>CM070818.1:44195635-44349659 GCA_036326025.1 Chrosomus eos | reverse complement strand
ACCAAAGTTTTCGGACCCCGTTCCAGGGGGCGCTGTCGAGCCACCCTGCCACGCCCGGGTACCAGCTTCAGCCCGGCCCTGATGGCCGCGGTTTCTGACCCGTGTGCAAAGTTTCAAGAGTTTTTGAGCACGTTAAGGGCCCCAAAAGTGTGCTAAGAATCTCAAAAGTATCCAAAAAGAATATTAAAGTTTGATGCGTTGTCACGGCAACAGCATCTAAGATATCAACAATCCTTTCACAGGTCTACATCTGGCGTGTGTCTACATTATACACATCAAGTTTGAAGCAAATCGGGTAAAGCCTGTTTGATTTATGGACCAAGTTTTTGGACCCCGTTCCAGGGGGCGCTGTCGAGCCCCCCTGCCACGCCCGGGTACCAGCTTCAGCCCGGCCCTGATGGCCGCGGTTTCTGACCCGTGTGCAAAGTTTCAAGAGTTTTTGAGCATGTTAAGGGCCCCAAAAGTGCGCTAAGAATCTCAAAAGTATCCAAAAAGAATATTAAAGTTTGATGCGTTGTCACGGCAACAGCATCTAAGATATCAACAATCCTTTCACAGGTCTACATCTGGCTTGTGTCTATATTATACACATCAAGTTTGAAGCAAATAGGGTAAAGCGTGTTGGATATATGGACCAAATTGTCGGACCCGTTCAAGGGGGCGCTGTCGAGCCCCCCTGCCACGCCCGGGTACCAGCTTCAGCCTGGCCCTGATGGCCGCGGGTTTTGTCCTGTGTGCAAAGTTTCAAGAGTTTTCGAGCACGTTAAGAACCCCAAAAGTGCCCGAAAGCTTAAAAAAGCATGAAAAAGCTTAAAAAAAGGAATATTAATGTTTGATGCATTGCCATGGCAACAGTGTCTAAGATATCAATAATCCTTTCACAGGTCTACATCTGGCATGTGTCTACATTATGCACATGAAGTTTGAAGCAAATCGGGTAAAAATAAGAGGTTGATTTAAAAGCATTTTGGAAGTGACACACTTCCTGCTGCCAGTTGGTGGCGCTATAACTTTGACTCACAATAGTCACATCCATGTGATCGGGCTCTTACAGCGAACACACTGCTGAAGTTTCATCAAGATCAGTTAATGTATGCAGTAGTTATAACACACTTCCTGTTTCACGTTTCTCGCCATAATTTCGTTTCCTCGCCACGGCCAAACCGTTCGAGATATCAAAAATCCCCTGGCAATTTTTCATCCTCAGTGTCTTGACTTCATGCACACCGAGTTTCGTGCCGTGTGTTTGAATTCTCTAGGAGGAGTGTTTCACATTCCATTGCATGCGTTTTCCAAACAACCCTTAATAGCCGACTTCCTGTTGGGCTGGGGTAAAAAGTTAGAGTGCGAAGTATATATGAAACGATGAGATCTACATGTGTACCGAGTTTCATATTATTACATGCAAGCGTGTTTGATTTATGGACCATGTTTTCGGACCCCATTCCAGGGGGCGCTGTCGAGCCCCCCTGCCACGCCCGGGTACCATCTTCAGCCCGGCCCTGATGGCCGCGGGTTCTGACATGTGTGCAAAGTTTCAGGAGTTTTTGAGCATGTTAAGGCCTCCAAAAGTGTCCAAAAGGTAGAAGAAAAATAATAATAATAATAATAATAATAATAATAATAATAAATAATCCTTAGGAAAACAATAGGGCCTTCGCCCTTTGGGCTTGGGCCCTAATTAAAGCTGCAAGCAGCATTGAAAGGGCCCTCGCACCCGTGCCATCGCCACCCGGTGGCTTTAGGAAGACAGACCACGGTGGGCAATGTGCATTTAAGTAGATAAATATAGTGGGAGTATGTCAAAGTCAGTTACAAAAATGTCCTTTATTATGGGTATAATAGCATGCTGTTAAACATGTCACTTCCTGTTGCCAGCAGGTGACGCTATGACTGTAACTGAATATGAGCATGCACATGTGTTCAGGACAGAACTCTTATCAAACATGTGAAGTTTGGGGCAGATTGAACTTTGCCTTCTTAAGTAAAAACAACTTCCTGTTTCATAGCATTAGCATGCTTTAGCACTTAGCTAAGAATTGCTAGCATGTTTAACATGTTTATAACATGTTTATAACTCAATGGCATATTTACTATGTTGCCAGTACTGCATCACACTGTTAAACATGTCACTTCCTGTTGCCAGTAGGTGGCGCTATTACTATAACTGAATATTGTCATGTAGATGTGTTCAGGGCAGGACTCTTATCAAATGTGTGAAGTTTGGGGCAGATTGGACATTGCCTTCTTAAGTAACAACAACTTCCTGTTTCATTTCATTAGCATGCTTTAGCACTTAGCTAAGAATTGCTAGCATGTTTTAACATGTTATAAACATGTTTTTTACTCAATGGCATATTTACTATGTTGCCAGTACTGCATCACACTGTTAAACATGTCACTTCCTGTTGCCAGTAGGTGGCGCTATTACTATAGCTTAAAATTGTAATGTAGATGTGTTCAGGGCAGGACTCTTATCAAATGTGTGAAGTTTGGGGCAGATTGGACATTGCCTTCTTAAGTAACAACAACTTCCTGTTTCATTTCATTAGCATGCTTTAGCACTTAGCTAAGAATTGCTAGCATGTTTTAACATGTTTATAACATGTTTATAACTCAATGGCATATTTACTATGTTGCCAGTACTGCATCACACTGTTAAACATGTCACTTCCTGTTGCCAGTAGGTGGCGCTATTACTATAGCTGAAAATTGTAATGTTGATGTGTTCAGGGCAGGACTCTTATCAAATGTGTGAAGTTTGGGGCAGATTGGACATTGTCTTCTTAAGTAACAACAACTTCCTGTTTCATTTCATTAGCATGCTTTAGCACTTAGCTAAGAATTGCTAGCATGTTTTAACATGTTTATAACATGTTTATAACTCAATGGCATATTTACTATGTTGCCAGTACTGCATCACACTGTTAAACATGTCACTTCCTGTTGCCAGTAGGTGGCGCTATTACTATAGCTGAAAATTGTAATGTAGATGTGTTCAGGGCAGGACTCTTATCAAATGTGTGAAGTTTGGGGCAGTTTGGACATTGTCTTCTTAAGTAACAACAACTTCCTGTTTCATTTCATTAGCATGCTTTAGCACTTAGCTAAGAATTACTAGCATGTTTTAACATGATTATAACATGTTTATAATTCAATGGCATATTTAATATGTTGCTAGTACTGCATCACAGTGTTAAACATGTCACTTCCTGTTGCCAGTAGGTGGCGCTATTACTATAACTGAATATTCTCATGTAGATGTGTTCAGGGCAGGACTCTTATCAAATGTGTGAAGTTTCGGGGTTTCGGGGTTCGAAGTTACAGCAAATTACTATTTAATTGCAGTAATAGCATGCTTTAGCACTTAGCTAAGTGTTTGCTAGCATGTTTTAGCATGTTTCAAGTATGTTGATAGCATGTTTAGCACTTGCTGGCACTTTTTTATATGTTATTAGGAGTCCACAAAAGTGTTAAACATGTCACTTCCTGTTGCCAGCAGGTGGCGCTATGACTGTAACTGAATATGAGCATGGACATGTGTTCAGGACAGAACTCTTATCAAACGTGTGAAGTTTGGGGCAGATTGGACATTCCATACCTGAGTTACAGCAAATACCTATTGAATTGCAGTAATAGCATGCTTTAGCACTTAGCTAAGTGCTTGCTAGCATGTTTTAGCATGTTTCAAGTATGTTGTTAGCATGTTTAACACTTGCTGGCACTTTTTTATATGTTATCAGGAGTCCACAACAGTGTTAAACATGTCACTTCCTGTTGCCAGCAGGTGGCGCTATGACTGTAACTGAATATCAGCATGCACATGTGTTCAGGACAGAACTCTTATCAAACATGTGAAGTTTGGGGCAGATTGGACATTGTTTGCCTGAGTTACAGCAACTTCCTGTTTCATGGCGAAACATCAAAATTTGTCAGGCCGCCGAGGACACGCCCTTCGACGAAAACTCAAGATCTTCGCAATTTAACGTCGCAAAGGCCTTAAGATTACACTCACCAAATTTGAAGATGATCAGATTAAAACTGTAGGAGGAGTTCGTTAAAGTACGAGGCCTGAAAATGGCAAAAACTGCACAAAAATCTGAGAGGAAGTTCAAAATGGCTGACTTCCTGTTGTGTTTAGGGCTACGCTCCAAGAGACTTTTTTGTAGGTATTGGGCCATTACATGTATGTACCGAATTTCGTACACGTACGTGAAACGTAACGCGAGGCGCACTCCGTTGAACCTTTATAGGTGGCGCTATCGAGCCATTTTGGCCCGCCCAATTTTGAAACGCATATCAGATGTAAATTTTCGCCAGTTCTGACGCGTGTGCAAATTTTCGTGAGTTTTCGTGCATGTTTAGGCCCTCAAAAATGCGATTCATTGCGGAGAAGAAGAAGAAGAATAATAATAATTAAAGCTGCAAGCAGCATTGAAAGGGCCCTCGCACCCGTGCCATCGCCACCCGGTGGCTTTAGGAAGACAGACCACGGTGGGCAATGTGCATTTAAGTAGATAAATATAGTGGGAGTATGTCAAAGTCAGTTACAAAAATGTCCTTTATTATGGGTATAATAGCATGCTGTTAAACATGTCACTTCCTGTTGCCAGCAGGTGGCGCTATGACTGTAACTGAATATGAGCATGCACATGTGTTCAGGACAGAACTCTTATCAAACATGTGAAGTTTGGGGCAGATTGAACTTTGCCTTCTTAAGTAAAAACAACTTCCTGTTTCATAGCATTAGCATGCTTTAGCACTTAGCTAAGAATTGCTAGCATGTTTAACATGTTTATAACATGTTTATAACTCAATGGCATATTTACTATGTTGCCAGTACTGCATCACACTGTTAAACATGTCACTTCCTGTTGCCACTAGGTGGCGCTATTACTATAACTGAATATTGTCATGTAGATGTGTTCAGGGCAGGACTCTTATCAAATGTGTGAAGTTTGGGGCAGATTGGACATTGTCTTCTTAAGTAACAACAACTTCCTGTTTCATTTCATTAGCATGCTTTAGCACTTAGCTAAGAATTGCTAGCATGTTTTAACATGTTTATAACATGTTTATAATTCAATGGCATATTTACTATGTTGCTAGTACTGCATCACAGTGTTAAACATGTCACTTTGTGTTGCCAGTAGGTGGCGCTATTACTATAACTGAATATTCTCATGTAGATGTGTTCAGGGCATGACTCTTATCAAATGTGTGAAGTTTGGGGCAGATTGGACATTGCCTTCTTAAGTAACAACAACTTCCTGTTTCATTTCATTAGCATGCTTTAGCACTTAGCTAAGAATTGCTAGCATGTTTTAACATGTTTATAACATGTTTATAACTCAATGGCATATTTACTATGTTGCCAGTACTGCATCACACTGTTAAACATGTCACTTCCTGTTGCCAGTAGGTGGCGCTATTACTATAACTGAATATTGTCATGTAGATGTGTTCAGGGCAGGACTCTTATCAAATGTGTGAAGTTTGGGGCAGATTGGACACTGGCTTCTTAAGTAACAACAACTTCCTGTTTCATTTCATTAGCATGCTTTAGCACTTAGCTAAGAATTGCTAGCATGTTTTAACATGTTTATAACATGTTTATAATTCAATGGCATATTTACTATGTTGCTAGTACTGCATCACAGTGTTAAACATGTCACTTCGTGTTGCCAGTAGGTGGCGCTATTACTATAACTGAATATTCTCATGTAGATGTGTTCAGGGCAGGACCCTTATCACATGTGTGAAGTTTGGGGCAGATTGGACATTCCATGCCTGAGTTACAGCAAATTACTATTTAATTGCAGTAATAGCATGCTTTAGCACTTAGCTAAGTGTTTGCTAGCATGTTTTAGCATCTTTCAAGTATGTTGATAGCATGTTTAGCACTTGCTGGCACTTTTTTATATGTTATTAGGAGTCCACAACAGTGTTAAACATGTCACTTCCGGTTGCCAGCAGGTGGCGCTGTGACTGTAACTGATTATGTGCATGGACATGTGTTCAGGACAGAACTCTTATCAAACGTGTGAAGTTTGGGGCAGATTGGACATTCCATACCTGAGTTACAGCAAATTCCTATTGAATTGCAGTAATAGCATGCTTTAGCACTTAGCTAAGTGCTTGCTAGCATGTTTTAGCATGTTTCAAGTATGTTGTTAGCATGTTTAACACTTGCTGGCACTTTTTTAAATGTTATCAGGAGTCCACAACAGTGTTAAACATGTCACTTCCTGTTGCCAGCAGGTGGCGCTGTGACTGTAACTGAATATGAGCATTGACATGTGTTCAGGACAGAACTCTTATCAAACGTGTGAAGTTTGGGGCAGATTGGACATTGTTTGCCTGAGTTACAGCAACTTCCTGTTTCATGGCGAAACATCAAAATTTGTCAGGCCGCCGAGGACACGCCCTTCGACGAAAACTCAAGATCTTCGCAATTTAACGTCGCAAAGGCCTTAAGATTACACTCAGCAAATTTGAAGATGATCAGATTAAAACTGTAGGAGGAGTTCGTTAAAGTACGAGGCCTGAAAATGGCAAAAACTGCACAAAAATCTGAGAGGAAGTTCAAAATGGCTGACTTCCTGTTGTGTTAAGGGCTACGCTCCAAGAGACTTTTTTGTAGGTATTGGGCCATTACATGTATGTACCGAATTTCGTACACGTACGTGAAACGTAACGCGAGGCGCACTCCGTTGAACCTTTATAGGTGGCGCTATCGAGCCATTTTGCCCCGCCCAATTTTGAAACGCATATCAGATGTAAATTTTCGCCAGTTCTGACGCGTGTGCACATTTTCGTGAGTTTTCGTGCATGTTTAGGCCCTCAAAAATGCGATTCATTGCGGAGAAGAAGAAGAATAATAATAATAATAATAATAAACAGAGCAATTCCAAGAGGGTCCTCACACCATCGGTGCTCGGGCCCTAAATATAGCTGCGAGCAGCGATTACGGGCCCAAGCCGGTGGCACCGCAACCCTGGTGCACCAGGGTGGCGTGTACCGTCGGCTTTGGCCCTTCATCGCTGCTCGCAGCTATATTTATATATATATAAAGCCAGTGGCACCGCCAGCCTGGTGCCTTTAGGGTTATTGTGCACGACGTGACACAAAATATCTGCTCGCTATCTGCCGAACGGCTCTGGTAGTTCCGCTTCAGCACTGATGATGTTGTAGAATTAGTGCGCTCTGGTTGGTCTGGATTATTGGGGATTTTTTAATTTATGCAGAAATAAGTTATTTATAATACAGATAGAGAATAAAGTTAGTGTTGATTAAAATGAAAGAAAACAATTATATTGATCTGAAATATAGCACATTAATTTTAAATTTATTTAGGTTCAATTACCAAACATACAATCTTAATTTAATTTAAAGCAAACAATACATTTAAAATATATGGGTTGTATGCACATAAAAAAAAAAGAAGATATATCCAAAAAAGACAAGGCCTTAAAGCAGTGGTTCTCAATCTTGGTCCTAGGGTGCCACTGCTCTGCACATTTTATATGTCTCCTTTATCTGACACACCCACTTCAGTTAATAAAGCTCTTTCCTAACGAGCTGATGATCTGAATCAGGTGTGTTAAATGAGGGAGACATACAAACTATGCAGAGCAGTGGCTCCCTAGGACCAGGATTGAGATCCACTGCCTTAAAGGGTTAAACTCTTTTCACTGTAACATACACACTCTCTCTCACACACCACACACACACACACACACACACACACACACACACACACACACACACACACACACACACACACGTCAAGTCACTTACATTTTAGATGCAATATTGACGTTTTTTCTGTTTCAGCAGCGAAAATAGTTAAACAAAGATCACAGCAGAACCATTGCACATCTCACAGCAACATGTTTTCTCATTACTGAATGATTCAGCATTTTGGACAAATTGGTTTACTCAAAGATTGACGATATCATCGTCCATCGTGATGGCTGACAGACATCACGATGTTAAGCCAGCATCGCGATCTCCCCCCCCCCCCCCCCCCATGTTTCCATGGTGACGCGTCATGCTTGGCACGTGATTCACCACAGCCAAAATAGTGCTGTATGACATGTAACGTTAGCGCTTTTATTTATAAATATTAACAAACCTGGTTACCATGTCATTAACTATCTTCTATTCTGATTCTCAAATGTGTGTAAGTGAGTTTGTTTTGTCGTTTAAAAAACAGTTTCTCCCGAAATACATGGCCGGTGAACTGGGAGAAGAATAGAGTTAACTTTATAGTTACTTACACTGTGTGTCTGATATGAATAAAATCCGTCGGCAAATATATTTGAATGGGTTGTTATGGCTGCTTCCATAGACACCATTGTGTATTTTAAAAACTATAAATGTATTGTTTTGCTATAAATTATATGCATTTAAATGTCTGAAACCTAAAATAAACATTATGTGGTTAAAAACACTGAATATTTGTGATATAATATGACAAGCAGCACTGACTGAACGCGTCTGTCTCTGGCTCAGCGCCAGCCACAGCGCGAAAGCACAGTCTGGATCTGGCTGCTCTGTCACGTGTACATTGTACATCATGTACATTCGCTCCTAGTGGTCAGCTGCTGCAGACTCAGAGCGTGCCGAAATCAAAATTGCTGATGAGATGTAGAGGAAAATATCTCCGCGTTGTGCCTACGCCCCTTAGCTGTTCTAAATCCACTGTAAAACACGGCTTTGCGGGGCTTATTGCTTAAGTGAAAAATTAAAACGTTAGCCCCGACCCTCCTCCGATATCATCGTCCATCGCGATGTTTCACTGTACACATCGTCTGATGCCAAATTGGTAGACATCGCAAACCCTAGATTCAATGACCAATCCATACCTGTCTCATTCATGAATGACTCAGTCGTTCGAACGAATCGTTTGAACGAATGAATCAATGACTCGCTCATTAAGACGGTAGCCTGGCGACACCTAGTGACGGTTCAGTGTTATGTTTAAAAGTATCATTCTTTCCAACGATTTTTAATTGACTCATATTTAAAACAATCTCATAACATCATTTAATGCATTGTTATTTTTCAATGTAAATGATGTAATTTGATCAGCCCTACCTAGGGTAACAGCCATATAGTATCTTATTATTCTAAATAATTGAATTTATTGATCAAATTTACAAATTAAAATGAAAGATGAAGCATACATTTAATAAGACTGGACTAGGGGTGCCTTGCAGATATTACAATTATGCACTTTTAAATATACCATTGCCACCCACCGTCAATTTGGTGTGTGTGTGTGTGTGTTGTGTGTGTGTGTGTGTGTGTGTGTGGGTTGGTTTATGTGATTTATGAGGACACAAATTTGTATAATGACGTGTATTACACTGGTATTACAACTTATGGGTGGTTTGTGAGGACATTTCAAAAGTCCTCATAAATCAAATGGCTTGAAAAACATAAAAAACAATGTTTTATTAAAAAATTTTAAATGCAGCATGTCTGTTATATGCCTTTACTTTATTAAAAAAACTTATTTAAAAAATACAAGGCTTAAGACATTTATTTTCTTTTTTAATGAAGGCCAAACCACACAGCAGTGAAATGGTTAATCTAGCCCCACTCCCCCTCCCCTCCCCCTCCCCAGACTCACAGACACACACACACACAGACAGCAGCAGGCACAGAGACATAGGCTCAGAGAGAAATGACCATATTCAAACCAAAATATCTGACTTCCTCTTGGTTGTTGCTAATGACCGTAAATTAGAAAGTTGTCTGGCTTGAGGTGAACTATATAAATACAGATTTTTGTAACTCTAGATGAAACTAACCCCCCCACTTTTGTCAAAAGGTGGCGCTACTGAGTCCCTGCACCACGCCCGTTTCTGAAACTATGCACATGTCACCTGGCTAATAAATGTGATCTGTCTGTCGAGTTTCATGCAATTTTAAGCAATTTCAGGCATGCTAAGAGTCTCAAAAGCATCCAAAAAGAATATTAAAGTTTGATGGATTGCCACAGCAACAGTTTCAAAGATATCAAGAATCCATTCACAGGTCTTCATCTGCCGTGTATTTACATTATACAAATGAAGTTTGAAGCAAATCGGGTAAAAATAAGAGGGTGATTTCAAAGCATTTTGAAAGTGACACACTTCCTGCTGCCAGTTGGTGGCGCTATAACTTTGACTCACAATAGTCACATCCATGTGATCGGCCTCTTACAGCGAACACACTGCTGAAGTTTCATCAAGATCAGTTAATGTATGCTGAAGTTATGACACACTTCCTGTTTCACGTTTCTCGCCATGATTTTGTTTCCTCGCCACGGCCAAACCGTTCGAGATATCAAAAATCCCCTCGCAAACTTTCATCCTCAATGTCTTGACTTCACGCTGACCGAGTTTCGTGCCGTGTGTTTGAATTCTCTAGGAGGAGTACTTCAAATTCCATTGCGTGTGTTTTACCAACAACCCTAAATAGCCCACTTCCTGTTGGGCTGGGGTAAAAAGTAAGAGTGCGAAGTATATATGAAACGATGAGATCTACATGTGTACCGAGTTTCATATTATTACATGCAAGCGTGTTTGATTTATGGACCATGTTTTCGGACCCCGTTCCAGGGGGCGCTGTCGAGCCCCCCTGCCACGCCCGGGTACCATCTTCAGCCCGGCCCTGATGGCCGCGGGTTCTGAGCCGTGTGCAAAGTTTCAAGAGTTTTTGAGCATGTTAAGGCCTCCAAAAGTGTCCAAAAGGTAGTAAAAAAATAATTAGAAGAAGAAGAAGAAGAAGAAGAATAATAATAAATAATCCTTAGGAAAACAATAGGGCCTTCGCCCTTAGGGCTTGGGCCCTAATAATAAACAGAGCAATTCCAAGAGGGTCCTCACACCATCAGTGGTCGGGCCCTAATTAAAGCTGCAAGCAGCATTGAAAGGGCCCTCGCACCCGTGCCATCGCCACCCGGTGGCTTTAGGAAGACAGACCACGGTGGGCAATGTGCATTTAAGTAGATAAATATAGTGGGAGTATGTCAAAGTCAGTTACAAAAATGTCCTTTATTATGGGTATAATAGCATGCTGTTAAACATGTCACTTCCTGTTGCCAGCAGGTGACGCTATGACTGTAACTGAATATGAGCATGCACATGTGTTCAGGACAGAACTCTTATCAAACATGTGAAGTTTGGGGCAGATTGAACTTTGCCTTCTTAAGTAAAAACAACTTCCTGTTTCATAGCATTAGCATGCTTTAGCACTTAGCTAAGAATTGCTAGCATGTTTAACATGTTTATAACATGTTTATAACTCAATGGCATATTTACTATGTTGCCAGTACTGCATCACACTGTTAAACATGTCACTTCCTGTTGCCAGTAGGTGGCGCTATTACTATAACTGAATATTGTCATGTAGATGTGTTCAGGGCAGGACTCTTTCAAATGTGTGAAGTTTGGGGCAGATTGGACATTGCCTTCTTAAGTAACAACAACTTCCTGTTTCATTTCATTAGCATGCTTTAGCACTTAGCTAAGAATTGCTAGCATGTTTTAACATGTTTATAACATGTTTTTTACTTCAATGGCATATTTACTATGTTGCAGTACTGCATCACACTGTTAAACATGTCACTTCCTGTTGCCAGTAGGTGGCGCTATTACTATAACTAAATATTGTCATGTAGATGTGTTCAGGGCAGGACTCTTATCAAATGTGTGAAGTTTGGGGCAGATTGGACATTGCTTCTTAAGTAACAACAACTTCCGTGTTTCATTTCATTAGCATGCTTTAGCACTTAGCTAAGAATTGCTAGCATGTTTTAACATGTTTATAACATGTTTATAACTCAATGGCATATTTACTATGTTGCCAGTACTGCATCACACTGTTAAACGTGTCACTTCCTGTTGCCAGTAGGTGGCGCTATTACTATAGCTGAAAATTGTAATGTAGATGTGTTCAGGGCAGGACTCTTATCAAATGTGTGAAGTTTGGGGCAGTTTGGACATTGTCTTCTTAAGTAACAACAACTTCCTGTTTCATTTCATTAGCATGCTTTAGCACTTAGCTAAGAATTACTAGCATGTTTTAACATGATTATAACATGTTTATAATTCAATGGCATATTTAATATGTTGCTAGTACTGCATCACAGTGTTAAACATGTCACTTCCTGTTGCCAGTAGGTGGCGCTATTACTATAACTGAATATTCTCATGTAGATGTGTTCAGGGCAGGACTCTTATCAAATGTGTGAAGTTTCGGGGTTTCGGGGTTCGAAGTTACAGCAAATTACTATTTAATTGCAGTAATAGCATGCTTTAGCACTTAGCTAAGTGTTTGCTAGCATGTTTTAGCATGTTTCAAGTATGTTGATAGCATGTTTAGCACTTGCTGGCACTTTTTTATATGTTATTAGGAGTCCACAAAAGTGTTAAACATGTCACTTCCTGTTGCCAGCAGGTGGCGCTATGACTGTAACTGAATATGAGCATGGACATGTGTTCAGGACAGAACTCTTATCAAACGTGGAAGTTTGGGGCAGATTGGACATTCCATACCTGAGTTACAGCAAATTCCTATTGAATTGCAGTAATAGCATGCTTTAGCACTTAGCTAAGTGCTTGCTAGCATGTTTTAGCATGTTTCAAGTATGTTGTTAGCATGTTTAACACTTGCTGGCACTTTTTTATGTTATCAGGAGTCCACAACAGTGTTAAACATGTCACTTCCTGTTGCCAGCAGGTGGCGCTATGACTGTAACTGAATATCAGCATGCACATGTGTTCAGGACAGAACTCTTATCAAACATGTGAAGTTTGGGGCAGATTGGACATTGTTTGCCTGAGTTACAGCAACTTCCTCTTTCATGGCGAAACATCAAAATTTGTCAGGCCGCCGAGGACACGCCCTTCGACGAAAACTCAAGATCTTCGCAATTTAACGTCGCAAAGGCCTTAAGATTACACTCACCAAATTTGAAGATGATCAGATTAAAACTGTAGGAGGAGTTCGTTAAAGTACGAGGCCTGAAAATGGCAAAAACTGCACAAAAATCTGAGAGGAAGTTCAAAATGGCTGACTTCCTGTTGTGTTTAGGACTACGCTCCAAGAGACTTTTTTGTAGGTATTGGGCCATTACATGTATGTACCGAATTTCGTACACGTACGTGAAACGTAACGCGAGGCGCACTCCGTTGAACCTTTATAGGTGGCGCTATCGAGCCATTTTGGCCCGCCCAATTTTGAAACGCATATCAGATGTAAATTTTCGCCAGTTCTGACGCGTGTGCAAATTTTCGTGAGTTTTCGTGCATGTTTAGGCCCTCAAAAATGCGATTCATTGCGGAGAAGAAGAAAAATAATAATAAATTAAAGCTGCAAGCAGCGATGAAAGGGCCCTCGCACCCGTGCCACGCCACCCAGTTGGCTTTAGGAAGACAGAGCACGGAGGGAATGTGCATTTATGTAGGTAAATATAGGAGGAGTATTCAATGTCAGTTACAAAAATGTCCTTTATTATGGGGATTATACAATGTGTTTTCACTCAGATAAGTGTTTGCTAGCATGTTTTAGCATGTTCTAGCATGCTTGGAACTCAATGGTATATCTAAATTTGTTGCTAGTACTGCATCACATTTAAATGTCACTTCCTGTTGACAGTAGGTGGCGCTATTACTATAACTGAAATTGTCATGTAATGTGTTCAGGCAGGACTTTTATCAAAAGTGTGACGTTTGGGGCAGATTGACATTCTTGCCTGAAGTTAAAACAACTTCCTGTTTCATGGCATTAATGCATGATTTAACACTTAACTAAGTATTGCTAGCATGCTTTAGCATGTTTCTAACATGTTTAAACACTAATGGCATATTTTACTATGTTGCTAGTACTGCATCACAGTGTAAAACATGTCACTTCCTGTTGACAGTAGGTGGCGCTAATACTATAACAGAAAATTAACAGAAAATTATCATGTAGATGTGTTCAGGCCATGACTCTTATCAAACATGTGAAGTTTGGGGCAGATTGGACATTGCCTTCTTGAGTAACAACAACTTCCTCTTTCATTGCATTAGCCTTAGCACTTAGCTAAGAATTGTTAGCATGTTTTAACATGTTTCTAACATGTTTGAACACTCAATGGCATATTTTACTATGTTGCTAGTACTGCATCACAGTGTAAAACATGTCACTTCCTGTTGACAGTAGGTGGTGCTATTACTATAACAGAAAATTATCATGTAGATGTGTTCAGGCCATGAACTCTTATCAAACGTGTGAAGTTTGGGGCAGATTGGACATTGCCTTCTTGAGTAACAACAACTTCCTCTTTCATTGCATTAGCATGCTTTAGCACTTAGCTAAGTGCTTGCTAGCATGTTTTAGCATGTTTCAAGTATGTTGTTAGCATGTTTAACACTTGCTGGCACTTTTTTATATGTTATCAGGAGTCCACAACAGTGTTAAACATGTCACTTCCTGTTGCCAGCAGGTGGCGCTATGACTGTAACTGAATATGAGCATGGACATGTGTTCAGGACAGGACTCTTATCAAACATGTGAAGTTTGGGGCAGATTGGACATTGTTTGCCTGAGTTACAGCAACTTCCTGTTTCATGGCGAAACATCAAAATTTGTCAGGCCGCTGAGGACACGCCCTTCGACGAAAACTCAAGATCTTCACAATTTAACGTCGCAAAGGCCTTAAGATTACACTCACCAAATTTGAAGATGATCAGATTAAAACTGTAGGAGGAGTTCGTTAAAGTACGAGGCCTGAAAATGGCAAAAACTGCACAAAAATCTGAGAGGAAGTTCAAAATGGCTGACTTCCTGTTGTGTTTAGGGCTACACTCCAAGAGACTTTTTTGTAGGTATTGGGCCATTACATGTATGTACCGAATTTCGTACACGTACGTGAAACGTAACGCTAGGCGCACTCCGTTGAACCTTTATAGGTGGCGCTATCGAGCCATTTTGCCCCGCCCAATTTTGAAACGCATATCAGATGTAAATTTTCGCCAGTTCTGACGCGTGTGCAAATTTTCGTGAGTTTTCGTGCATGTTTAGGCCCTCAAAAATGTGATTCATTGCGGAGAAGAATAATAATAATTAAAGCTGCAAGCAGCATTGAAAGGGCCCTCGCACCCGTGCCAACACCTGCCACCCGTGTGCTTTAGGAAGACAGACCACGGTGGGCAATGTGCATTTAAGTAGATAAATATAGTGGGAGTATGTCAAATCAGTTACAAAAATGTCCTTTATTATGGGTATAATAGCATGCTGTTAAACATGTCACTTCCTGTTGC
Organism: Chrosomus eos; assembly: GCA_036326025.1. Classification (NCBI taxonomy): domain Eukaryota; kingdom Metazoa; phylum Chordata; class Actinopteri; order Cypriniformes; family Leuciscidae; genus Chrosomus; species Chrosomus eos. Next base: position 44,334,357 of record CM070818.1, on the reverse strand, counting down.
CAGCAGGTGGCGCTATGACTGTAACTGAATATGAGCATGCACATGTGTTCAGGACAGAACTCTTATCAATCATGTGAAGTTTGGGGCAGATTGAACTTTGCCTTCTTAAGTAAAAACAACTTCCTGTTTCATAGCATTAGCATGCTTTAGCACTTAGCTAATAAATTGCTAGCATGTTTAACATGTTTATAACATGTTTATAACTCAATGGCATATTTACTATGTTGCCAGTACTGCATCACACTGTTAAACATGTCACTTCCTGTTGCCAGTAGGTGGCGCTATTACTATAACTGAATATTGTCATGTAGATGTGTTCAGGGCAGGACTCTTATCAAATGTGTGAAGTTTGGGGCAGATTGGACATTGCCTTCTTAAGTAACAACAACTTCCTGTTTCATTTCATTAGCATGCTTTAGCACTTAGCTAAGAATTGCTAGCATGTTTTAACATGTTTATAACATGTTTATAACTCAATGGCATATTTCCTATGTTGCCAGTACTGCATCACACTGTTAAACATGTCACTTCCTGTTGCCAGTAGGTGGCGCTATTACTATAACTGAATATTGTCATGTAGATGTGTTCAGGGCAGGACTCTTATCAAATGTGTGAAGTTTGGGGCAGATTGGACATTGCTCTTCTTAAGTAACAACAACTTCCTGTTTCATTTCATTAGCATGCTTTAGCACTTAGCTAAGAATTGCTAGCATGTTTAACATGTTTATAACATGTTTATAACTCAATGGCATATTTACTATGTTGCCAGTACTGCATCACACTGTTAAACATGTCACTTCCTGTTGCCAGTAGGTGGCGCTATTACTATAGCTGAAAATTGTAATGTAGATGTGTTCAGGGCAGGACTCTTATCAAATGTGTGAAGTTTGGGGCAGATTGGACATTGTCTTCTTAAGTAACAACAACTTCTTGTTTCATTTCATTAGCATGCTTTAGCACTTAGCTAAGAATTGCTAGCATGTTTTAACATGTTTATAACATGTTTATAACTCAATGGCATATTTACTATGTTGCCAGTACTGCATCACACTGTTAAACATGTCACTTCCTGTTGCCAGTAGGTGGCGCTATTACTATAGCTGAAAATTGTAATGTAGATGTGTTCAGGGCAGGACTCTTATCAAATGTGTGAAGTTTGGGGCAGTTTGGACATTGTCTTCTTAAGTAACAACAACTTCCTGTTTCATTTCATTAGCATGCTTTAGCACTTAGCTAAGAATTGCTAGCATGTTTTAACATGTTTATAACATGTTTATAATTCAATGGCATATTTAATATGTTGCTAGTACTGCATCACAGTGTTAAACATGTCACTTCCTGTTGCCAGTAGGTGGCGCTATTACTATAACTGAATATTCTCATGTAGATGTGTTCAGGGCAGGACTCTTATCAAATGTGTGAAGTTTCGGGGTTTCGGGGTTCGAAGTTACAGCAAATTACTATTTAATTGCAGTAATAGCATGCTTTAGCACTTAGCTAAGTGTTTGCTAGCATGTTTTAGCATGTTTCAAGTATGTTGATAGCATGTTTAGCACTTGCTGGCACTTTTTTATATGTTATTAGGAGTCCACAAAAGTGTTAAACATGTCACTTCCTGTTGCCAGCAGGTGGCGCTATGACTGTAACTGAATTTGAGGATGGATATGTGTTCAGGACAGAACTCTTATCAAACGTGTGAAGTTTAGGGCAGATTGGACATTGTTTGCCTAGTTACAGCAACTTCCTGTTTCATGGCGAAATATCAAATTTTGTCAGGCCACTGAGGACACGCCCTTCGACGAAAACTCAAGATCTTCGCATTTAACGTCACAAAGGTCTTAAGATTACACTCACCAAATTTGAAGATGATCAATTAAAACTGTAGGAGAGTTTCGGGCAAAGTATGACTGCTGAAAATGCAAAAACTGCACAAAATCTGAGAGGAAGTTCAAAATGGTGACTTCCTGTTGTGTTTACAATACGCTCCAAGAGACTTTTTGTAGGTATTGGCCATTACATGTATGTACCTATTGGAGTCCAACAGTGTTAAACGTCACTTCCTGTTGCCAGCAGGTGGCGCTATGACTATGCTGAAAATTGACATGAGATGTGTTAGGAGAACTCTTATCAAACGTGTGAAGTTTGGGGCAGATTGGACATTGCTTTTGAGTAACAACAACGTCTTGTTTCATTGAATTAGCATGCTTTAGGACTTAGCTAAGATATTGCTAGCATGTTTTAACATGTTTATGTAATGTTTAAACTCAATGGCATTTTTAGCCTGTTGCTAGAAGCATCAACGTGTTAAACTGTCACTTCCTGTTGCCAGTAGGTGGCGCTATTACTATAACTGAATATTGTCATGTAGATGTGTTCAGGCCATGGACTCTTATCAAAGTGTGAAGTTTGGGCAGATTTGGGACATTCCATACCTGAGTTACAGCAAATTCCTATATTGAATTGCAGTAGATAGCATGCTAGCTGTTTGCCAGTAGTGTGGCGCTATTTTAATGATGAACACTGAAATATTCGTTCCAATGTAGATGTATGATATCAGGAGCAGACCTCTTATCAAACGTGTGAAGTTTGGGGCAGATTGGACATTCCATACCTGAGTTACAGCAAATTCCTATTGAATTGCAGTAATAGCATGCTTTAGCACTTAGCTAAGTGCTTGCTAGCATGTTTTAGCATGTTTCAAGTATGTTGTTAGCATGTTTAACACTTGCTGGCACTTTTTTATATGTTATCAGGAGTCCACAACAGTGTTAAACATGTCACATTCCTGTTGCCAGTAGGTGGCGCTATGACTGTAACTGAATATGAGCATGGACATGTGTTCAGGACAGAACTCTTATCAAACATGTGAAGTTTGGGGCAGATTGGACATTGTTTGCCTGAGTTACAGCAACTTCCTGTTTCATGGCGAAACATCAAAATTTGTCAGGCCGCCGAGGACACGCCCTTCGACGAAAACTCAAGATCTTCGCAATTTAACGTCGCAAAGGCCTTAAGATTACACTCACCAAATTTGAAGATGATCAGATTAAAACTGTAGGAGGAGTTCGTTAAAGTACGAGGCCTGAAAATGGCAAAAACTGCACAAAAATCTGAGAGGAAGTTCAAAATGGCTGACTTCCTGTTGTGTTTAGGCTACGCTCCAAGAGACTTTTTTGTAGGTATTGGGCCATTACATGTATGTACCGAATTTCGTACACGTACGTGAAACGTAACGCGAGGCGCACTCCGTTGAACCTTTATAGGTGGCGCTATCGAGCCATTTTGGCCCGCCCAATTTTGAAACGCATATCAGATGTAAATTTTCGCCAGTTCTGACGCGTGTGCAAATTTTCGTGAGTTTTCGTGCATGTTTAGGCCCTCAAAAATGCGATTCATTGCGGAGAGGATAATTAATAATTAAAGCTGCAAGCAGCATTGAAAGGGCCCTCGCACCCGTGCCATCGCCACCCTGGTGGCTTTAGGAAGACAGACCATCGGTGGGCAATGTGCATTTAAGTAGATAAATATAGTGGGAGTATGTCAAAGTCAGTTACAAAAATGTCCTTTATTATGGGTATAATAGCATGCTGTTAAACATGTCACTTCCTGTTGCCAGCAGGTGACGCTATGACTGTAACTGAATATGAGCATGCACATGTGTTCAGGACAGAACTCTTATCAAACATGTGAAGTTTGGGGCAGATTGAACTTTGCCTTCTTAAGTAAAAACAACTTCTGTTTCATAGCATTAGCATGCTTTAGCACTTAGCTAAGAATCTCAGTCTTAGCATGTTATAACATGTTTATAACTCAATGGCATATTTACTATGTTGCCAGTACTGCATCACACTGTTAAACATGTCACTTCCTGTTGCCAGTAGGTGGCGCTATTACTATAACTGAATATTGTCATGTAGATGTGTTCAGGGCAGGACTCTTATCAAATGTGTGAAGTTTGGGGCAGATTGGACATTGCCTTCTTAAGTAACAACAACTTCCTGTTTCATTTCATTAGCATGCTTTAGCACTTAGCTAAGAATTGCTAGCATGTTTAACATGTTTATAACATGTTTATAACTCAATGGCATATTTACTATGTTGCCAGTACTGCATCACACTGTTAAACATGTCACTTCCTGTTGCCAGTAGGTGGCGCTATTACTATAGCTGAAAATTGTAATGTAGATGTGTTCAGGCAGGACTCTTATCAAATGTGTGAAGTTTGGGGCAGATTGGACATTGCCTTCTTAAGTAAAAACAACTTCCTGTTTCATTTCATTAGCATGCTTTAGCACTTAGCTAAGAATTGCTAGCATGTTTTAACATGTTTATAACATGTTTAAACTCAATGGCATATTTACTATGTTGCCAGTACTGCATCACACTGTTAAACATGTCACTTCCTGTTGCCAGTAGGTGGCGCTATTACTATAGCTGAAAATTGTAATGTAGATGTGTTCAGGGCAGGACTCTTATCAAATGTGTGAAGTTTGGGGCAGATTGGACATTGTCTTCTTAAGTAACAACAACTTCCTGTTTCATTTCATTAGCATGCTTTAGCACTTAGCTAAGAATTGCTAGCATGTTTTAACATGTTTATAACATGTTTATAACTCAATGGCATATTTACTATGTTGCCAGTACTGCATCACACTGTTAAACATGTCACTTCCTGTTGCCAGTAGGTGGCGCTATTACTATAGCTGAAAATTGTAATGTAGATGTGTTCAGGGCAGGACTCTTATCAAATGTGTGAAGTTTGGGGCAGTTGGACATTGTCTTCTTAAGTAACAACAACTTCCTGTTTATTTCATTAGCATGCTTTAGCACTTAGCTAAGAATTACTAGCATGTTTTAACATGTTTATAACATGTTTATAATTCAATGGCATATTTAATATGTTGCTAGTACTGCATCACAGTGTTAAACATGTCACTTCCTGTTCCAGTAGGTGGCGCTATTACCATAACTGAATATTCTCATGTAGATGTGTTCAGGGCAGGACTCTTATCAAATGTGTGAAGTTTCGGGGTTTCGGGGTTCGAAGTTACAGCAAATTACTATTTAATTGCAGTAATAGCATGCTTTAGCACTTAGCTAAGTGTTGCTAGCATGTTTTAGCATGTTTCAAGTATGTTGATAGCATGTTTAGCACTTGCTGGCACTTTTTTATATGTTATTAGGAGTCCACAAAAGTGTTAAACATGTCACTTCCTGTTGCCAGCAGGTGGCGCTATGACTGTAACTGAATATGAGCATGGACATGTGTTCAGGACAGAACTCTTATCAAATGTGTGAAGTTTGGGGCAGATTGGACATTCCATACCTGAGTTACAGCAAATTCCTATTGAATTGCAGTAATAGCATGCTTTAGCACTTAGCTAAGTGCTTGCTAGCATGTTTTAGCATGTTTCAAGTATGTTGTTAGCATGTTTAACACTTGCTGGCACTTTTTTATATGTTATCAGGAGTCCACAACAGTGTTAAACATGTCACTTCCTGTTGCCAGCAGGTGGCGCTATGACTGTAACTGAATATCAGCATGAATGTGTTCAGGACAGAACTCTTATCAAACATGTGAAGTTTGGGGCAGATTGGACATTGTTTGCCTGAGTTACAGCAACTTCCTGTTTCATGGCGAAACATCAAAATTTGTCAGGCCGCCGAGGACACGCCCTTCGACGAAAACTCAAGATCTTCGCAATTTAACGTCGCAAAGGCCTTAAGATTACACTCACCAAATTTGAAGATGATCAGATTAAAACTGTAGGAGGAGTTCGTTAAAGTACGAGGCCTGAAAATGGCAAAAACTGCACAAAAATCTGAGAGGAAGTTCAAAATGGCTGACTTCCTGTTGTGTTTAGGGCTACGCTCCAAGAGACTTTTTTGTAGGTATTGGGCCATTACATGTATGTACCGAATTTCGTACACGTACGTGAAACGTAACGCGAGGCGCACTCCGTTGAACCTTTATAGGTGGCGCTATCGAGCCATTTTGGCCCGCCCAATTTTGAAACGCATATCAGATGTAAATTTTCGCCAGTTCTGACGCGTGCAAATTTTCGTGAGTTTTCGTGCATGTTTAGGCCCTCAAAAATGCGATTCATTGCGGAGAAGAAAAGAATAATAATAATAATAATAATAAACAGAGCAATTCCAAGAGGGTCCTCACACCATCGGTGCTCGGGCCCTAATAATAATATAATAAACAGAGCAATTCCAAGAGGGTCCTCACACCATCGGTGCTCGGGCCCTAATAATAAACAGAGCAATTCCAAGAGGGTCCTCACACCATCGGTGCTCGGGCCCTAAATATAGCTGCGAGCAGCGATTACGGGCCCAAGCCGGTGGCACCGCAACCCTGGTGCACCAGGGTGGCGGTACCGCCGGCTTTGGCCCTTCATCGCTGCTCGCAGCTATATTTATTTATATATATATATATATATATATATATATATATATATATATATATATATATATATATATATATATATATATATATATATAAATAAATATAGCTGCGAGCAGCGATGAAGGGCCAAGCTGCGAATAAATATAGCTGCGAGCAGCGATGAAGGGCCCAAGCCGGTGGCACCGCAACCCTGGTGCACCAGGGTGGCGGTACCGCCGGCTTTGGCCCTTCATCGCTGCTCGCAGCTATATTTATTTATATATATATATATATATATATATATATATATATATATATATATATATATATATATATATATATATATAAATAAATAAATATAGTGCACCCTGGTGCACCAGGGTTGCGGTGCCACCGGCTTGGGCCCTTCATCGCTGCTCGCAGCTATATTTATTTATATATATATATATATATATATATATATATATATATATATATATATATATATATATATATATATATATATATATAAAGCCGGTGGCATCGCCACCCTGGTGCCTTTAGGGTTATTGTGCATGACGTGACACAAAATATCTGCTCGCTATCTGCCGAACGGCTCTGGTAGTCCCGCTTCAGCACTGATGATGTTGTAGAAATAGTGTGCTCTGGTTGGTCTGGATTATTCGGGATTTTTTATTTTATACAGAAATAAGTTATTTATAATTCAGATGAGAATAAAGTTAGTGTTGATTAAAATGAAGGAAAACAAATATATTGATCTGAAATATAGCACATTCATTTTACATTTACTTAGGTTCAATTACCAAACATACAATCTTAATTTAATTTAAAGCAAACTATACATTAAAAATACATGGGTTGTATGCACATTTTTTTTTTATAAAAAATATATATATATCCAAAAAGACAAGGCTTAAAAACTCTTGTCACTGTAACAGACACAATCTCTCTCTCACACACACACACACACACACACACACACACACACACACACACACACACACACACACACACACACACACACACACACACACACCACACACACACACACGTCAAGTCACATTTTAGATGCAATATTGAATAAGCAGAAAAATCGGATTTTCTGCTCTGAAAATATAAATAAGCATACAAATTGAATAAGCACTTTGAATATTCTAAACAGAATAAGCATTAGTCGCTAATGAATAAGTACTAGTACTTAATGGAATAGATACTAATATCTAAAAAATAAGTACTAGTAGCATGAAAATAGAGACTAGTATGTTAAAATGATTAAATGTTAAAACGGCTTGCCATATTGGCTCAGAGAGAGAGAGAGAGAGAGAGAAAATGACATTTTAGATAATAGTACCTATTAATAGATACTAGTATTTATTCAATAAATACTAGTTCTAAGTCATTACATACTAGTACCTATTAAATAGATACCAGTACTTATTCATTAGCTACTAATACGTATTCAAAAGAATATCTAAAGAATAAGCACTACTATCTAAAGAATAGGCACTAGTACTAAAGAAATAAGCACTAGTCCGCTAAATAGAATAAGTACTAATTACTTAATGAATAGATACTAGTATCTAAAAAATAAGTACTAGTACATGAAAAAGAGACTAGTAGGTTAAAATGATTAAATGTTAAAACGGCTTGCCATATTGACTCAGAGCATCAAAAGCATCAAACAAGAATATTAAAGTTTGATGCGTTGCCACAGCAACAGTTTCAAAGATATCAAGAATCCCTTCACAGGTCTTCATCTGCAGTGTATTTACATTATACAGATGAAGTTTGAAGCAAATCGGGTAAAAATAAGAGGGTGATTTCAAAGCCTTTAGGAAGTGACACACTTCCTGCTGCCAGTTGGTGGCGCTATAACTTTGACTCACAATAGTCACATCCATGTGATCGGACTCTTACAGCGAACACACTGCTGAAGTTTCATCAAGATCAGTTAATGTATGCAGAAGTTATAACACACTTCCTGTTTCCATCATTCGCCATAAATTCGTTTCCTCGCCACGGCCAAACCGTTCGAGATATCAAAAATCCCCTGGCAATTTTCCATCCTCAATGTCTTGACTTCATGCTGACTGAGTTTCGTGGCGATTGGTTGAATTCTCTAGGAGTAGTATATCGAATTCCAGGGGCATACGCTTTCAAACAAACCATAATAGCCGACTTCCTGTTGGGCTGGGGTAAAAAGTAAAAGTACAAAGGATATATGAATTGATGAGATCTATATGTGTACCAAGTTTCATATTATTACATGCAAGCGTGTTTGATTTATGGACCAAGTTTTCGGACCCCGTTCCAGGGGGCGCTGTCGAGCCCCCCTGCCACGCCCGGGTACCAGCTTCAGCCCGGCCCTGATGGCCGCGGGTTCTGACCCGTGTGCAAAGATTCAAGAGTTTTTGAGCACGGTAAGGGCCCCAAAAGTGCGCTAAGAATCTCAAAAGTATCCAAAAAGAATATTAAAGTTTGATGCGTTGTCACGGCAACAGCATCTAAGATATCAACAATCCTTTCACAGGTCTACATCTGGCTTGTGTCTACATTATACACATCAAGTTTGAAGCAAATCGGGTAAAGCGTGTTGGATATATGGACCAAATTGTCGGACCCGTTCAAGGGGGCGCTGTCGAGCCCCCCTGCCACGCCCGGGTACCAGCTTCAGCCTGGCCCTGATGGCCGCGGGTTTTGTCCTGTGGTGCAAAGTTTCAAGAGTTTTCGAGCACGTTAAGAACCCCAAAAGTGCCCGAAAGCATAAAAAAGCATGAAAAAGCTTAAAAAAAGGAATATTAATGTTTGATGCATTGCCATGGCAATAGTTTCTAAGATATCAATAATCCTTTCACAGGTCTACATCTGGCGTGTGTCTACATTATGCACATGAAGTTTGAAGCAAATCGGGTAAAAATAAGAGGGTGATTTAAAAGCATTTTGAAAGTGACACACTTCCTGCTGCCAGTTGGTGGCGCTATAACTTTGACTCACAATAGTCACATCCATGTGATCGGGCTCTTACAACGAACACACTGCTGAAGTTTCATCAAGATTAGTTAATGTATGCAGTAGTTATAACACACTTCCTGTTTCACGTTTCTCGCCATAATTTCGTTTCCTCGCCACGGCCAAACCGTTCGAGATATCAAAAATCCCCTCGCAAACTTTCATCCTCAATGTCTTGACTTCATGCACACCGAGTTTCGTGCCGTGTGTTTGAATTCTCTAGGAGGAGTGTTTCACATTCCATTGCATGCGTTTTCCAAACAACCCTTAATAGCCGACTTCCTGTTGGGCTGGGGTAAAAAGTTAGTGCGCGAAGTATATATGAAACGATGAGATCTACATGTGTACCGAGTTTCATATTATTACATGCAAGCGTGTTTGATTTATGGACCATGTTTTCGGACCCCGTTCCAGGGGGCGCTGTCGAGCCCCCCTGCCACGCCCGGGTACCATCTTCAGCCCGGCCCTGATGGCCGCGGGTTCTGACATGTGTGCAAAGTTTCAGGAGTTTTTGAGCATGTTAAGGCCTCCAAAAGTGTCCAAAAGGTAGTAAAAAAAATAATTAGAAGAATAATAATAATAATAATAAATAATCCTTAGGAAAACAATAGGGCCTTCGCCCTTAGGGCTTGGGCCCTAATAATAAACAGAGCAATTCCAAGAGGGTCCTCACACCATCGGTGCTCGGGCCCTAATAAGCAGAAAAATCGGATTTTCTGCTCTGAAAATATAAATAACCATACAAATTGAATAAGCACTTTGAATATTCTAAACAGAACAGAATAAGCACTAGTCGCTAATGAATAAGTACTAGTACTTAATGGAATAGATACTAATATCTAAAAAATAAGTACTAGTAGCATGAAAAAAGAGACTAGTAGGTTAAAATTAAATGTTAAAACAGCTTGCCATATTGGCTCAGACCATCAAAAGCATCAAACAAGAATATTAAAGTTTGATGCTTTGCCACGGCAACAGTATCTAAGATATCAATAATCCTTTCTCAGGTCTACATCTGCCGTGTGTTTACATTATACACATGAAGTTTGAAGCAAATTTGTTAAAAATAAGAGGGTGATTTCAAAGCATTTAGGAAGTGCTGCCAGTTGGTGGCGCTATAACTTTGACTCACAATAGTCACATCCATTAGATCGGACTCTTACAGCGAACACACTGCTGAAGTTTCATCAAGATCAGTTAATGTATGCAGAAGTTATATCACACTTCCTGTTTCCATTATTCGCCATAAATTCGTTTCCTCGCCACGGGCAAACCGTTCGAGATATCAAAAATCCCCTGGCAATTTTTCATCCTCAATGTCTTGACTTCATGCTGACCGAGTTTCGTGGCGATTGCTTGAATTCTCTAGGAGGAGTACATCTAATTCCAGGGGCATACGCTTCCAAACAAACCATAATAGCCGACTTCCTGTTGGGCTGGGGTAAAAAGTAAAAGTACAAAGGGTATATGAACCGATGAGATTTATATGTGTACCATGTTTCATATTATTACATGCAAGGGTGTTTGATTTATGGACCAAGTTTTCGGATCCTGTTCCAGGGGACGCTGTCGAGCCCCCCGGCCACGCCCGGGAACCAGCTTCAGCCCGGCCCTGATAGCCGCCGGTTCTGACCCGTGTGCAAAGTTTCAAGAGTTTTTGAGCATGTTAAGGGCCCCAAAAGTGCGCTGAGAGTCTCAAAAGTATCCAAAAAGAATATTAAAGTTTGATGCGTTGTCACGGCAACAGCATCTAAGATATCAACAATTCTTTCACAGGTCTACATCTGGCGTGTGTTTACATTATACACATCAAGTTTGAAGCAAATCGGGTAAAAATAAGATGGTGATTTCAAAGCATTTTGAAAGTGACACATTTCCTGCTGCCAGTTGGTGGCGCTATAACTTTGACTCACAATAGTCACATCCATGTGATCGGGCTCTTACAACGAACACACTGATGAAGCTGATCCAAATAAACTCGGTACTGAACCTCCCTCCTTCAGTATCAGCCGGCTCGCAAATTCATACTTTATAGCATTTAGGTTTGTGAAGCAATCATCTTCAAAATGACGCGAACACAGAACAAGTTCGGGCTAAAATATTTCTGTGGTATAGTTATGAACTGTAGCCACTGTCTTCAAATACTCCTCACTGGGCAGATGAAAAAAGTTTGCTTTTGCGTCGCACTTCAAAACACAGCAGCGTCTCGTCGACATGATGTTTTCCCTGGTGTCTCCTAATGCAATGAGTGGGCGTATCTTATTCAAATAACTTGTACAAGTGACGTACGAAAGTGCATCGTTCGTCTATCGATTCATATCAACGACTCAGAGTCGACTCTTACTTTTGAGAGATAATAACTTTGTATACGGTGAACTTTCATATTTAAAACTTTGCAGGATGTTTTCGTTCACTTAGATCTATGTTACACACTACATGAAAGGTAATTTTCAAAATTCCATGATAGGTACCCTTTAATGTATGCTGTAGTTATAACCAGTGTTGTGCTAGTTACTAAGAAATAGTAACTAGTTACAGTTACTAGTTACTTCATTCAAAAAGTAACTCAATTACTTTGTTGATTACTTACACCAAAAAGTAATGCGTTACTGTTAAAAGTAACTTTTTAGTTACTTTTTTAAAGAAAGTTCTTTAATGTTCCCATTAATGCCCTTTTATGCATTATGGTCTATACAAACACAAAACTGACTTAAACAAAGTTTTAAACACTATTTATTTTATTTAAGTCAGACCAGCACAAACTGAATATATCACAAGGATTTCTGAAATAAATAACAAAACAAGCATTTTTAAAGCTAGTGACTTGATTTCTTTCTCAACATTGATATGTTCATGCAGCTGACAGTATATATATGTTTTTACTGCATGTATGAATATTTGAGCAATACAATTTGATCATTCTTGTTAGTTCAAAATACATTAACTAAGGTAATAACAGGTACAATACAATTTAAACTCAATTTAAAATGTATAAAATTTTGAAATAAAAAAAACTAACAATGAATGATACTTCTACAACATTTATTAACCATATTTAATGCTAAAATTGTAGTCTTATTGTAAAGTATTACCAGTTTATATGATTCAAGCTTAAAGAAGATGGCCATATATTTAAATATCTGCAAAGGCCAGAGCATTAAAATTATATAAATGTAGACCTATATTACATGTACAGTCTTTCACTTTATTTGCTTAATTTTTAGAACACTTGATGATTAGAACACTTGATGATTAGAACACTTGATGTCGGCTTGAACATATCAATGTTGAGAAAGCAATCACGTCACTAGCTTTAAAAATACAACGTCGCCGGCTAATGAATGCATAAAAGTGACCAGTTGGATATAAACTAGATGGTAACAATTGCGACATACAACATTTGGGTCAGGTCTGGGTGTGTTTTTGTCACATTGCTTTAATCGCTTGAGGTAAGTTAGCCGTTACTAATGTTATTCCTCTCAGACTCGATGGCAAGCTTCTGTTCTTTCTCTGCTGATGCAGCATCTAGTTTTTATTAAAAAAATGAATTACTTTATAATTATATGACAATGTGTACTTTAGTGTTCTGTATTCATACCGTTTCGCTGTCTGTGTTTTAAATGGGCATCTGAAGTGTCAGCACTCTCCGTGCAGCTTGTAATCTCCGTGCTCGCGCTGCCTCACGTGTTAACGTAAACAACTCAGCCAGTGATAGTTTATGTGTCCTCTCGCTCTGTAAATAATGCTAGTAGTCTCCTCAGTGCTCTCGAACTGTGCAATGACAGCGCACACTTCTTAGCGCTCCAGCAACTAGCAAATTCATTTAAAAAAGTAACGGACAACGCACCATATGGTAACGGTAACGGAGTTAATTTATTTTTAAAAGTAATGCGTTACAGTATTAGTTACTGTCAAAAGTAACTGCGTTACAGTAACGCGTTACTAGTAACGCGTTACTGCCCAACACTGGTTATAACACACTTCACTGCATGAAAAGTGGGATTTTCGTCCCCGTAAACGGCCGGGAATCTCCCTAATTTTCGTCAGTTAATGACAATTTACAGCCTGCGAACGTCGCGTTCGCCTGTGCCAAATATTGACTGAAACGGACCAATGACGTAAGTGGAGAGCTCGCGGAGGTGCTAATGGTTCTAATTAGCATATGAATAGCAGCGCCCATGCGCGCCTTGCCAGAGAATGGCTTGAATTTCCTCGCTCAGTATTGGTTGAAACCACTACATTTAAACAAGAAAAATCACTCGTGATTGGTTGGCAGATCTGTTACTATTGGTCACCCTGCCTGCCTCATTATAAATGTAAACCCCAAAATTATAATATATATAAAATGATTTATTCAATTATATAAATTAAATTTATATATTCAATTATATATATATATATATATTAGGGGTGTAACGGTACGTGTATTCGTATTGAACCGTTTCGGTTCGAGGCTTCCGGTTCGGTACGCATACAAACCGAACGATTCCTTGGTCCTTTTTTCCTGCCGACAAAATCCGCATTGGCGCAAGCGCGACCACCACAATGTTGCGCAACATCACATGGCAAACGTAATGAAAGCGGAACGAAACTGCGCTACTCATCATTATATTGTGCATCACGGTTCACGGACCATTTATCAGTTCGGGCCAGCAACATAGATTTGTGCAGCGCGAGCTCTAAGAGATCCAGTAAAGAAAGCATTTGAATTCGCCACTGAAGTAATAAGTTAACATTAACATTGCTGCGAGATCTAGTGAGAAGCGTTCACATGTCTCTGTTATTAACCATAGATCTCAGCGCTGACATGGAAACCAGGAGAAACATTGTGCCGTGAATGAACTAGTAATAACGTTAGGCTATAAGTCCACAGATCAGCAACATTCACCATAATAGTAACACTAATTGTAACCAGTTTGGCTGGAATAGTGAAATGCTTTCAAGTACTTCACACATCTTTTTCCAGCACTTCAAAACTCAAATATTATATAAATATTATATAAATAAATATATATTTAAATGTGATTTTTAATGTGATGACCAAAGCATTATTTATTCATCCTTCAAAAATTACCCCCATTTAAACCTGAGTTTCAAGATGTAGAAAAACTCACACTTATATAAAAAATATTTTTTCTTTTAATAAATAGGAAATTTCTCTGGCATTTCTTTCTTTTTGCTGTACCGAAAACGTACCGAACCGTGACTTTAAAACCGAGGTACGTACCGAACCGTGATTTTTGTGTACCGTTACACCCCTAATATATATATATATATATATATATATATATATATATATATATATATATATATTCATATGATATGCTATTATGTTGTATATTCATATACAATTACCATCTATTATTACCATCAAGAAAAATGAATGAATTTGAGGAAAATAAGTTACCAGAGACATGCTGTTTATTCAAAGAAAGAGCTTTATTAACACACACTATGTACACAGCGTAGGAGATCTGCCCACACAACAAATTGTAAGCTACAAAATTCGGTCCATTTTGCAGACGTCTGTACTTTGGAATCGCCTCTAATCTTGACTTCAGCGTGGCACAGAGCTCTGTGAGCTCTTGGCTGCGAAAGGACGGAGGTCACAATCCACCCAGACACCCCGTCGACGATGCCATCTTCCTCATCAGACATCATGTCTATGGTAGCGCACTTCCAAAGGCCCACCTCATCCTCAGCTAGCACTCTGTCTCGCTTCTAGCAGCTGTAAACACAACCAAAGACAATCAGTACTGCACTGTGTATGACCACAACACATCTATCAATTCACCTGAAAAATAGTCACATTGTCCAAAAACAGATCTAATCAAATAAATCTTACCCTCTTTTTTCTCGCTCGGCTCGGAGCTGAACTCTTCACAGCTTCTGCCTGCGATGCAAGATCTGGTTGTTTGTAAGTTACTTGAATCTCCTGCGTCGCGTAACAGGCAGCTGGAAAACAATTAAATGAGAGCGATATGAATAAAAACAAAAAAACACCACAAGTCACAGTAAAATGAAACAATGGAGAAAATAGTAAAAGTTACTTTCACACAATGTCGTCATTATCAGCATCATCTGGACTTGCATAGCTCCGAGCAAATATGAGGTCACGGCTTCGTTATGAGGTGAGGTTAGTCTGAGAAAACAACACAGTTAAGATCAGTATCTATTAACGGATATATTTCCTTATACAAGAGAATGAAAGTTTATTTATTTTTTATCTTACCATTGCTCCGGTTCGTAACGTTAGCGCCTACAATTTGTCTCAGAAATGTGAAGACGGCGTACTGCTTCCTGTAAATTACAAGACCAAAAAAAAAAATACACTTTTATAAAGCAACTTACACTTGTTCTTTTGCAAGGCTACTTTTAACGTTAGCTTGTGCTACTTAAAAAAAGCTTAGCTTAGATAGCAGTCTTACCGCAATCTCAGGATTGTGAACCCTTCTTCTCTTCCTAGAGTTAGTTTCTTCCACGGAGTTTTTCGACTCCAAAGCAACCTATCCTCTATGGACGGCAACCTGCAATTTACTAAAGTAAACGGCAAATTTACACCGGCAGCAAACTGAGTATGTTAAGTTGACGAGACAGCACGCTCACAAAACAGTTTCAGCTGCGTTAATTTCATCAAATGGAAAGCACTAATTGAAATGGGGGTGTTTTCAGAGCACTCCTGTTTCACAGGTAACAGTCTGTCTTCAGAACACCCCTTGTTTTCCCTTCTTTTGGATTAGCCCAACCCACATAGAGACAGATTGAAGAAAGTAGGTTTCTAGAAGGTTTGCTGAATATTATTTATTTAATTGTAGAGCGTTTAAGAATAGTCAGTCCTCTTCTACCACGTCAACAAAGAAATCGGCAGTGTGGCAGCATTTAAAAAAAAGTTAATAGTCTTCGTGCCACAGCCGGTATGAGCTCCTATGTTCGGCTGCAGTGATAGTGTCTGTGAGTTACAATACATATGACAAAACAATTGTCTATTATGTTCCATATTCCTCAACAGTTCTTGTGACGATATCACTAGTTGACAACAGTAGGCTACTGCTACTATTTTCGGAAATCGCTATGATATTGCACTGGTGCACGTACTGATGTTCGGACGCTGTCCGAGCCGACAGACTCGATCATTTCAGTGCAAAACGTTAGGTCAAAAATATTATTTAACCCTTCGGAGTCTTGGGTTATTTTGGCCCTTTTTGAGTACTTTTTTAATTTTGCGACATAAACAAATGTTTACCATACCAAATTTTGGTATCATTTTTTTCAGCACAACATCACATATGACCAGATAATTAGTTTTTCACTTTGATGCTGTATCAACATACTGGACCCAAAACCACACGAAAAACACAAAATTCGAATAGAAAAATTATAGCTTTTCTTCTGCAAAAAACACAAACACGCTCAATGAAGCATTTTAAAAGGTTTAAAATCTAAACACAAGTTGTAAATGTCAAAATATACAATAATAAATAAAATGGTAAAATTCAGATATAATCAAGCTATATACAAAAAATAAATGGCAAAAATAGCAAAAAACTATGGTGTAGCCATATGCTTTTTTTTCATTTTAGCTTTGCCACTTTAAAAAAAAAAATTGTGCACACAAATATACAGAGAGCTATATTTAAGGCCTTGCATTCCTCGAGTATGAGGGTTCCCAAATAGTGCAAATACAACATAAAAAAAGGTAAAATTGAGATAAAATGAAACTATATACAGCAAAAAGCAGGTGTGGGAATAGGCGTTTTTTCTTTTCTTTTTTGCTTAGAAACTACAAAACACTTCATGTACAATTACACAGCTAGCTGGGCTTTCATTCCTTGAGTAAGAGGGGTTCCTCAATAGTGCAAAATATACCACACAAATGGTAAAATGAACACAAAATCAAACCATACATTCAACTATTTACAACAAATATCAGGTGTTTATCTGTTTTTTTTTTTTTATCTGTGCCACTCCTCAAAACAGCTTATCTAATCTACTCCTAAACTATCTACACTACTCATAAACTACCTAAACTACTCCTAAACTATCTACACTACTCCTAAATTACTCTCAAAATCTACTCAAACTAGCAATAATTTCTCTCTCTATATATATAACGTATATATGTCTCTCTTTGTCTACTCTGTAAATCTCCTGCCTTTCAATTTCGCGTCTTTGCTCAGTTGGTTCGATCCTCCTCCGTTCCGTAAAATGTGCAGCCTGAAGAGCAGAGTCAGCAGATTAACACATTTTTCTCCGTTTTGTTTTATGACAAAAACCGACAAATTTATTAGAATAAATGCATCGTCTGTCACATCCCATCTTGCATTCTTTTACGAACGCGTCAATAGGCTATACACATACATTTTTAATATAAAGTTTAAATGATCATATCTCCGTTTTTACTTGTTTTACACAAAACAAAAAGTAAAATAGAACAGCCTACCAGTTTTTTATGTTAATTTATAATTAATTTAGGCGCACAACAAGGTGCACAGCTAATTCATTTAACGTTTTTGTTTTTCCTAACTTCATTTTTAGTAGATTTTTAGTCAGGACTTCAGTCGACCAAGATATTCTTTGATTGATTACAGCCCTAATACTTTCATTAAATATATAAATTTCAAGCTAAAATTTAAGAGTCTATAATTAGGCTTAAACTGAGCCTGATCTATTTACACCAGAGATTTTCTTAGAATGAAGTTAATACCTTTTAGAAAAATGTCACCTGGTGTAAAACTCCCCCTGCTACCCTCATTTGCATTTGTATAGCTCACAGCATTTTCATTTACATGTTAAAGCCTCCTCTAGAATTAGGGGGAGGGGGGTCATGGGGGGACAACTGCCAAGCAAGGCCCACGTCAATTTCCGACAATTCACGGCAGTTTTCAGTGTTGACTGTAAATTGCCGTGTACTGTCGTAAACCTGAACTTTCACGACAATCTACAGTGACGCTTACTGACGAAAATCCCCCTTTTCATGCAGTGCTTCCTGTTTCACGTTTCTCGCCATAATTTTGTTTCCTCGCCACGGCCAAACCGTTTGAGATATCAAAAATCCCCTCGCTAACTTTCATCCTCAATGTCTTGACTTCACGCTGACCGAGTTTCGTGCCGTGTGTTTGAATTCTCTAGGAGGAGTATTTCAAATTCCATTGCGTGTGTTTTACCAACAACCCTAAATAGCCCACTTCCTGTTGGGCTGGGGTAAAAAGTAAGAGTGCGAAGTATATATGAAACGATGAGATCTACATGTGTACCGAGTTTCATATTATTATATGCAAGCGTGTTTGATTTATGGACCATGTTTTCGGACCCCGTTCCAGGGGGCGCTGTCGAGCCCCCCTGCCACGCCCGGGTAACATCTTCAGCCCGGCCCTGATGGCCACGGGTTCTGACCCGTGTGCAAAGTTTCAAGAGTTTTTGAGCATGTTAAGGCCTCCAAAAGTGTCCAAAAGGTAGTAAAAAAAAAATAATAAGAAGAAGAATAAATAATCCTAAGGAAAACAAGAGGGCATTCGCCCTTTCAGGGCTTGGGCCCTAATAAGAAGAGGAATAAAGAATAATCCTTAGGAAAACAATAGGGCCTTCGCCTTTTCAAGGCTTGGGCCCTAATAATAATAATCCTAAGGAAAACAATAGGGCCTTCGCCTTTTCAAGGCTTGGGCCCTAATAATAATAATCCTAAGGAAAACAATAGGGCCTTCGCCTTTTCAAGGCTTGGGCCCTAACAAGATGTTACAAAAAGATATGTTGGAGTCTTTAGATTTTAGATTAAATCAGATTAGATTTAAAGATTACATAATAATATAACATAATAACAGATATCATTCCAATTTTTTTTTTGTAGATCTATGAAGTGTTAAGAGCCGTAGAAAGTTTCATACCATTTGGACAAAGAGAACATTTTTTTTAATTTGACCAAAAGTCATTTGCGGGTTAAAAAGACCCCGAAGATAACCAGAGGGTTAACATTACCAATCAATAATTGTAATATTGGGCATGAATAACACATTTTTTGCAAAGCCACAGTAGTAGGTAAAAAATAGTAGATAAATATGTACTTACTCTTTTTGATTTCCATTGCTGCGTGTATAGTACCGGTGAAAAGTTTGGACACATAACTATTTACATAACTAAAAAGACATGTTTGTAATTTCACACAAGAATATGAACTTTATATACACAATTAGGGTACATTTCATCTGTAAAATGTCTATGCACTTACTCATTATTATTCTCGATCGCACTGAGAACTGAACGACACCTGCGTGCTCCTCTGCGAGGTGCTGGAGAAGGAGAACGTGATGCACTTTCCTAAAAAACAAAACAAAATAACTGTTAGCATACATTATGTATACAACAGAGTATCTGTTGATGGGCCATATAGAATGGATGCTGATAACACAGTCAAAGAAACTGTATTATTATTACCATTATCAATCACTAACCATGGATTACAAAAAGACATTTGTAATTTCACACAAGAATATGAACTTTTACATTATGACGATGTAAACATTAATAGGCTACATTTCATCTGTAAAATATTACGTCTCACTTACTCAGTATTATTCTCGATCGCACTGAGAACTGAACGACACCTGCGTGCTCCTCTGCGAGGTGCTGGTGAAGGAGAACGTGATCCAGCCGCACTTTCCTAAAAAAACAAAACAAAAATAACTGTTAGCATACATTATGTATACAACAGAGTATCTGTTGATGGCCCATATAGAACGCACGCATTTATGATTCACTCAATGAACGGATTGTTCGCGAACGACACATAACTACATTTCAAACATTTACACCTGTATTCACAAACAGTGCATAAGGCAGTAAGCATGATAATAAGTGTCATAGGCTAACCAAAACTGAACATTTGCGAGTATGGCCCATATAGACAGCACGCATTTAGGGATAGGCTACACAATGAACGGATTATTCGAGAACGAACGACACATCACTAACTTACATTTCAAACATGTATTCACAAACAAGTAGGCCTATTTACGCATGAAGTAGTGTCATAGCAGGCTGACCAAAACTGAACATTTATATATAGGCTAACATATATTGTATTTAGACAGTAGCCTATCACGTATTTTACCGGAGTCTGAAATATATTTCTATCACATATAACCTAGCAGTTATTCGCAAAAAAATGCATTACACATAGGCTAAGGCAGTAGGCTATTTTAGCATAAGTAGTCATGGGCTAAACAAAACTGAACATTTATATGTAAAAATAAATATTGTATTTAGACAGTATCACATATTTTACCGGAGGCTGACATATATTTCACTAAATCATAACCTAATAAGCAGTTAGAAAACAAAATGCATAAGCATAAGGCAGTAGGCTATTTAGCATGATAATCAGTGTCATAAACTTATCAAAACTGAGTGAAATATATGTAGGCTAATATAGCCTACAAATATGTTTAGAGAATATCACATTTTAAAAGTTTACACGAGGGTACACGAATAGGGATATTGTGAGGCAATCTTTCCTGTGTCAAAAGCTAACCAAAACTAGGCAAAATACAGTCTGAAAATTCATTTGAGCTCTATATGATAAAGAAAAGGAATTACATAACAAACAACTTAATCTGAACGTATCCTCGGCGGGGTTGGTCGTCCGAGTTGCAATCTTTCTCTGGGGAAAAGTTCTTCCCCGCTGTCCAGTGTCCAGAATAATCTGAAGGGCCTGTGCTGCCATCCTCAAAACGCGATGAATTATCAGTGAATCTGAATAAACTTCGTGTTGTTATGGCATTGATCACAGGGCGTGCCGCGTGTGCTATGCATAGATCACCTATTTACCATGTGAAAAGCGCTGGGGGCGTGGCTGCCTCAGCTAATTACAGATGATGAAGGGAGAACGAAAAAACTGCACCTCTCCTTGGTTTCAAACGGATTACATAAACTGGAAATACTTATTCTTGTAGTAAATTACATCATTTAAAAGAAGAGAATTTCAGCTTCATAAAGAGACATCTCTTGTATCTCTGTGACAAGTATTGACAGAGTTACAGTTCATTTTTCGGACGCGTTTCAGAATGGACTTCACCGACAGAGAGAAGGCAAAACGCACATCATGTTTATTTTTCTTTATTTGGTGAAAAGCACAACACTTTGTATTTTTTTGTGGAACCTCACAATAAAAACAAACTTAACAGGATCGCATGATGTATAACACTTATATGTAATATCAAAATCAACTGAGTAATTTGAGTCTCTTTTCCACTGATAAGGAAAAAAGTGAGCTGGTATCGCCGGCAATACCGCCGACCCCAGAGGGTTAAGAATGGGTTCCAAGAACGGAAAAATGTGTCCATTTGACTAGTGCAGAGTTTTTCCATTTGTATTATGGATAGCATATCAATGACCCATACCTGAAAGGAAGGAGGAGTGGAAGACTTCCATTCCTTCAATATCAGTCTCTTGGCAACTATCAATCTCAGTTCCAGGGGTTGCCGCATTATAGTTGGAATTGTCCTTGTTATTTGTGAGCAGACAAAAATAGCAAGTCCAGCTTTGGGCTGAAGGGGTCTCTGATATGCTTTGGAGTATCAGTCAAATATTCCAGACCAAAAGTTTGCCAATGAAGAGCAGGCCCAAAAAGCATGGGACAGTCTACCTTCTGACACATTATATCTGTCTGTCAGGATTTGTTCTCATGTTGTGTGTGCAAACACATGGCCTGTGTTTTGGGCTATGTGTTTGCGTTGTCTTGTGTTTACCACGCCCCCTTGTTCTCCTCGTTAGTCTTGATTGTTCATCTGTGTCACCTGTGGCCTGGTTATTATGTCCCTGTGTTTGTTACTCCGTGCTTGTTCGTTTTGTATCTTGTTATCCTGTTCTGTGAGCTGTGTATTCCCGTGACCAGAGTTTGTATCCTGCCTGTTAGTTCTAGTCTCATGCATGGGCGTCGGAACCATTGTATATGGGTGGGATAGGACCCACCCACTTTTTGAGACCAATGATATTGGACCCACTCACCTTTACTGTCTCTAATTCAGCGCATATGTCTGCTCACTTTTCAGTTACTTGCAGTGATCTAATTGATTAACCTACTCTTCCCATCTTAATAACGCCGTTACCACCAAAAATTGCGGCGCGTTACTATATTTGATAGTGCTGAGAAACGATACACCAAACCCAAGATTCTGTTCGTATCACTATTTTTGACGCACAATTCGATACAAACCTCAATTCTTTTGGGAGTGGTGCGGAGTGATGCGGTGGTGACGCGTTCATGTAACATGTGGCGCTGCCAAAAGCACCTAAAAGCTGTCACAAAGAACCGGCAAAAGTAATGATTATGAATATGTCAAATAAAGCAAGGATACATTTTAATTGTTTATTAATAAACAAGTGCTTTTTTGTGTGTCGGCTGCAAAGATGAAGTTGACGATGCTGACTGCGATCTTTGTAGTAGGCCTAGTGAACGCGCCAGAGAGAAATGCACATTTCATACGGATTACATAAGCAGAGAGCAGTCCGTTTTATTTCGTTTTTAATTGTTCGGTTTAAAAGCTTTCTATAGATTTTTTTTTTCTTTTGAGGCAAGGCTACCATTTTTCGGTTCATTAATGAGACGAGCTCCAGTTTACGCGTCAACGATTCTGTGTCGTGATTATTGTCTGCTATATTTAGGCTACTTCTTATTTATTAAATCCAGGCAATTGGTTGATGAAACATTGATTAAAATTAAGATACAATTAATACAAAACGAAATTCACTTTAAGGAAAGGCTTTGTGCTTTTTGTTTTAAGGTCTCTGTGAAAGTTTTAAAGCTTTCCCAGCGCGGTCGCGTCCGTCACGGAGAACGGTCATGTCTGTAATATTGCTTTTTCCTCATAAATGCGAACACAGAAAATGTTATGTTCTGTGGAGAGCGAACCCTTCTTCACCCGGTGCAGTATTACTTTTGGTTTGCACATTGTAATTCAGAGAATTATTCAAAAAATATTTTGTCATGTCCGTAATGTGTATTTCCCTCATATTAAATATAAAACGCATGCGTAGACTGATATGTCTTGACTACTTAGAGCAGGCATTCTCAACCCTGGTCCTCGAGGGCCACTGTCCTGCAGAGTTTAGGTCCAACCTTGATCAAACTCACCTGCCTGTAGCTTTCCAGTAATCCTGAAAGCCTTAATTAGCTGGCTCAGGTGTGTTTGATTGGGTTAGAGCAAAACTCTGCAGGACAGTGGCCCTCGAGGACCAGGGTTGAGAATGCCTGACTTAGAGTAATAAACAAGTTTTGTTTTATTTTAATTACACTACAAGAGTGTACGCCTATTTGTTATTTCTAGTGCTTAACAAGAATAATTTAATTTTGCCCAGTTGTGGCCTGTTGAGGGGCAATAAATATCAAAAGTTCCAAAACATCTATTGTTATTTGTTTCGATCCACTATATAAACATAATATCTACAGACATGGAATTTGATTGGAGGGTAGTCTCACTTTGTCCCACAGCAACATTAAAATAGTTTAGATTTCTGGACATTGACTACGTTTACATGCAACCAATAATATTAGCAATAACCCGGTCGCGCACGGCCATGTAAACACCGGCAAAAACCCGAATATGCTCATATCCCGGATTTTAAAAACCCGGATATGATACTTGGGGTACCCCTTTTCTGACCAGAATTTTTGGTCATGTAAACGCCCATAGTGTTGATTTCCACTTGGCTTATTACAAACCCCTACTTTTCAGGCTAGACGAGCCAATGCGCATGCGCTGTCCTAAGCGCGAGTCTCAGGTTCCTATGGACATCATACGAAGTTTAAAACATTTAAATAGACACATCAAGTACTTAGTAATTAATGTAGGCCTATATGAATCTTAGTTGGCTAGAACCAATAGGTTGTTGAGAGACAGAGACGCGCAGAGACGGCAATAGGAGGTTTGCAGTCACGTGATTGTGTTGACGCGCGAAATTCAGATGGAGGGCAGGAAGTGAAGAACGCAATGGACGAGATGCAAAAATGTAGATCTACATCTGGGGAGTGATATTTGTTTTCCTAGGATGGTAGGAGAAGACTCATAAATAGTATTAACCCCAGTGACGGGTAGGTTTAGGGACGGGGTTGGGGTAGGTCATATATTTATATATACAGGGTGGAGCTGGAGCTCCAGCGAGGGGAGGAGCTGGAGCTCTAGCTACTCCCATTGGGCGCATTGTTGCCAGACAGAATCGCGGAGGCGATTGGCATTACAACAACTATTTTCAAGTTTTATTCACCAATCAAATTCGGGGCAACTATCTGTACCACGCTCCGTCCACATCGTTATCAAACAAACAAAACCAGATACAGTAAAATGAACGTGAGTTGAGAGCGTACATTTGCACTACGTGCCTGTCTTTTTAGCAAAAAGATACCTTTCACTGAATATCTACAGTGTCGTAGGGCGAGGGCGTCGTGAGGTGCTTGAAAGTAGCTTTTGACGCATTCGACCCGAGGTCGAATCCACCTTTTGCCGAACTCTCTCTTCTCCCTTTTCCCAACACCGAAACCGTGATATGGCTTTGTGCCTTTATAAAACAGCACAAGACTGTAATTAAGTAGCCTATATAGCCATTCTGTTTGTGCTGCGTGATTTAAAGAAAAGTGCACACTTTGCTCATGCAATCAGCATGGTGATCTCCAAAATAAAAGCTTTATTTCTTGCAAGTGAAGAAATTAAGACTCGTTTATATGAAATGAATATTTTATAAATAAACAAGCCCAGATTTTACAGTGGGAAACCGTGTTTAATTACTCCAGCATCATTTAATGTAAACTGCATTTATGACAAACAAAGAACTACACAGATGTATATACTATAGGCCTACACGGTCTATCAATAAATGCATGCACGTTTTCATCTGCTTTTCTTCTGACGCTGACGCTGCGGAGAAGCCGGTTGAGATGAGCTTTTTTTTAAATGACTTTTAAAGGTGATGACTGACTGAGCGATCCCGAAACGCACATTTTTGGGGGGGCTGGGGTGAAAATTTAGGGGGTTTAAAAAGCCCTTCTAAAATCTTTAACGAGCATCATCATCATCAGCTGATGTTTTATCTGAACTCTGACTGCTAGGGTATGGCAATGGCCATACTCTGCCATACGCAAACGCCGCCCCTGACCCAACGTCATTGTTGCCGTATAAACAAGGTTTAATCCGTGTAAGCGCGCTCTAATCGATCACACACACGCACGCACGCACGCACACACGCGCGCACACACACACACACACACACACACACACAACACACACACACACATGATTGTGGGTGAGAATCATGTAAAAAAAAAATCTCCCTTATTTTCAATGTTCAATGTTGACAGCTATGATTTATTTACTTGTTTTATTTATTTGGGATATATTTTTTCACATTTCACAATGTCTAAATATTGAATAGAATAAGAATAAAATGTTCTTTGTTCTTTGAAACAGTGTACTTGCATTAATATGCTATTATATTGTCATTATGTAATCAGTGGCATAAAATGGTCTGAAAATTACAATAATATCGTTTATCGCAATTAATTTTGGTGCAATATATCGCACAGCAAAAAGTAGTTATCGTGACAGCTCTATGTGTAATACGCACGCACCCCCTCCCCCTCCCCCTAATCCTACCCAAGGGGTTTTCAGTGCGTAGCATTGCGTAAAACATTTTTGGCATATAAATGGCACGAGAAATAACATTTGTGGTATTGATAAGCACTTTCATGAGACTGCGTTGGTATTTGGCTTCGGGAACACCCCTAATCTACTCCAGAAAAAAAATTCTGGAGGATGACCCACCCACATTTTTTTTGCTTCCGACGCCCATGGTCTCATGTTATTGTCAAGTTTATTAGTCTAGTCTTGTCAACATTCATTTGCCCCCTTGTGGGTCTTTGTTTTCTGTCTGTTGAATAAATCCGTGTTTTATTTATTACTGTCTGCGTTTGGGTTCATATCCGCATATTGTGACACTGTCACACACTGGGGAAACTGATGGATATATTCTATGTAATCTGACTTTGGAATAATGTAAGCGATGGACAATCTTAAATTGAATTAATTGGTGTCTGCTTTTTATAGAGCAGGAATGAATATTAGACAAACAGGTGTTCCACATGGATTCAGATAGTTCCACACCTAACTCTTCCTTCCAAGTATCCCTAGTTTTCACAGTGTGCGCAACAGTACAGTCATCAAATAGATGTACAATTCTCGAAATAAGGCGCTTGGAGAAAGGAGGGTTTTTACAAATATCATAAATTTCATGCTCCAGGGGTAGATTTTAAAAATCTTCAATTTTTGATTGGGTGTAATGCCTAACCTGCAAATACCGAAAGAAATGGGAATTAGGGAGATTATATTTTCCTTTCAGTTGATGCAAATTTACCGTCAATGTACAGATTTTTAACTGAAACCAAGCCCTTGTTTCTCCAGTCATGGTACGATACAGTATGTCATGTCAGGGAAGCAGAAAACAATGGTTAAAACATATAGGTGTTTGTACTGATGTATTTTGTAGTTTTAGAAAGCACCTAACCTGGTTTAAAATTCTACCACAAAGCATAAATTCTTATAGGACTCTGGCTTTTCAAACTTGGAAAATAACATAGCTGGCAAGGAAGAATTATTCTCCATTTGGAGTTGGCCTCCATTTTAAGCCACAAAGGGGTCGTAAGCGTTTGATTATACAGGGATCCCTGCTGCCAGAACATTAATGCCCTAACATTGGCAGCCCAGGGTACCAGTGCCAGAATTTCGAAGGCACACTTACAGAAGTCTAGATTAGAGGGAGGGTTGGGCCTGCCTGTATTTAAACACTATTATGTTTAAATACAGGCAGGTCCAACCCTCCCTCTAATCTAGACTTTTGTAAGTGTGCCTTCGAAATTCTGGCACTTTTGCCATTCAAAATATAGGACAAGATAATTGAGTCCAGGGGCCCGTTCTTCGTACGTTGCTTAAAACATCCGAGATTAAACGAGACATCCAAGATAATATCATCGTGCTCATCATGATCCGGCTAATTGGGTTCTTTGAACACTCCTGCCGGTTATGATTAGTATAGCTGGATTGGGTTATCTGAGATAATTGCGCGTTCATGCGCTGGGTTAAAAGGGGATATGTATCGATAGTAGAAACATTGATCAGCAACGCTGCTATTGGCTGCTCACCGTGGCCAAAGAGCGCGCTCAGTTTTTTTCACCAAAGAAGAGCAAAAGTTATTGCTTGAAGGATATGCTGAATTTGAAAACTTAATTAAAAAGTCAGGGAACACCTTAAAGTGTGCAAAAGCCAAGAGAGAGGGCGTGCAAAAAATAGCAGACAAATTAAGTTTGTAGTTAGATGTTTTTATCACTTATTACAGTATATATTTTTATATTTTAATAATTCCTAAATAATTAATAACTTTGTTCATTGTAATGTCAGTCACCACCCACTACTAGAACATGGGAACAAGTAAAAGTGAAGCACTAGAATATTCTAAATAATAGTAATTTGTACTACTTATACTAATCTCTTTTAAAAAGGCACTGTTAATAAATGTTTGCCTGTTTATAAAAGCAACCAAGAAAAAGGCTGAGAAATAAAAGAAAAGAAAAACAAACAGGTGGTGGTCCTGCACCCCCACTTTATACCCTGGCAGAAGAGCTGGCCCTTGGGTTAAATGTGAACCTTGTAGAGGGCATCCCTGTTCAGCTCTTTCTCAGACACACAGCCAGAGGCCAGGAGCAGCAACACCTTCACTGCTGGTAAATGAACTTTAAATGATCATAGTACAATGTAAAATAATTTGTTGCTGCGTTAAATTAAGTAAGCCTATAATCCAAATGGCTGTCCAGTCATATCAGCTGTTAAACCTAGTAATGAATTGCTTTGACTTGTGAAAGTCTACATGTGTGACTGTGAAACTACATAGTTAATGTAAAAAGAAATATGTAGCCATGAGTTATTGATCACATTTCCCCCCAGTGTACTTCATTGTAATTCAATTGTGTTTTCCTCTTTTGTGCAGTTTTAAACAATACACCAAAACTTTTATGTGTTCCCAAGCAAGTGGCTGAAGCATGTGCAGCAGTGGGGATTTCTTTAAGACTGCAAAAAAAACTCAGCTTCCCCTATAATGTCAAAAAATGAATGGTCAAACAGTTTTTTTTCAGTGCTTCGAAACTAGACGGTCATTGGATAAATGCTGCGATTATGTCCCGCCCACGGACGCCTGGCGTCTCTGGGGTGAATAGAGAAGTGGGCGGGCCTGGAGTCCGGGCGTCTGCGTGATGATTGGAGGACTAGGCCTACATCTCCTTTTGATTGACAGCGATTTCGTACAATAAAAAGTTAGGAAGCTATTCGAGATTTCGAGCTCAGTCCCATCGCGGATTTTGAAAGTGTACTCGAAAGACAAACTGCTGTAGCCTGCCTAACATATTTCTTGGTATTTGGAATTTTCTTCATACATTTCACAGTTTAACCAAATTCCCACATTTCCTCCGTCGATGCTGGTGCCTTGTTACATGTGCGGGGCGTGGTGGTGTTTGAATCACGGCACATCTGTCTAGTTTGGTTTCGGTTTTGTGTCGGGATTCGGACATTCATGCTCCTCGTGTTTGTTTTCTGTTGTGAGTGCACAGGATGAGCTTTCACTCGTTCGTGCATAACGTTCTGTCTTGTCGTGTGAGCGTGCGGTTTCGTGTTTGCTCTGTCCACGTGTGTTGTGTTTTGTGTAGCACGTGGTTCTTGTTTACATCGGACGCGTGCTTTCATGTCATGTTTTGTCTTGTGCTGTGTAGCACACAGCTTGTGTTTTATTTAAACTAGCTGTGTGCTTTCATGTTGTCATGTTCTGTGTGAACACATGGCTTATGAGTGTTCTTCATGTCTTGTTTTGTGTGAGCACATTGCTTGTAATTTGTTTTACTGGCCATGTGTGTGTTTTTTGTCATGTTTGGTGTGAGCACATGGCTTGTCATGTGTTTTCCTTTGCCATGTGTTCTCCTGTCGATTGTGTCGACTCCCATCTTGTTTCCTGATAGTTCTTTTGCCCCACGTGTCCTCCCTTGTTACCTGCCTTGTTTGCTCCCTATTTATTCTCCTTGTGTTTGCAGTCCTGTGCTTGTTCGTAGTTTTTGTTTGTATTTTTTTAATTTTATTTTATTATTAAAATAAAGCCCATCAACTCTGCACCTGAGTCCTCGCTCTTTTCACCATCTCAACACCTGACAGTCGAGTTTAAAAATATGAGCTTCCCCTCTTTGAAAGACCAGCAGCCGCCACTGATATGCAGTAAGACTTTTTCTAACGTTACATCAAAAGGGAAGAAAGTACAACACTTTGTAATGCCCATTTCCCCCCAATGCACAGGACAGTGAAGAAACCCTCTCAGATATCTTTAAGTGCATAATAACTTTACTTAATTTACACTTGAGTAGGCCCTATCTTGATGTCCACATCTACAGAAGAGTCTGCACAAAGCAGTGATACAGAGGTGGGCAGTGTTGTACTTTTCCTTTTAATTATTTATGCATAAGCCATGTGTTTGGCAGGTTTACCCCTACCCCTAGAAAACAGAGTATTTTGAAAATACTTGACAACTTAAAGAAAAAAAAAACTGGCACTAGAGATAGAGTTGCTTCATAGGAACTTCAGAGTAAGTGCTAATATATTATTTCACACAGATAATATATATTATTTGCAGGTAAAAGATGACTTGATCACTGGCTTTTCTTTACAAAGAACACGTAAAATAAAACTCAAAGAACTAAGCATATTTGTCTTGTCTTTTATTAAACATTAATGAAATGTTTTATATTTTTTCTGCTGGTGCAATGTTGTGTAATATGGCCCATGCCATGTCACAGGCCCTGTCAGGTGCAACCCTCAGACTTTTCAGATACTTTAGTTGGCTAAAGTTCACTTTAGTTGGCTAAAGTTATACCTCACATTAACAAAATGCACAAAGCACTGTTAACTTGTAACGCGTTGTGTCAGGAGGGAAAGAAAATAGGGATAGCTCACAGCTTATTAGGCCAGACAGAATCGCGGAGGCGATTGGCATTACAACAACTTTTTTCAAGTTTTATTTTACGGGAAAATACTAAAACGGGAAGACAGCGGGAAAAGAGCCAAAATACGTGAGAAACCCGGAAAAAACGGGAGGGTTGGTTGACAGTTATGAAAGAAATACACTTTCATTAACAAAAAAGTGCAAGGTATCAAGAACTAGATCAAAACAAGTAGCCTAATATGTCAATTTAAACTTTTAAAGCGTCTCACACAAAGGCACCGATGCACCAACAGGACATTTCTGCTGCCAGATTCATTTTTTTAATTGTTTGGCAGATTCCGAGAAAGGAACATGTGAACCTTGTATATTTAGCTGCACTTCTTTGGCTATATAGCGATCGCTATCCGTGAGTGTGTGCCATTTCGCGCTGTCACGTTTATATTTGCACTGTCGGGAAAAGGCATTTGCAACAGATAACTGTCTGGAAGAAGGCCCCTCTCCAACTCCAGCTGCAGTTGTTGTTCCCAGGTTGAAAAACTGGGTGGGATGGTTATGTTTTAGGTGCGATTTTAAGTTTGTTGCCTCTTTTCGTTGCTACTGTTTTAAAACACAGTCGACATACCGGCTCGTTCACGTTACTTAGCTCTCTTCTCTCGTTCGGCTTAAAGCCAAAATGTTCCCACACCGGAGCTGAAGATTGCGGCTTTGAAATCAACTGGCTCGCTGTAGATGTCACGAAACAGAACACTTTAAAAGAGATGGTGCTCGATGCAGAGCCAAATGGGAGGAGTTAGAGCTCCAGCTCCTCCCCTCGCTGGAGCTCCAGCTCCACCCTGTATATATAAATATATGACCTACCCCAACCCCGTCCCTAAACCTACCCGTCACTGGGGTTAATACCATTTATGAGTCTTCTCCTACCATCCTAGGAAAACAAATATCACTACCCAGATGTAGATCTATATTTTTGCATGGAGCTCCAGCGAGGGGAGCTCTAGCTCCTCCCATTTGGCTCTGCATCGAGTACCACTTGCTTTAAAATGCAGTTGGTTCACGCCTTCTCTTTACCTGACGGTGTCCGCTCTCTCTCTCTGCGTGTGTGTGTGTGTGTGTGTGTGTGTGTGTGTGTGTGTGTGTGTGTGTGTGTGTGTGGACACGCTGCCTGAGCCCCGCCTCCGACATGAGTGCAGACAAGATGACAAAATGTTGGTGACATTCATTTTAATGTAAAAATGAATCAAATTATTATTTTTAATAATACAACAAATTATCAGTTGCAATATATCGCGGCACAAAAAATTATCGCGCTCATTTCCATATATCGTGCGATAAGTCGATATGTCGACTATCGCGACAGCTCTAATTGTGTGCCCTTGTCCTGGCTAGAGCTGCATTGTAACTGGTCTGGGGTTTGGGTCAGGGAATGGGGTCATAAAACACCTGTAATCACCTGTTTAATGGAAAAATTCAGTTCTGTTAGGATAAGCATAAGTGTATGTAATAGGCTACAGTAGGCTTGGGAATCGGTTCCAGGTTCCGGTTTGGAACCGGTTCCGAACGTTCCGATCCATCGGAATCGTACACGTCCAAACGTTAACGATTCCACTAACGATTCCGAATGTTCCGTTCAGTTCCATCCATTCCCGCGTCGCGGCATGACGTTACAGTATGCGACTGGATTTTTAAATTCCCCAAGACGTAAACGATCGAGCGTGTGGCTTCATTTTAAATGCAGACCGGGAGAAGCAAATCTGGGCGACATCTACAGCTCCAATGACGGCATCAAAACAATGAAAGCATGGCGAAGCGGCTCTCCACGGCTCTGCTTTCGTCGGCGAAAAAGTTAAGAAACTCGACGCTATAAGCCCTCAGTACCGAGCCGAGCAGTTCGCACGTGACTTACTTTCCCACACATAGACTAATTCGCGGCCACAAAATCAACTCCGGCCGCCACATATTGCGTTTCGTTCAGTTTTTTTAATGCTATTTAAAACACGCAGCGTATTCTTTCCGTTGTATTTCCTTTCCCCGCTCTCCCTCCGTCTCTCTATCACTCACGCGTCTCTCTCTCTCTCTCACACACACACACACACACACACACACACACACACACACACACACACACCCCAACACACCGCGTCTGTCTATGAGGCGCCAGACTGGACAAAAGCGAAGCGAACTCGCGAGTGACACTGGGCGAGAGAGAGACAGAATGTGGCTTTTATTTAAACTTATATAAACTAATATAATTTATTTTACTGGACAGTTTAAAGCTCATAAACATATTTTGTTGTTACTTGAAGAGTGCAGTGTCAAGTGGCATCATGCAGTATTTGTCCTGAAAAGGCTAAATGTCTGTAATTTAAGGTCATTCCTATTTTTTGTATACATTTTAATCATTAACTTTAAAAGCACACTCTTTTTATTACTAAAATAACAGTAAAGGGTAAAAAAAATGAATTCCCAAAAAATAAAAAAGGAAAAAAAACGGAATTTGGGAAAAAATAAAACGGAATTTGGGAAAAAATAAAACTGATTTCATAGGGCCCTAAATATTGCACACTTGTTTTTCATTCTCTAAAACCACTTTAAATTAGACATTCAAAGCCAACAACTCTCAAAGCCACACTGTAATTGTTCAGCAAATGGTACAGGAATCGATATGGGAATCGATAAGGAATCGCATCGATAAGCAGACTCGACAATGGCATCGATATCGATAATTTCTTAACGATGCCCATCCCTAGGCTACAGTGAGATTGATATTTATATTTTTCCTTACCACGTTCAAATAATGTGCATACATCTCTGAAAATGATTGAGTCATGCACAGATCCTGGCCATATTTGTGATATGGAACATAGTCACACCATCTAAGAGATTTTAGTCAGTCAACTGCCTTTTTAAAATTTGATATAATATTAGGTTACTAATCTGGATAAGAATCGCAATAGTAACTTGCCTTGCCTGCACTGTTATTAAAGCCCGACTCCGAACATTTCGAACATTTATGCGTTTCCAACAAATTAATGATGTAAACGTCATCCTCACGAGTCATAAGAAAAAATATATCTCTCAAAAAGTACACTATCGCGCTGCGCTAAAAGACTTCCCATATCAGCTCCGCTTATGAAGCCGCGATCTAATCCTGTTAACATGAAATAAGCCTGCTCGCGAGCAGGTTCAAGCTAGCGCACCTGTTGCTATGACAGCAAGTCCAAGATGAGCGTCGAAGAACCAAACAATCCAAGATCATGCCAAATCGCCAACAATCAAATCCAGCTAAGTGAGTTAGCGACGTACGAAGAACGGGCCCCAGGTCTTTAAAAAAGGCTGCAGAGATTTTGACATAAGTATAAAAATTTGGGAAGGGAGATCATTTTAATTGAATTTATACGTCCAATCATTAATAAGGGAAGAATTTTCCAACATTTCAATATTTTGTTTTAATTTTGAAATAAATTCTGCGAAATTTCATTTAAATATTAAAGCTGCAAGCAGCATTGAAAGGGCCCTCGCACCCGTGCCATCGCCACCCGGTGGCTTTAGGAAGACAGAGCACGGTGGGCTATGTGCATTTAAGTAGATAAATATAGTGGGAGTATGTCAAAGTCAGTTACAAAAATGTCATTTATTCTGGGGATAATAGCATGCTGTTAAACATGTCACTTCCTGTTGCCAGCAGGTGGCGCTATGACTGTAACTGAATATGAGCATGCACATGTGTTCAGGACAGAACTCTTATCAAACATGTGAAGTTTGGGGCAGATTGAACTTTGCCCTTAAGTAAAAACAACTTCCTGTTTCATAGCATTAGCATGCTTTAGCACTTAGCTAAGAATTTCTAGCATGTTTTAACATGTTTATAACATGTTTATAACTCAATGGCATATTTACTATGTTGCCAGTACTGCATCACACTGTTAAACATGTCACTTCCTGTTGCCAGTAGGTGGCGCTATTACTATAACTGAATATTGTCATGTAGATGTGTTCAGGGCAGGACTCTTATCAAATGTGTGAAGTTTGGGGCAGATTGGACATTGCCTTCTTAAGTAACAACAACTTCCTGTTTCATTTCATTAGCATGCTTTAGCACTTAGCTAAGAATTGCTAGCATGTTTTAACATGTTTATAACATGTTTATAACTCAATGGCATATTTAATATGTTGCTAGTACTGCATCACAGTGTTAAACATGTCACTTCCTGTTGCCAGTAGGTGGCGCTATTACTATAGCTGATAATTGTCATGTAGATGTGTTCAGGGCAGGACTCTTATCAAATGTGTGAAGTTTGGGGCAGATTGGACATTGCCTTCTTAAGTAACAACAACTTCCTGTTTCATTGCATTAGCATGCTTTAGCACTTAGCTAAGTGTTTGCTAGCATTTTAAGCATGTTTCTAGTATGTTGCTAGCATGTTTAGCACTTGCTGGCACTTTTTTATATGTTATTAGTAGTCCACAACAGTGTTAAACATGTCACTTCCTGTTGCCAGCAGGTGGCGCTATGACTGTAACTGAATTTGAGGATGGATATGTGTTCGGGACAGAACTCTTATCAAACATGTGAAGTTTGGGGCAGATTGGACATTGTTTGACTGAGTTACAGCAACTTCCTGTTTCATGGCGAAACATCGAAATTTGTCAGGCCGCCGAGGACACGCCCTTCGACGAAAACTCAAGATCTTCGCAATTTAACGTCGGCCTAACAAAGGCCTTAACAAAGGCCTTAAGATTACACTCACCAAATTTGAAGATGATCAGATTAAAACTGTAGGAGGAGTTCGTTAAAGTACGAGGCCTGAAAATGGCAAAAACTGCACAAAAATCTGAGAGGAAGTTCAAAATGGCTGACTTCCTGTTGTGTTTAGGGCTACGCTCCAAGAGACTTTCTTGTAGGTAATGGGCCATTACATGTATGTACCGAATTTCGTACACGTACGTGAAACGTAACGCGAGGCGCACTCCGTTGAACCTTTATAGGTGGCGCTATCGAGCCATTTTGCCCCGCCCAATTTTGAAACGGATATCAGATGTAAATTTTCGCCAGTTCTGACGCGTGTGCAAATTTTCGTGAGTTTTCGTGCATGTTTAGGCCCTCAAAAATGCGATTCATTGCGGAGAAGAAGAAGAATAATAATAAACAGAGCAATTCCAAGAGGGTCCTCACACCATCGGTGCTCGGGCCCTAATTAGTTTTGGATCCTTAGTATATTCAGACCATGGTAGGTGAAATGATCATTATTTTGAATGTAATACATTACTTTGTAAAAAAAAAAAACTGGTGAGTAAGTATTGGAAAGAGGCACAAGTTCACTCTTTGACCAGTTGATCGTGTACCCTGATATTTTACCAAAAGACTCGATCAACTCGAGAAGAGGGGAACTGACTTTTCAGCATTATATAAATACAATATTACATTGTCAGCCAGGGATGGAAATTAGCACCCGCCACCAGCCAAATGCGGGTGATTTTGTGTTGTGGCGGGTAAACTCGCTTCACCTACTGGCCACCGTGGCGGGTAAATAAAAATTGCATACTGTTTCACCCGGATGGCGGACACTTTTAGAGGAGGCACACCTTCAACACCCGCGCGCTTCTTCCGTCGAGGCTCGGCGTGGGACCGCGAGAGGCGGTTTTCCGTCCAAAGCTAGAGCTAGCCGCGAGCGCATAGTCTATTTTTAGGGCGGGGTAGCTCTCTACCGAACATCTACCCGCGCGCTTCTTCCGTCGAGGCTTGAGCGCGAGAGGCAGTTTGCCGTCCCAAAGGAGAGCTAGAGAGACGTGAGAGAGTGAGTGAGTGAGTGGCAGGCGCGAGCGCGATCAACGTGTGTGTGTGTGTGTGTGTGTGTGTGTGTGTGAGAGAGAGAGAGAGAGAGAGAGAGAGAGAGAGAGAGAGAGAGAGAGAGAGAGGCGCAGGCGCGATCAGTGGAAACATAAAAACATACATACAGGACATCATTCAAAAACTGCAAATTGTTTACTTATATTTGTGTACACTCGCAATAAAACACAACATTGTGCTTTTTGTCACACTCTAAACTCTTGTCAAACTGTAGCCTAACCTACAACTGTCACCCAACCACGCGCAGTTTTAAAAGCAAAACATATTTATCCAACCCCATTTCAAAACAGGTTACATCTTTTGGACATTCATCATATCGCATTGGTTTTCATTTCTTGTCCTCCGAGCACTAATCTGTTTTTTTAAGTTACACATTCTACATTGATTGATTCAAAAAGAAAATCAAATGTGTTTTTAATGGTATATTATTTTATACGGAAATCAATTATTTAATTCAGATGAGAATAAAGTTAAGGTTAATTAAAATTAAGGAAAACAAATAAATTGATCTGAAATATAGCAAATTAATTTTAAATTCATTCAGGTACAATTACCAAACATATCTCAAGGTCTTTTTGTCTTTTTATTAATTTAATTAATAAACTAATTGTATAAAACTATTGTCAGTGCACTACAAATAAACTGGTTCTATGCCTTTATTAATACAACGTATACAACTTAAAAATACAAGGCTTAAGACATTTATAAAAATGCCTTCTGCATTTTTGTTTTGCTTTTCACTCCATTGTACCGAAATCGTACCAAACCGTGACGTCTGAACCGAGGTATGAACCGAACCGTGACTTCTGTGTACCGTTCCACCCCTAATGCAATACAGTTTCATTATTGTTCATTATTATCCATACCTTACTTTTAAATAATTTGTGCGACTAAATCATGTTTTGCGCCAGTAACTGAAAAAGTTAGTAGCACAAGTGCCAGCAGTGGAGTGTAGTTCCCTGTCCAGAGTGCGGTTCAGCATCGGTTCAGTTTTTTGTTTAATCTGCCTTACTCATTTAATGAAATGTATATCAGTTCATGGTTTGTGTGTGTATAAGAAGAAAGAGAAAATGTCAGTATTGCATTGAGACTTGAGATTAAATAAACTGCTTAAGTATTGTAGATCTTGTAGTATTAATTTTCACATGCAGTTACACATTGTCGGTTAAAAACAAGAAAGTGGCTGGTAAAAACATTGAGTGGCTGGTAGATTTTGAAATCCACCAGCCACAGTGGCCGGTGGACAAAAAAGTTAATTTCCATCCCTGTCGTCAGCGTATAAACTGATAAGCGTTTCCCAAACTTCCATTATTAATGCTCTGGGGTCGGCAAACGCGCCGGTGTGTTTTGGCAGTTTTTTTTTCACATAGCAGAAAAATAGACTTAAACTACTCCATCATTTCTGCTCATACAGAGTTAAGAAATATGAAAAAATAAATTGTTAAATGTGTACCTTTTTATGTGCCCACATACAATCGAAATAAAATATTGTGCTTTATGTATATTGTGTAAAATAAAGAAAATAAACAGGGTGTACGTTCTGCCTCTCCGTCTCTCAGCGAACTCAGCGAAAACTCAGCAAATACTATTCACACAGGCATGAGTAATATATGTTTATAATCATTTAAGTTTGTACTTTTAAATCTAATTTAAAACTAAAATAAATATTCTCTGTTTATGGAATCTATATAAAAAGAGAGAGGTGTCAGCCGTTCTCATTATCGTTCTCTCAGCTCATTATTTTCCTAATGTGACACGCCCACGGAGAGCGTGCGCTATTCAAACACTAATGATCTGAAGCAACACATTGAGTCGTGTAAACGCCCACATAAACTCGGTAAACACACTATATTTAGTCAGATTAATGTACTGTCGTCTTGCGCGGCTGTGAGGAATAATCCTGGGACATTTACCTACCTCAGAACAAGTGCTGGTTTATTTTTACTTTGAGGAGCAAGGAGCTGAGAATTGTGTAAGTGTTTTATTCTGTGCTTTGTTCTAATCACGGTATATAATAACGTTAGTGTCTGTAAACGCAAAAATAGCCTACTGTTTAAATTTGAAGTGTGTGTGTGTGTGTGTGTGTGTGTGTGTGTGTGTGTGTGTGTGTGTGTGTGTGTGTGTGTGTGTGTGTGTGTGTGAACTCTTACGGACGAAATAAGACAACATTTCGTTAACTAGTTTTGGATAGATTATAAAGTTTTTACTCTAAAATAGACATCAAATAAGCTTTTGTTAACAGTTTCTGCTCATATGTTAAATTATATAGTATGTTTTGTCAATAAACTAATCAACTAAGATGTTATAGTGTTTGTTCCAATGCAAGCTATATCAAAATAATGAATCCTTAACTTTGAAATATGTATGATAAAATGTATTGGCCTACTAAGGCATTTATGGAAAAAGACAATTTTTTTTCAAGATGTTTCCAACTCTAACTTTGAACCAATTCTGTAGAATGGCCCATATAACCTATTTGAACATTATTTGTTTCCAGGTATGACTAAAAATGTGCTTTTGACTTTCATTTATATTTTGATTTATATATATATATATATATATATATATATATATATATATATATATATATATATATATATATATATATATATATATATATATATATATATATATATATATATAATATAATATATATATGTCCTTGCATTCTTTCTTGTGTGACACACCTGAATGAAAGGCTCATTATTATGCAGGTCTTTGTCTTCTCAGGTGTGAACCAACTAATTATTCACAATGGGGTTGGGCAGTTCACGCCCATCCGCATATTGCCTTGCCAAACAAAAAAATGTTTTTCACAATTTAAAAGAATCTATGGTGTTATGTGAATGATTAGGCAGGAAGATTTTCAGATCATTTTGAAGCAAAAACTCTCACTACATGAAAAGTGGGATTTTCGTCCCCGTAAACGGCCGGAAATCTCCCTAATTTTCGTCAGTAAATGACAATTTACAGCCTGCGAACGTCGCATTCGCCTGTGCCAAATACTGACGGAAAGGGACCAATGACGTATGTGGAGAGCTCGCGGAGGTGCCAATGGCTCTAATTAGCATATGAATAGCAGCGCCAGCGCGCACCTTGCCAGAGAATGGCTTGAATTTCCTCACTCAGTATTGGTTGAAACCACTACATTTAAAGCAGAACTTGGTAACTTTTTTAACTTAATAAAGCTGTCTAGAAATCATTTGGATGGTTAAACAACCTGTTCTGGTGATATTGGTGACTTTCCTAGCTCCCCCCCAGCGTTCCCAGGCGGAAAACCAACCTTGCAACATGGGGACTACCGTCCGGCAAAATGAAAATAGGAAGTCTTGTGAGAAGCGAGACGAGAACGAGAACGAGCGAGAAACACGAACTGCTTTACGGGTTGATAACAGAATACAAAATGTACATGTCAATGTTCTATGATAATGTGTATGATGTATTACCCACCTCGGTAGACAGCTCCGCAAGTAAAGTTGGCCGGCTCTGATAATAACAAATGCACGTGAGCACTGAGCAGCGGTTAGAACGGGGGAGAAGGGTGCCGCAAGTGAGTTTTTTTTTTATGATAGTGTTGTGAAATATACGGCCCACAGCTGTAGGGGAGCTCGTGGGGAAAACATGCGACAAAAAAAGGGAAAATGATGCGAAGAAGACTACATGTTGCCGAATTCTGCTTTAAACAAGAAAAATTACTCGTGATTGGTTGGCAGATCTGTTACTATTGGTCACCCTGCCTGCCTCATTATAAATGTAAACCCCAAAATTATAATAATAATATATATATAAAATTATTTATATATTAAATTATATATATTCAATTTATATATTCAATTATTATATATATTCATATGATATGCTATTATGTTGTATATTCATATAGAATTACCATCTATTATTACCATCAAGAAAAATGAATGAATTTGAGGAAAATAAGTTTTACCAGAGACATGCTGTTTATTCAAAGAAAGAGCTTTATTAACACACACTATATGTACACAGCGTAGGAATCTGCCCACACAACAAATTGTAAGCTTTTGGAAGCTACAAAATTCGGTCCATTTTGCAGACGTCTGTGGTGTGTAGCCCTGTACTTTGGAATCGCCTCTAATCTCAACATCAGCGTGGCACAGAGCTCTGTGAGCTCCTGGCTGCGAAAGGACGGAGGTCACACAATCCACCCAGACACCCGCCAACGATGCCATCTTCCTCATCAGATATCATGTCTATGGTAGCGCACTTCCAAAGGCCCACCTCATCCTCAGCTAGCAGTCTGTCTCGCTTCTAGCAGCTGTAAACACAACCAAAGACAATCAGTACTGCACTGTGTATGACCACAACACATCTATTAATTCACCTGAAAAATAGTCACATTGTCCAAAAACAGATCTAATCAAATAAATCTTACCCTCTTTCTTCTCGCTTTACTCTGAGCTGAACCCTTCACTGCTTCTGCTTCAAGATCTGGTTGTTTGTTCCTGAATCTCCTGCGTCTCGTAACAGGCAGCTGGAAAACAATTAAATGAGAGTGATATGAATAAAAAACAACATAGGTCACAGTAAAATTAAACAATGGAGAAAATAGTAAAAGTTACTTTCACACAATGTCGTCATTATCAGCATCATGTATCTGGACTTGCATAGCTCCGAGCAAATATGAGGTCACGGCCTCGTTATGAGGCGAGGTTAGTCTGAGATAACAACACGTACAGTTAAGATCAGTATCTATAGGAGGATCTTTTGTGACGTCATTGTTTATGTTTGTCGCGTTGCATCATGGGAATCGTGTGGCAGGAAACACCGCTAGATACCTGTACCTAGCGCTAGATACCTCCCGTTTGGAGGAGGATTTAGAGAAGAGGATGGTTCACTCTTGCTCTGTGGTTGATTGTACGGCTCGTTGGGGGCCTGATAAAAAGTTTTTTCGAATTCCCTCCGAAAAGGATCGCGAAAAACGAAAGAAATGGTTGCGTGCAATAGGCGATTGAACCTGGACGCTGGATTCCTGCAGCTTCTGATCTAATTTGTGAGGCTCATTTTGTTCATGGTAAGTCTTAGAGACTATGTGTTTATAGAAGATTGGAAAAAAAAAACTGAGTCAAACCAACCGAGTCACATGTTTTCGCGTTCTGATTCAGGAGTCCCAGTCTCACACTGAACATAATTGAATTGGTACAACAGTCACTACATTTTCAATAAATAAATAAATAAGAACACTGATTAATAAAGACTTGCCCGGCTTTGCAGTCGCAGTGAGCAGTGATTATTTCGCCGTTCTCTTTGGCGATCACCCACGGGAGATGCAAATCACGCTGTGACTCTGCTTGGCCAGGTCTAACCTCTGCTTTTAACACGATCACTGCTTTCTGTTTGGCAGAAAAGATCGGCCCAACTTTTCGAGAAACAAAATAATCATAGGCCTCCAGACTTTTGAAAACCTTTAATCTTTCATGAGTGAAGGGTCCAGGGGTTTCTATTAAATAAGAATAAATGTCTCCCCAGCAGATTGGTGACCAAGACACGGGCGAGTCGGACCAACGTTTTTTGTCATCCCAGATCTCATATGGCTTTGAATAACTTCGATTTCGTCACCAATACAAATTTTTAGCTTCTCTCCAAACCTCCTCCGGTCTTCAGATGTTAAAGTGTTTATATATTGTGGATTTCGCCCGCTAACTCTCTTGAAAGAGCTCGTCGCCCGCTTGTTTTGTTGCCACACAACCACTCGCGCATGCATACAAATATGTCAACAAAGATCCTCCTATTAACGGATCTACACTCACCTAAAGGATTATTAGGAACACCTGTTCAATTTCTCATTAATGCAATTATCTAATCAACCAATCACATGGCAGTTGCTTCAATGCATTTAGGGGTGTGGTCCTGGTCAAGACAATCTCTTGAACTCCAAACTGAATGTCAGAATGGGAAAGAAAGGTGATTTAAGCAATTTTGAGCGTGACATGGTTGTTGGTGCCAGACGGGCCGATCTGAGTATTTCACAATCTGCTCAGTTACTGGGATTTTCACGCACAACCATTTCTAGGGTTTACAAAGAATGGTGTGAAAAGGGAAAAACATCCAGTATGCGGCAGTCCTGTGGGCGAAAATGCCTTGTTGATGCTAGAGGTCAGAGGAGAATGGGCCGACTGATTCAAGCTGATAGAAGAGCAACTTTGACTGAAATAACCACTCGTTACAACCGAGGTAGCAAAGCATTTGTGAAGCCACAACACGCACAACCTTGAGGCGGATGGGCTACAACAGCAGAAGAACCCACCGGGTACCACTCATCTCCACTACAAATAGGAAAAAGAGGCTATACAATTTGCAAGAGCTCACCAAAATTGGACAGTTGAAGACTGGAAAAATGTTGCCTGGTCTGATGAGTCTCGATTTCTGTTGAGACATTCAGATCAGAAATTTGGCGTAAACAGAATGAGAAAATGGATTCATCATGCCTTGTTACCACTGTGCAGGCTGGTGGTGGTGGTGTAATGGTGTGGGGGATGTTTTCTTGGCACACTTGGCCCCCTTAGTGCCAATTGGGCATTGTTTAAATGCCACAGCCTACCTGAGCATTGTTTCTGATCATGTCCATCCCTTTATGGCCACCGTGTACCCATCCTCTGATGACTACTTCCAGCAGGATAATGCACCATGTCACAAAGCTCGAATAATTTCAAAATGGTTTCTTGAACATGACAATGAGTTCACTGTACTAAAATGGCCCCCACAGTCACCAGATCTCAACCCAATAGAGCATCTTTGGGATGTGGTGGAACGAGAGCTTTGTGCCCTGGATGTGCATCCCACAAATCTCCATCAACTGCAAGATGCTATCCTATTAATATGGGCCAACATTTCTAAAGAATGCTTTTAGCACCTTGTTGAATCAATCCCACTTATAATTAAGGCAGATCTGAAGGCGAAAGGGGGTCAAACACAGTATTAGTATGCTGTTCCTAATAATCCTTTAGGTGAGTGTATTTCCTTATACAAGAGCATGAAAGTTTTTTTTTTTTTAATCTTACCATTGCTCCGGTTCGTAGCGCCTACAATTTGTCTCAGAAATGTGAAGACGGCGTACTGCTTTCTTGTAAATTACTAGACCAAAAAAATACACTTTTATAAAGCAACTTACACTTGTTCTTTTGCAAGGCTACTTTTAACGTTAGCTTGTGCTACTTAAAAAAGCTTAGCTTAGATAGCAGTCTTACCGCAATTTCAGGATTGTGAACCCTTCTCTTCCTAGAGTTAGTTTCTTCCACTGAGTTTTTCGACTCCAAAGCAACCTATCCTCTATGGACGGCAACCTGCAATTTACTAAAGTAAACTGCTCATTTACACCGGCAGCAAACTGAGTACGTTAAGCTGACGAGACAGGACACTGATAGCATTAAACAGTTTCAGCTGCGTTAATTTCATCAAGTGGAAAGCACTTGGAATGGGGGTGTTTTCAGAGCACTCCTGTTTCACAGGTAACAGTCTGTCTTCAGAACACCCCCTTGTTTTCCCTTCTTTTGGATTAGCCCAACCCACATAGAGACAGATTGAAGAAAGTAGGCTTCTAGAAGGTTTGCTGAATATTATTTATTTAATTGAGAGCTTTTAATTCATAGTCAGTCCTCTTCTACCACGTCAACAAAGAAATCGGCAGTGTGGCAGCATTTAAAAAAAAGTTAATAGTCTTCGTGTCACAGCCGCGAATGAGCTCCTGTGTTTGGGTGCACTGATAGTGTCTGTCAGTTATTATAATACATATGACAAAAACAATTGTCTATTATGTTCCATATTCCTCAACAGTTCTTGTGATGATATCACTAGTTGACAACAGCACTATTTTCGTAAATCATAGGCTATGATATTGCGCTGGTGCACGTGCTGATGTTCGGACGCTGTCCGAGCCGACAGACTCGTGTGTCAGACTAGATCATTTCAGTGCAAAATAATTAACGTTAGGTCAAAAATTATTTAATA
Organism: Chrosomus eos; assembly: GCA_036326025.1. Lineage (NCBI taxonomy): Eukaryota > Metazoa > Chordata > Actinopteri > Cypriniformes > Leuciscidae > Chrosomus > Chrosomus eos. The sequence goes on along the minus strand of CM070818.1, from coordinate 44,290,120 downwards.
TACTGCAAACAGCCTACCAGTTTTTTATGTTAATTTATAATTAATTTAGGCAACAAGGTGCACAGCTAATTCATATAACGTTTTTGTTTTTCCTAACTTCATTTTTAGTAGATTTTTAGTCAGGACTTCAGTCGACCAAGATATTCTTTGATTGATTACAGCCCTAATACTTTCATTAAATATATAAATTTCAAGCTAAAATTTAAGAGTCTATAATTAGGCTTAAACTGAGCCTGATCTATTTACACCAGAGATTTTCTTAGAATGAAGTTAATACCTTTTAGAAAAATGTCACCTGGTGTAAAACTCCCCCTGCTACCCTCACTTGCATTTGTATAGCTCACAGCATTTTCATTTACATGTTAAAGCCTCCTCTAGAATTAGGGGGAGGGGGGTCATGGGGGGACAACTGCCAAGCAAGGCCCACGTCAATTTCCGACAATTCACGGCAGTTTTCAGTGTTGCCTGTAAATTGCCGTGTACTGTTGTAAACCTGAACTTCCACGACAATCTACAGTGATGCTTACTGACGAAAATCCCCCTTTTCATGCAGTGTCTAGGCGACAACTTCCATTAGTCAAAAGTCTTGTGGACACATATTTAGTATGTGTTTTGTGGCCTTATTTCAGAAACTTTAATTTTTAGTTTTTTCAATAACCATGCATAAACAATATTCTCTCAAAAATACAAACATGTACATACATTTTGCTCACATATTATGGTAGCCCTGTTTGTGCTAAATAGTGTAATTTCACCTGTGCCACTAATATGTTTATAAGCAACTGAAAAAAGCACAAATGTCAGGGCATGTCAAAACATCTCAAGGACCCCAAAAACACCTTAGACCCCAGAGGGTTAATTACACAAATTACCTTTTAGCTGATTATTGCATTTCTGTTTTTAAAATACAAGACACAAAGTGGAGTGTAGCTAGTGGAGTTCAGGCTAACTCTTAAACTACGTGGAAGCAAGCTACATGCAGCAAATGGAAATAAGTAAACATAATTTTGCCATCCTGTCTTTCAAATAGTTGTTTTTATGTGGTATTCAACATGAGAAATAAAGTGTCTTATCTCCCTCAATTGCACTCAATGGTTGTCACGAAGATGAGCGCACCTGTTAGACGTTTCCTGCGTGTTTCGCAGCCACTTTCAGTCCACATGTCTTACACATGTCTCCCTCTGCTTTTTTTTTGGAACCCAAAATATTTCCAAACCTCTGACTTTACCCTTTTAGAAGGGGATAAATCGTTAGCAGCGTTCCTCCTCCTCCATGTAAGGATTGTTTACATTAGACTAGAGAGTGCACTGCACTCAAAAATAATTTTAAACTCGATTCTAAAATGTACAGGTAGCCAATGCAGAGATTTTAAGATAGGTGAAACATGATCAAATTTGCGTTTTCTTTTGAGGAACTTTGCAGCAGCATTCTGTACTAATTAGAGACAATCAATAGAGTATTTGGGTATGCCAAAATAGAGAGAGTTGCAATAGTCCAACCACGATGTAATGAGCGCATGGAAAGCAATCTGTAGTATTTTCTTAGAAAGGGAGAATTTCATTTTAGAGAGAAGACGTAACTGAAAAAAAAACAACTAAACTTGATTTTGTTTTTCAAATTTCAGGTTTTGATCCAAGAGAACACCTAGGTTCTTAATGCAGGATGACGTTGGATAAAGATAGTCCAGATCATTGTTACTGCACAGTGCCTGACATCGTACGTGCGAGTTCACACACCTCTTTAACGTTAATTTTAGTGATCCCCGACTGGCGAAGTCGAACATCATTAGTGCCGACGTGAATAATAATCTAATCTTAGAGAATTTATGATAAGCATTAGCCAGCACTTTTAAATTTGCTTTGATGTCAGGCGCTCTGGCTCCCAGCAAACATGTGACTATGGTGGCTGGTGTCTCAATTTTCACGTTCCGTGTAATAGCATCGCCAATAACTAGGGCACATTCAATAGGATTCTCAGTGGGTTTTTCTCTGAGAGGGGAGAATCTGTTTGATGTTGATATCGGAAAGGAAGAGTGGTGTTTTTCCCCGACTAGACCGTCTCAGTCACTCAATTGCCCTGCTGCAGGGGCTCTACTACAGCCGGAACCAAACAATGTTCAGTGTTCTCTAAGCTAATCACATCCAAAGTAGTATCTAAAGCCACTCTTACAATTAACCTCAATTAAAGTTTGGATGCGTGTCTCTAATTCTGAAATCTTCTCCGTCAGCCTGACTATCTCCCTGCATTTATCACATGTAAATCCTGTGCTGACAGAGAAGGCTATGCTATGCATGTTACATGAAGTGCAAGTGACAATAAGAGGAGATGATTTAAGAACTTTAAATTATACTTGTGCATTATGGTCATCAAAATTAACTTAATCCTCTTGCTACATGATTATAAAAAATGTACTTGATAAAGGGACTCTCTGGCTGTCTTTTTTTTACTCATTTCATATGGTGTCATTGGACTTTCAGCCAATTAATGAAATGTGGTGAATGCTCTCATCTATTTCAGGAAAATGCCATCACACCCAGCAATGGCTTCCTCTTTCCCACCACAGACTGGCTGATTGGAAACCACTCAGATGAGCTTACCCCATGGATCCCTGTAATAGCAGCCAGGCAAGTCATGAAAATTAGCACTAGTGTTAAAAAGACACCTGCTCTCCAGTAAAGGAATCTAAAGTGATTAGATAATTCATTCTGTGCTTGTTTTCCCAGGTTGTGGTATCAGTGGCAGTAAATAAATGAGCATTTACAATTCTTTATGGTTTACAATGACCCATTATGTTTTGTAGATTAATATCATTTGATGTTCAAAAATATGAGTTCTATTCAACTTGCAACGAAAGAGTAAAACTGATAATTTCAGTTCTTGATATTTTTTATACTCTACCTTTCAAAAGTTTGGATTCAGTTGTAAGGGGTATACAGTCAAAGACCCAGAACCAGATATGAAGAATGAAGACCCGGAAGAATTATAAAAAATTAAAGAAAAGGCTTACTGAAGATAGTTTGCAGTTTCGTCAGCTTCAAGACTCACACAGGAGTTCGTAGGCCGCCTCGCTTACAGTTACAAAGATCACAGCAGTTATACCATTTTCAAGGTCTAAGCTACGTCATTGCTTACAGGTTGAATGGTTCTCATTGGCTAAGAAATAGATAAACACAGTAATTTTCCACACATATACAGATAGACGGAAGCATATCTCCATCGATTATGCAGCTGACACATTCGGACCCTGAAGTTAGGTATGTCATGACCTTCCAGGTCGCAGATTTGGGTTGCTGAGTGCCAGCATGTCTCGAACAACAATTTACTCAATATCCAATAATGCCAGTGGTTCCTTAACCTGTAACCAAGAAGACTAACACACACACCGACACACAGCTTTTCCAAGCTTGGATTTGGCCAGGCTCTAACTATAAACATGAGAATCCTCTCAAAACATCAAGATAATGCGTTCTTTCTCTCAACTTTACTCTAACTGGAAACTAAGGCTTTAACAAAGAAATGGTCCCTTAAACTATTGGCTTCAATGACCCCTATATGTTTTAACACGTTGAAGACTTTTCTCAAACACAAAACAAGTCCCTATTTCATTTCTGGAAGCCGGGATAAATAAGCAAGCACTGTTACTGCATTCAGATATCAAATACAGACATTAAAGAATACATGAAAAGAACATTTCAGTAATCACACTGATAACTTCTATAACAAAGTAAAATCTCACAAGCCTAGAGAAATCATTCAACTCATTTAATATTTAGAAAGAAAAATATTGATTAATACTTTGATTATAATTACTCATCATTACATATACATTGAAGCAGCAGTGGATTCCAAGCCACCCCATTCACAGTCAAATAAACTCAGCAAACATGAAATATCTCCTCTCTTTCAGCTGCTTTTACTTCCAGCAAACGTCTTAACATGTAAATATTTGTATTATCAAAAGCATTAAAAAAATTAGCAGTCCTCATTGACTCCCTGCAGCAACCATATGGCACGTTCAAGCAGGTGAGCAGGGACTAAGGTCAGGTTAAAGGTCTCTTTAATGTCTTAAGTTATTGTAGCTGTTCACCCAAAAAAATGAAAATTGTAATCTACTCACCCTCATTAATGAAATCTGAGAGATTTCTGTCCCTCCATTGACAACTACTCAACTACCAATTTGTCTTTTCAAAAAGTTCATTAAAAAATCGTCAAACTAATCCATGTGAATTGAGTGGTTTAGTCATTTAGACATGATCACTTTATATATTGAACATATTGAATTGAGGCTTTTATTCACATATAAACATTAAACGACTAGAAGGTACTTTTTAGCTCACCCAAAAATGTAAACTCTGTCATCATATACAGAGTGATGTATCGTGGATGATTTTCAGATCATTTTGAAGCATGTGATACTCATACTCATGAAGCTTATGATGACAGATGAAGCTTATGATGACAGAGTTTACATCTACCACCTGTAAACTTAGTGTCTTAAAGGGGTCATGAACTGGCTTTTTAAATCTTATTATATTGTTGTCTGAGGTAAACTTATGACGTTCACTTTGTTTTTGCATTCAAAAACATCAAAATGAATAAGTAATAGGCTATTTTGTACCCTAGTTTTGAGCCTAAGTGAAAAACGCTCGGTTTTTATGGGTGTCTCGCACTGAAGACTTGGAAGTAAACGCCCACTGCTGTGAGTGGATAACAGTTTTGCATATTATAATGAGTTTCAACTCACCCGTCGATGCACTTGGGGGAAATTGTTTTGAAAACGTCCAATGTTGTAAAATGGCAACCGGAATTATTCGCCCATACATGTTCGACCCAGAGTCCAGGTATTGCATAATTCCTATCAGATCCAATATAGACGGCACAGCACCGTTCTTTACTCTTAATCGGTCTGCAAACCCAGTCTTGTTTACAAAACAATCCTCAGTGAAATGAAGCGAACAGACGGACAATCTTTTACCTCATCAGCTGGAGTGGAACGTCATTAAAAATAAAGTTTATCCATGCACTCTTATTGGAATCCAGAGGAAGCTTATGCAGCGACTGTCTTCTTCCACAACCAGGCACTGCACAATATTTTGTATTGCTCGGTAGCTCGATCCGGTTTGTCATCACGAGGTAGGCATCTATGTTATTTGCCTATCCGTGTAATGTGCGAATCGGTGGGCGGGGCTAAACCGGCCGTGTTGAAGTAGGCGTTGATCTTCTTCTGCGGGGGTGGTGTTTTATCTTCTTTGACGTCATAGTTCCCCACTTTGAAAGACGAGTCGTTTGCTGAGGCTGGTGTCAATAAAAGCATTTATTGGACTAACAAGGACGTTTTCAGTTCTGAAAAAAGGATATTCTTATAATATGATGACCACTCAGATGTCAAAAGCTCAAGGAAAATTTAATTTCTCAGTTCATCACCCCTTTAAAGGATTAGTTCACTTTAAAATGAAAATCATTTACTCTCCCTCAGGTTGTTTCAACCTTGTATGAATTTCTTTCTTCTGTTGAATGTCGGTAACCAAACAGTTGATGTACCCCATTGACTTCCATAGCAGGAAGAAAAAAAAATACTATGGAAGTCAATGGGGTACATCAACTGTCTGGTTACCGCCATTCTTCAAAATATCTTCCTTTGTGTTCAGCAGAAGAAATACATTCATACAGACTGTTCCACAGGTGCATGTGCGATACTTGTTTATAGTTCATTCAACAAGAAAAATAATGGTCTAAACCCTTTCCAATAAAGTGCTGTAAAGCGTATTTTAATTGTACAAAATTCTCTCTAAAATACAGATTCCTGAAAAGCGCATTTTTTTTCTTTTTTTAACATTTATTCCGCAAGGATGCATTACATTAATTTAAAGTTACAATAAAATGGTTTATATTGTTAAAAAATATTTATATTTCAAATAAATGCTGTTTTCCATCACAGGAATAAATTACATTTTAAAATGTATTAAATTAGAAAACAGCTATTTTAAATTGTAATATTTCATAATATTACCGTTTTTATTTTTGATCAAACAAATGACTTGAGCATAAGAGACTTCTTTCATATGCATAAAAAAATTACCAACTCCAAACTATTGAACAATATAGTGTACATTTTTATAAAATGATAAACAGCAAATACTTTGCTGTTATAGTCTTTCTAATGGTTTCAGTGTGCATTAATCGCTTACAGATGAAGTGTTACTTCACACTGCAAGCCCAGGTTTTTTTTTTTTTTTTTTTTTTTTGGGTCCTGTCTCAGACACTAGGTGGAGGTGGTTAGCTTAATCAGTAGTTATATACTGTCTCTGTAATGTTCAAACTTGGTGTCTTGGTGAGCTGAATTTGTCCCAGATGACAGTATATTTGTGCAATGTACACATGAATTATTGGTAGTTCAAGGTAAAAAAAATATCAGAAAAACAGATCAGGATGTAGAATAACATGTAAAGCAATGATATACATGTATTATGTATAGTAGTGACCTATAATATAACTGAGACAAACTTTTCATTAAACATGTTTGCTGAATGTGATTAGTTCATGTACAGGACTGACTTCACCTGAGAACTATGTAGTCTTTGAAACTAGATCAAATATAAACAGAAGATATTTTTGTACATCTGTATTTTTTTGCATTGATTGTGTCAATGCAAAAAATGTGTCCTCTCCTATGTGTTTATCTTGCCTAGATCATCTTACTCATGCCGCTACTTTGTGCTTCCCTGCTGCTTCTTTGACTTCTGTGGGAAGTACCAGCGCAGACAATGTAAGAAGTCTCAGTATAAGGAGTACATTGACTTCATCACAGATGTCAGCACAGTGTGCGGCTTCCACACAGATGAGGACTGTCTGAGGATACCCTCCACCAAACGGGTAGGTTGGTCCAATGTCCGTAGAGCTGTGGCTCTAGAATGGATTATTTGAGATTCACTCGCATAAGCAGCTTCTCACATTGACATAACAAAGGCTAAAAAGAGAGCCTCATTCTGCTGTGTCATTCTCTTTTTCAGGTATGCATAATAGGCAAAGGTAGAAGGTACAGCGAGTCCGAAGAGCCTATGGTAGAGGAGCGGCGAAGTGATTATATCAGGGGGCGTGAGGCCTTATTTACAAGCTCAGGGGTCAGTATGAATGTCAATCAATGTGGCAATCGTGGACCTCACAATGATAATGGACAGAATATCTCAACCCCTGCGAATGACTGGGTAAATGGCTTTCAACCAAGAGAAAAGACAGAGGCTGTTAGGAACTGTTCAGCTCTGCCAAGGGATTTTGTGGATGCAGTGGTTCTGAGGGTGGCAAAGGCATTGCTGAGTCTGACTGAGAGAGACATAGAGAGCAGCGATTGCGGTGATGCCTGGAATACAGGTGGTAAGAATATTTCTAATGTTTCACTGGGATGTCATGAGACATGGGTTTCTGGAGAGAAACTTCAGGAATACATAAAATAAAAATCATGTACTTTCTGGTGTATGTGTAATTTGCTAATTTGTCATGCCATATTTTTCTTAACTGTGTTACAGTTCATGTTGGCTTGAAGAAAAAAAATATTTTTTATTTATTATTTTATTTTTATTAACATATCTGTTTTCTAAATGCCTGCACATAGGTTTCATATTTTTAAAAAAAAATAATAAAAAAAAGTTGTTTAATGTAATGTTTAATCAAAATATAATATCTGGATCTTCTGGTGAAAACAACAGAATTCTCTCTGTTGATGTATGCAGGACTTCTCCAGTTATTTAGTCCACATAAACCCTGCTCCTGCAAGCTCACATTTGTCTGACACCTCCTTTGAGTGCAGCAGCCACACCTTAAAATCCAATCAGCCAATGATGCAAGTCCTTGCCCTCAATTTTTTAATTTTTTAAATAATCCATTACACTCAGATGTACATCACAATATGGAAGAAAATATCTGCCGCTACTTCCATTTAATCGTAACTTTAATTTATGGCATATAAAAAGGAATTGAGGTCACCTTGTTGATCACAGTCACCATGAAATCAAAATGGACAATTCCTATTTTTTTTATGGAATATTGCAGTATTTTATTATAAATAATCTATCAGTGCACATCATTAAAAAATGATCATTGTCATAACACACACCAAGTTTGGTCAGAATACGCTAAAGCATTGTGGAGATATGTCCTCACGTCCATTTTGACGCCATTCTTCTTTGAAATCGTTTAATGCGTTACTCAAGAATGGTTTGACGAATCAACTTGAATTCCATGTTTTCTTGTTGGTATGGTTCAGACCATACCAACAAGAAAACATGAAATTCAAGTTGATTCGATCCGATTCAGTTTTCGTTAAAAAAATAGGAGCAACTAACTAGGAGGAGTTTAAAAAAGTAGGTTTAAGAAAATAAAAGTGGAGGACAGGAAGTGTGGCCACCTATGGCAAAATTGGTATATGATTGGTATGCTATTTCGGTATATATCATTATTATTCCTCCTTCCTGGTTGTTGTTGTTCTTCTTACTCCACCTTTTCTTCTTATTTAGCCTCTTTTCTAGTCCCCTCATCCCATCTCATTGCTTTTTTTTTCTCTCAGGAAGTTTTTTGATTAGTGAAGTAGTCAACCTCCTGGACCGGTCTACTCTCCAAGCACTAAAGAGAGAATGTGGTGGTCTCCAGACTCTACTAAAAAACAATCACCAGGTGTTCAGAGGTATTTAGCCCTGTTCCATTCAAGTCAAGCCACTTTTATTTATATAGCGTTTTATACAATATAGATTGTTTTATTGCAGCTTTACAGTAATAACAGGAACATTTTTCAATAATGCAAACAGTTTATTTCGGCTATACAGCAGCCCTAAAATAAAATAGTGTCATTGTTCAGCTAAAGTAATTTCAGCAATGATTCAGTTCCATTGTAAAGATTATCAATTATTAAATTAGTTAATTTCATCTATAAACCAGTTCTGCAGAAAAGTGATGTCATCAACCAGCTCAGTTCAGTTCTCATCCAATAGTGTCAGTGCAGTCAAATCAATAATATTGTTGAAAACTAAGTGTCCCCAATTAAGCAAGCCAGAGGTGACAGTGGCAAGGAACTAGAGGTGTGAACCTACACTGGTCTCACTGATTTGATTACGATTATGATGTCATCGATTCAGTTCAATTCGATATCGCGATGCACCGCATCCTCAATTTTCAATATTACTTCAAAAGTCATGTATGCGTGCACCCGCGCGTGAGTGTTCGCCTGTTCGGGAAGTCGCAGTGACAAAAACAGAGACATTCCAGTTTAAGTTTCATGGGACTAAGGCCTGTTAGGACATAAAGAAAATGAAATTGTCAAAAAAAAAAAAAAATCTCAATTTTGTTTTAAAGAAATGTTCATTTAAAAGCAGCGCTCATTCATCAGTGTATAATGTTACCCTGGAGACGCGCGCATCAACCGTCACCGAGTCCGCTGTTGAAGACGATCATCCATTTATAATCACGCGTAACAAAACAGAATAATTGTAATTTGAGCATCGGGTGCGGAAGGGTTGCCATCTATCCCGGTTTGTCCCGTTTTACCTTTTAATAACCTGTCCCGGGAAATGTATCCACTCTCCCGAGACACTGAATGTCCCAGTTTTCGAAAGTCTACATGAATGTATGTTCAAACAGTATAGCGCGCGCACGGCAGAGAGGGAGAGAGCGAGACCTTGCGTGTGTGTGCCAGTGTGCCTCAAGAAGCGCATGTAACTTGCATCCGCATGTAAGAAGCGTATGTAAGAATGTTTAATTACTCGCACTCGCGTCTCGCCTCCCTCTGCCAGTGTATGCTACCGTGGCAAAGCACATACGCAATAAATGACGTCAGAAAAGCGTCAGTACATTATAAACGGTTATGATCTATTACTGAACTGATACCGAATCGTCCTTGTCTGCATCGCGGTGCATCATAGAAACGATTAATATCGACACCCCTACAAGGAACCCAAATTTCATCAAGTGACAGAATGGAGAAAAAAAGCATTTGAGAAACCCCGCTTCAGTTCTTGTGGTCTTTGCTGGGATCTGTGCTGATGGCTGTCGTGTCGACAAGGCCTTCACAAGGGATTGTTTAAAGGTCCCCTGACGTAGGGTTATTTTATTATTTTATAATGTTTCCTGGGTTGCCCTTATAATGTTAGTATGTTTTTTAGATCAAAATTAGTCATAATTTAGAAAGAAGTTCGTGAGAAGTTTTTTAAGTATTTAGATCTATTCCCATCACATAAAATGTGTGATGAGCATTGAGCAAGCAGATGACAGTCTGTTGATCGCGAGACAACGCAGTTTCTGCATTCTCTCTAATGCTTTCACCAATGCAAATTCAAACACGATGATGTAAATACAGTAAGAGCTTCGTTGTGCAGTAACGTGCCTCATTGATTTCATAACAAGTTGTCCTGATAAACTCGCGCTGTGTGGAAAAATGTTCTTTGATCGATTTCTGTATATAATTTGTTCACAATTTAAATACGATTATTTTCATCCTACTAAAAGAAACGATGTGAAGGTGATATTTTAGTCACTGGCTTGACTTACTGATGCATTAACAGTATTGAACGATTTTGAGAGAAAGATTACCTGTCTGAACTTGAACTTGAATTGTTGCTTGGTAGCTCGATCGATTTATTTTCAGACGTTCATCGAGGCCAGCTCTGTATTTTCCCAAGTTGAGGAAACAGTCGTCGGTGAAATGTTTGGACCATCCAAAACTTTGGGAAGTTGTGTCGGCGCATTTCCAGAGAAAATAAAATTAACCCATTGTTTCTTCAGGGGCTCGGATGAAGTAACTAAAAAATACTGTTCATTTGTACATCCGAACACTGATCAACTGCCATTCTTCGCTCGTTTGCAAGCCATTATATCTCTCTATTCAACTTTTGTGCTTCGATCGGTCACACGCCATGATATCGTACTTCGTACTTCCTAGCTCGTTTTCTCATGGGAGGGTCAAAGTCTCTTTGCGGGCAAAGCAGAGAAGGTAACATTCCCCCCATATGACGTCATATAGGGGGAGATTCAAGATCAGCTCGTCTGAGATCTCATTATCTCACAGGCAGAGAAAGATAGCCAAAACTCGGTTTACACCAACTGAAATGTCTAGACACGAGGGGACCAAATACAGGCTAGGGGAACTAATATTAATGTTAAAAAACCTCAGAAAGTGAAAATTTCATGTCAGGGGACCTTTAATAATAATAATAATACCTTTTATATAGGCCTTTCTAGGGCTCAAGGACGCTTAACAATAAAGGCAATGGACAAAGACAGCAGACAAAACAACAGTAGGTAGATGAAAGTGTAAGTACAATAAATGAGAAATTAGGTAGATGGGGTGGCAAAAAATGCAGTACAACTTAAGAATTATAACATTCAGAAAATAAGTGAGTTTTGAGCATGGATTTGAATTCAGAAATAGTTTTAACAGAACAGAGTGATCAAGGCGATGCCGAGGGATGACTAGAAGGCTAGAGTCGAGGATCGTAAAGAGCGAGTCGGCGTGTAGGGGTGGAGCAGGTTACAGAGATAGGGGGGAGCCAAGCCATGCAGAGATTTAAAAGTGAGAAGGAGAATTTTGAATTTAATACGGTAAGCCACAGGAAGCCAGTGAAGATCATGCAAAATTGGGGTGATCTGTGCAGAAAGCTTGGTATAGGTGAGTATTCTAGCAGCAGAGTTTTGAATGTATTGCAATTTGGAAATGGAGCTACCAGATAGGCCAATGAAAAGTGCATTGCAGTAATCAAGACGTGATGTGACAAATGCATGGATGACAGATTCAGCGTCTGAGATACTGATGAAGGGACGGAGCTGAGCGATGCGACGTAGATGGAAGAATGCTGATTTAGTGATAGAATTAATTAGGGCTGGGAATCGCTGGGTACTTCACGATACGATACGAGATGCGATACATTGTTCACGATACCGATAATATCACGATATGGCGATACTGCGATAATCGATATATTATCAGTAATAACTCACAATATATCATGGTTTAAGAAATACAAATATTTTTTTGTAATTAGGAAAATGGATCTCCATTATTTTTTTGGGATGAAACACAATAACAAAAACAACTTGTGTCTTATCAGTTGCAACAAAACAGTCACAGACACTATTTTAGTGTAACATTGCTGCAATCAGTAGTAATAAAAATGTTTACGTCGAGCCAGCACAAACAACGGCTTTCTTACAGAGCTGCGGGTGATGCCGCGTGAGGTGTCTGTGCATGTGGTCGTGTTTCCCGTCTAGTGGACTTTTGCAAAGCCAGACATCCCAAGTCTCCTGGAAGTTCCGGGAGTCTCCCGCATATTGATAGCGTCTCCCTGATGTCCGCAAATTAGTTCTAATCTCCCGGAATCTAGAGCGCGCATGCGAGACAGAACATACTGCACGCATAACATACATAGCACGCGCACGACAGATAGGGAGAGAGCGAGAGACCTTGCGTGTGTGCCTCATGAAAGCTAGTCAAATCCAGTCAACTCGGATAATGAATAGAGCGTTTTGTAACGGCTTTTAAGATCGATACTTGGTAGGAGCGCATCGAGAATCGATCGCGGGAGTAAATATCGTGAGATATCGCCATATCGATATTTTGGCGCACCCCTAGAATTAATGTGAGAGTGGAAAGATAGAGAGGTGTCAAAGATTACACCAAGATTTTTAACAGTACTAGATGGTTTGATATGGAGCGATGGAGGTCCGGTAAAATAATCTCAGTTTTGTCCATATTAAAGGGTACCTATCATGGAATTTTGAAAATTACCTTTCATGTAGTGTGTAACATAGATCTAAGTGAACAAAAACATCCTGCAAAGTTTTAAATATGAAAGTTCACCGTATACAAAGTTATTGTCTCTCAAAAGTAAGAGTCGACTCTGAGTCGCTGAATCGATAGACAAACGATGCTTTCTCTCTAACTTTCGTACGTCACTTGTACAAGTTATTTGAATTCGACAGATCAGATCAGCTTCCTCCTCCGAATCACAACCTGTAAGTACTATTAATAATTGTTGCTTTTATGTGTGTGTGTGTGTGTGTGTGTGTGTGTGTGTGTGTGTGCGTGCGTGCGTGCGCGCGCGGTGTGTGTGTGTGTGAGAGTGAGAGTTACGCTCAGCAGCTTCTAGGTCTCCAATGTCATTTTTTTTGTTTTTTGAAATATGTGAAATTATGTGAAGCGTATTGTAGTACTGCAGTGCTTTATCAATATGTTTAAGCTTTGGGCTAATGCAAAATATAACTGACTGCGTCATCTGACCAATCACCGCCGATTAGCGTCACGCAAAGGAGGGGTTTGGACAAATGAGTCGTCAAACGAATCATTAGGGAGTCGGTGAGCAAATCAGGTAAAAATAAATGCATATTATAAGACAACAAAAGTGTTTTTTGTCATTGCATGCATGTAAAACTGTTGTTGGGGACTCCCAGAACATTATTAGGAACATTTTAAATGCCATAATAGGTACCCTTTAAGTTTTAGAAAATTTTAATGAAGCCTTAATCTTTTATTTCATGCACACAAACAGAAATCTTAATTAAAAATCTTAAACTGAAATGAAGAACTGTCTGTTAGAGAGATAGGAAGAAAACCAAGAAAGAGCAGCACCAGAAAAACCCACATCCGAAAGATGAGAAATGAGTAGTTGATGAGAGACATTATCGAAGTCAGAGCGGAGGTCGAGCAGCAGGAGCATAGACAGAGAACCAAAGTCACCAGAGAGAAGCAGATCATTCAGTACCTTAATTTGTGCAGTTTCAGTACTACGTAGAGGGCGAAAACCAGATTGAAGAGGATCAAAAAGATTATTTTCGACTAGAAAAGACTGAAGCTGGGAGGCAACAGTATTTTCCAGTAATTTAGCTATAAAGGGTAGATTTGAAATAGAACAATAATTAGATCAAACGGAGGGATCAAGGTTAGGATTCTTGAGAACAGGGGTAACAGCAGTAGTTTTGAGTGGCAGAGGGAATGAAGCAGAGGTAAGAGATACATCAATCAAGTGAGAGATAGGTGCAGAGATAACTGAATGGCAGAGTATCAAAAGAAGAGTAGGGGCAGGGTCAAGACGACAAGATGAGGGGTTGGATTTCAAGATTAACTCAGAGACAGGATTAGTAGTCAGAGAAAAAAGAGGCACTGACTGACCAGATTGATTCAGCAGGTATTTAATATTCGTAGCAGAGAGGCACTGGTTTTCGGCATCTGTCTTTTCTAGTAGAGATGCTCCGATCAGAATTTTTTGGGGCCGATTACCGATCACCAAAATCATGATCACTGCCGATCACAGAATGGCAGGGGAATGGGAATCTTTTATCTATAATCTAGCAGAGTTTGCACCATTTGTACAAATGAAACAAACTATGAATTAACTATTGGGAAAAAACAAACAGTATATACATATATAGCTGCGAGCAACGATTACAGCCCCAAGCCGGTGCCGCCGGCTTTGGCCCTTCATCCCTTTTGGCCCTTTATATATATATCAGTGTTTCCCCTACCATTGTTTTGGGGTGGCGGCCCGCCCGCCTGTATGAAAACAAATCGCGATGTAGACTAGTGTGCGTGAAAGACTATTTAAATACGAATCCTGCATGTTCGGTGTTAATGAATGGTGCAGCCGACGCGCAGTTTCATTTACCACACCAGTGTTTCCCCTAGGATTTTTTTAGGGGGAGGGGGGGGGGGGGGGTAGTAAACACGGATACGTGGTGTAAATTTTTTAGCAATCAAAAAGCATGTCTAATTAATTGAAATCATGTATTATGAATCATTAAACTATAAACATTAAACTTTAAACAAAAATATATGAAAATATGAAAAAAAAGTTCACACTAATTCTGCGTTGAGTTTTTTCTGGTAATAAAATGAAGACAAAAAAACAAATTTTATAATTTATCATCAATTTTAATCATAAAAATTAAACTTTGTCAAATAACGTGCTGCACAATGAGCTTTAAGGCCATTGCACACTGAGTCCGAAATTCGCATCCGAAATTTTCGCACGTTAAAAAAAAAAATCGACCTCACGTTATGTCAATCATGCTTGCACACTGCCTCCGAAACTTTCGTCCGTCATAAAAAAAATCGGATCAGGTTCGATTTTCTGCGTTTTTCGCATCCACAGCCAGCATTTTGAGAGGTTTTTTTGACTATTCAGACCCACTGTACAAGCGAACGACACAATCCAGAATGGCATCTGACAAGTTGATACACTTCGTCTTGCAGCACAAAGTACTGTATAAACAAACCTGTATACAGCTGTTCTGTATGCCCAGCGTTTCTGCTGGCCGTGTGTGTGTGTGTGTGTGTGTGTGTGTGTGTGTGTGTGTGTGTGTGTGTGTGTGTGTGTGTGTGTGTGTGTGTGTGTGTGTGTCTTTTTTGGTGGTCTTCTTTTTAATATGTGGCTCCAGTATCGCTAGCAAAGCATCAAACTGTTCCATTGACATTCTGAGGTAAATTTTGAATCGCTCGGGATAATTGCGCAGCTCCTTGACGAGCTGAAACTCTCCTTCCTCTCGGCACAAGATTGGATGGAACCTCTTTTTTTTCTTTTTCTCTTTTAAAGAAGAGAGAGGGCAACAACATGATCCTCACTGCTTGACGAATCCATTTAGTATTTTTGCGTTTTTTTCCGCAAAGGTTTAATAAATACGCATCGGACTCAGTGTGCAAGGTTTCTGTGCGTGACGAATTTTTAGGCTGATGAACACGAAAAAACGCATACGAAAAATTCGGACTCAGTGTGCAATGGCCTTTACTGTTAAAATTAAACATGCATTTGTGTCTTCATATAGGCAAAAAACAGCGCAAGCATCGCACGTGCTTCAGTGTGTGTGTGTGTGTGTGTGTGTGTGTGTGTGTGTGTATGGTAAATGAAACTGCGCGTCGGCTGCACCATTCATTCACACCGAACATGCAGGATTCGTATTTAAATAGTCTTTCACACACACTAGTCTACATCGCGATTTGATTTCAAGTGTAACGTTACTGAACTGCTTTTTATTCCTCCAAAACAATGGTAGGGGAAACACTGCACACACACACACACACACACACACACACACGTCAAGTCACTTACATTTTAGATGCAATATTGAATAAGCAGAAAAAAATAAGCGAAAAAAAAACTAATAAAAAATAGTACCTATTAATAGATACTAGTATTTATTCAATAAATACTAGTACTTAGTCATTAGATACTAGTACCTAATAAATAGATAGGTACCTAATAAATAGATAGGTTATTAAAGAATAAGCACTAATATCTAAAGAATAGGCACTAGTACTAAAGAATAAGCACTAGTCGCAAATTAATAAGTACTAGTACTTAATGGAATAGATACTAGTATCTAAAAAATAAGTACTAGTAGCATAAAAATAGAGACTAGTAGGTTAAAATGATTAAATGTTAAAATGGCTTGCCATATTGGCTCAGAGAGAGAGAGAGAGAAAATGGCCATATTCAAACCACAATATCTGACTTTCTGAGGGTCGGAGGTAATGACTATAAATTAGAAAGTTGTTCGGCTTGAGGAGAAGAATATAAACGCTGAGTTTTGTAACTGTAGGTAAAACTAACTAAGTTATAACACACTTTATATGTCCTTTTTTAGTCATGAAAATTTATTTCCTCGCTGCGGCCAAACCATTCGAGATATCAAAAATCTGTCTGCAATTTAGCATCCTCAATGTCTTGACTTCATGCACACCGAGTTTGGCGATGATTGAATGAATTGCATAGAAGTAGTACTTCAAATTCCACAGCAAGCGTTTTCCAAACAACCCATAATAGCCGATTTCCTGTTGGGCTGGCGTAAAACTTGACCAAGGGAAAGATGTTCGGCCCGATGAGATAGATATGTGTACTTCATATTAGTGAAGTTTCATATCAGTTTCATATTAGCGTGTTGGATATATGGACCAAATTGTCGGACCCCGTTCAAGGGGGCGCTGTTGAGCCCCCCTGCCACGCCCGGGTACCAGCTTCAGCCCAGCCCTGATGGCCGTGGGTTCTGACCTGTGTGCAAAATTTGAAGAGTTTTTGAGCACGTTAAGAGCCACAAAAGCCCCTGAAACCTTGAAATCCATTAAAAGCAATAGACAAATCCCTCGCACACAGAGACGGGAGAGAGAGGGAGAGAAAATTCTCAGAAACATCCATATTCAAACTAAAATATCTGACTTCCTCTTGGTCTGAGCTAATGACAGTTAATTAGAAAGTTGTCTGGCTTGATCTAAACAATATGCGTACTGAGTTTTATGATTGTAGGTAAAACTATAAAACACCCCCACTTTTTGTCAAAAGGTGGCGCTACTGAGCCCCTGCACCACGCCCGTTTCTGAAACTTTGCACATGTCTACTGGCTAATAAATGTGATGTGTCTATCGAGTTTCATGCAATTTCAAGTATGTTAAGAGTCTCAATAGCATCAAAAAAGAATATTAAAGTTTGATGCGTTGCCATGGCAACAGTATCTAAGATATCAATAATCCTTTCACAGGTCTACATCTGGCGTGTGTCTACATTATACACATAAAGTTTGAAGCAAATCGGGAAAAAATAAGAGGGTGATTTCAAAGCATTTTAAAAGTGACACACTTCCTGCTGCCAGTTGGTGGCGCTATAACTTTGACTCACAATAGTCAGATCCATGTGATCGGACTCTTACAACGAACACACTGCTGAAGTTTCATCAAGATCAGTTTATGTATGCAGTAGAACACACTTCCTGTTTCACGTTTCTCGCCATAATTTCGTTTCCTAGCCACGGCCAAACCGTTTGAGATATCAAAAATCCCCTGGCAATTTTTCATCCTCAGTGTCTTGACTTCACGCTGACAGAGTTTCGTGCCGTGTGTTTGAATTCTCTAGGAGGAGTATTTCAAATTCCATTGCATGCGTTTTCCAAACAACCCGAAATAGCCAACTTCCTGTTGTGCTGGGGTAAAAAGTCAGAGCATGAAGTATATATGAACCGATGAGATCTATATGTGTACCGAGTTTCATATTATTACATGCAAGCGTGTTTGATTTATGGACCAAGTTTTCGGACCGCGTTCCAGGGGGCGCTGTCGAGCCCCCCTGCCACGCCCGGGTACCAGCTTCAGTCCGGCCCTGATGGCCGCGGGTTCTGACATGTGTGCAAAGTTTCAAGAGTTTTCGAGCACGTTAAGGGCCCCAAAACGAATAATCGTAAGAAAAAATAATAAAAGAGAAAAAAAAATCCTTAGGAAAACAATAGGGCCTTCGCCTTTTCAAGGCTTGGGCCCTAAAAATAGGCTACAGTCCGGGGGCCTCATTTATAAAACTTTGCGTAGGATTTGCGTCAGAAGTGGTGTACTCATGAAACATAGGACGTGCGTACGCACAGAAATATTCGGATTTATAAAACCGTGCGCACGCACATCCTACGCAGTTTTCCCTTAATAAATCACAATCAATTCTAAATGTAGCGCAGCTTTTTCGGCTTCATGTCACGCCCATAGTTTCCCATAAATAGTCTGTGAAACGCCCACAAGTTAGGCTAATATTTATCGATTGCGAAATCATGGCAAACATAGAGAGGAAAACCAAGAAACGTAACTTCACTCAATGTGAAGTAGAAATTATCGTTGGCGAGGTGGAAAAGAGGAGTAAAATGATGTTTGGAGGGCACAGTGTGGGCATTACTAATTCCAAAAAGGCACTTGAGTGGCAAAAGGTTGCAGACGCCATTAATGCTGCAGCAGCCTCACAACCTCGGACCGTGGCCGAAATAAAAAAGAAATGGTCGGACATCAAAGTCGATGCAAAAAAGCTTCTAGCACTCCATCGTCATTACGAATTGTGATGGCTTCATGGCATTTTATATTACCATCCATTTGATTGCATCTGACAAGCTACAGATGTGTTATGAGGATGAATTGTATAACATGCTAATATTATTGCAGAACATATTTCACTTTTATTTTTGCAAATATATGTTAATTTAAATTTCTGTTGTACTCTTCGTTTAAAGGAGAACTCCGGTCAATTTTAACATTGAGCTAATTTTTTTGTAAATTTGGAGTGCTGTCAGTACAGAGAACAACGACAAAAATTGGTATGTCCTACACCGTGTTATCCTCTTTTTAAAATTCGCACCCTGTTGACTTCAATGGGGCAAGTTCTAAACCTGCTTTTAGCCTCTTAACATCCCTGATGTGTCATTACAAGTGCACAGCCATGTGAGTGGTGTTATTCAGAGTGAATACGGTGAATCTGACTGCAGTAGACGTGAAAGATATTAATAAAAATTATTTTATTTCACCAGCTCACATACCTGTATTTTCTTCCTGTTTTCGGTTGAAGTCCAAAGTAGTCGATTATCGAGTTGGGAGAATTCAATTCAATTCAAGTTTATTTGTATAGCACTTTTCACAATACACATTGTCTCAAAGCAGCTTTACAGAAAGTGCATTTCAGAAATGGACAAAGAACAATACAGTTAGTTAATCATGTATAAATTTAGGCATAACATATCGCCGGTGTTTAGTCGTCTCTTCACAGGCGTCGAGTCGTCTCTCCACAGGCGTTTAGTCGTCTCATCACAGGTGTTGGGGCATCTGAAGTCTTCGTGAGAGGCTGGATACAAACTGGAGCTGACGAACGCTATTTACCTCGGGACTAGCGTCCCGAGATAACAGCAGAAAGACAGATGGGAAATAATTAGCATAGCTGATGTTCATAATATTAATGCATTCGAACTGATTCAGAAGTAGTATAAAAGGTAAGCATTAAGTGAATGCTTGGTTAAAGAGATGCGTCTTTAATCTAATTTTAAACTGGGACAGCGAGTCTGAGTCTCGAACAATATCAGGAAGGCTATTCCAGAGTTTAGGAGCTAAATGTGAGAACGCCCTCCCTCCTTTAGTAGACTTAGATATCCTAGGAATGACCAGAAGCCTCGAATTTTGTGATCTTAAAGAGCGCGATGGATTGTAGGGCGATAGAAGGTCTGTTAAATACACAGGAGCTAAACCATTTAGAGCTTTATAAGTCAATAGTAATACTTTGTAATTGATACGGAACTTAATAGGTAACCAGTGTAGAGATGATAAAATTGGTGTTATATGATCATATTTTCTTGATCTAGTAAGAACTCTAGCGGCTGCATTTTGGACTAACTGTAGCTTGTTTATTGAGGATGCAGGACAACCAGCTAATAAAGCATTACAGTAATCTAGTCTCGAGGTCATGAATGCATTAACTAACTTTTCTGCATCTGAAACAGATAGCATGTTACGTAGCTTAGCAATGTTTCTAAGGTGGAAAAAGGCTGTTCTTGTAACATATGAAATATGATTTTCGAAGTCAAGTTGCGGTCTAGCATAACACCCAGGTCTTTTACTGTAGTGGATAAAGTAACAGGACATCCTTCTAAATTAAAGTTGTATTGTAAGGGATTTTGTGGGTAGTTTTTTAGACCAATAAGTAATTATGTTTTAATTACTCCGTTTTATCTGAATTTAATAGCAGGAAATTACACGTCATCCAGCATTTTATATCTTTTAGACACTCTGTCAAGTTAGATAAGTTAGTGTTTTCATCTGGTCGTGATGAGATATATAATTGAGTGTCATCAGCATAACAGTGAAAATTAATTCCATGTTTTCTTATAATATTACCAAGTGGCAGCATATATATTGAGAATAGGAGAGGGCCTAGGACAGATCCTTGCGGCACTCCATAGTCTACTGATGTTATCTTTGATTTTTCCCCATTTAAACAAACGAAATGGTAACGGATTTTCTTGCAAGAAAGAGCACAATTGAGCGGACACAATTTTTTCTAGTATTTTAGACATAAATGGAAGATTTAAGATGGGTCTGTAATTTGCTAGGTTATTTGGATCTAATTGCGGTTTCTTAATGAGAGATTTTATTACTGCCAGCTTGAATATTTTTGGAACATGACCTAAAAATTAAGACGAGTTAATAATATTGAGAAGAGGCTCTTCCACTACAGGTAACACTTCTTTAAGTAGTTTAGTGGGTATTGGATCTAATAAACATGTTGTTGGTTTAGATGCAATGATAAGTTTATTTAGTTCTTCCTGTCCTATAGTTGTAAAGCGGTTTAGTTGTTCTAGAGGGGCCATAATTGAGGCTGAGTCATAAGACACCATAGAGGATTGTACATTTACAATAGTGTTTCGGATGCTTTCTATTTTCTCATTGAAGTAATTCATAAAATCATTACTACTATATTGTAACGGAATATTTTGCTCTGGAGATGTCTGATTATTTGTTAGTCTAGCCACGGTGTTAAATAAAAACCTTGGATTATTTTGGTTATTTTCAATTAGTTTGCGGATATGCTCAGCCCTGGCTGATTTTAGAGCCCTTTTATAACGTGACATACTGTCTTTCCACGCGATTCTGAAGACCTCTAAATTAGTTCGTTTCCATTTACGCTCTAAGTTACGAGTTTCTCTCTTGATAGCATGCGTAGCACTGTTGTACCATGGTGTTTTAGTTCTCTTACGAGAGTATCTCTCGTACTGCGTAATATCTTACGCTATGGGGAAACACTCTTTCCTCGAGATATTGAAGCCAAAAATTACCCTTAATTTTTTTAATCATGCAAAACGCTTTTGCAGCAGCAAGCAGACAAGGGCGAAACAGCTCGCGCGCCCATTGGCTGCCTCGCTGGAAAAGCTGCACTGCGTGACGTAATGACGAATGAAGACGCTTCGCGCTCATTTCGTCATGTCCCGCCAGTATAGGCGTGGTCTCGCCCTATAAATACCCCTCGATAGCTGTATTTCTCTGATTTTTCATTCTTCACGCGAAGCTCACGCATCGCGGGATCCAGAATGAGAAGCCGCGCCGTTGACTTGTAGCCTTCTCAGCGGGACGTGCCATCTTCTGAAGTCGCTGGCCCAGCCGCCTTCAACTGCCGTACCTGCTGCGCTTTCCGGCGTACTATATCCTTTTACTCTGCTAACTGTGTGTGTGTTTGCTTACGTGACGCAACACCCATTATCTGTTCTAAAAGAGCTGCGTCTTTTTAAAGATGCTTTCCTGTGGTTCTTGCCGAGCCCCACTCAGCGACGAGGACCGCCACGTCATCTGCGTGTCCTGCCTGGGTGAGGATCACGCGGCCACCGCGCTCGCTGACGGCGGATGCCATCATTGTAAACGCTTGCCTATGGTGACTCTGCGGACTCGCCTAGCGTCGTTCTCCGAGCCCGCATCCCAGCCCGCCGTGATGCCGCGCCGCAAGAAGCGCCGCGCCCTGCGCGCGCCCGAGCTATTTCCAGCCCGCCAAAGCTCGCCGGTTCGCCCGCCGGCTTCGCTCGAGTCGCTCCCAGACGGACAGCGGTCGCCGTCTGCCGCCGCGTCCGCACTTGAGCTCGACAAACTTACCGGAGACGGCATTGAAACTGAGCCGATGCGTCCGCTCTCTCAAGCCGTGGATTACATCGGCCTGAATGGTGAGATACATTTGTGGCTAACGCTATCCGAGATGACGGAAGCTGAGCGCTCCGTGTTCCTCGACGTTCTCGCTCTGCTGGACGCCGCCCCCCTCAGCGCGGGCCCCGGCCGAGGATTGAGATAAAGCCCGAGGTCTCAAGGCCTTCCTAGTCTCTCTAGGAAAGCGACGGTGTTCAGTTCCCGCTGCGGCCGGATTTTCACCAAAACTTCTCGCTCGTTCAGTTCCAAGCAATGTGACTGTTCCAGTGTATTTCGCAGTAAGCAAGCTGGTTCCACAGCCCGCTTGCCTGCGCACAAAGGCCGTCGTTTCGGCTAACTAGCAGCGCCGCCAGGCCCGAGATCAAACACCGCGCTCTCGCTCTGCTGGACGCCGCCCCCCTCAGCGCGGGCCCCGGCCGAGGATTGAGGTAAAGCCCGAGGTCTCAAGGCCTTCCTAGTCTCTCTAGGAAAGTGACGGTGTTCAGATCCCGCTGCGGCCGGATTTCCACCAAAACTTCTCGCTCGTTCAGTTCCATGCGTTGTGACTGTCCCAGTGTATTTCGCAGTGAAGCAGCCGGTGTCTCAGCCCGCTTGCCTGCGCACAAAAGCCGTTTCTATGGCTACCCAGATAAATCCAATAAAGAGTGCATTTTCTGGTGTTCCGGCCACGGCCGATGGTGTTACGAGTGTTGTAAGAATGCCCACGTCCCAGTGCCCATTCCCACACCCAGACACAGCCGCCACGGTGCAGGGCTAGCACAAATAAAACCAACTCATGTTGGTTGTGCAGAAAATGTAGTGAACGCGCCCATACAATGCCCGCTTACACTACACGATGCGTGTCCCTTGGTTTCTGTAAAAACGAAACTAACACACATTTAGTCGGCGCGAGCCGACAGTGTTCTCAGTGCAGTAAATGTGCCCGCTGTTCCGCATTTCCTCACTGACACGCCGAATCCCACGGGATTCACCCCCGCTCGCTTTCTATGCACAACCCGTCACAGAGAAGCTGAGCGCGGCCAGGCTGCCCGCTGTGATTAGCGCGCACCTCGCACGCTGTGAACACAGCGTTGATTCAGTCGGCGCGAGCCGAGCATTCTCCGTGCAGAAAATGTGCCCGCTGTCTCGCGCCCGCATTTCTCACAGACACTCCGAATCTCACGGGATTCACCCCCGCTCGTCTTCTCTGCACAACCCGTCACAGAGAAGCTGAGCGCGGCCAGGCTGCCGGCTTTGATCAGCGCGCGCCTCGCACGCTGTATACACAGCAGTGATTTAGTCGCGCGAGCTGACAGTATTCTCAGTGTAGAAAATGTGCCGCATTTAGTAAATGTGCCCACATTCCCTCACACGCGCCGAATCCCACAGGATTCGCCCCGCTCGCTTTCTCTGCGCGTCCCGCCATAGAGAAGCTGAGCGCGGCCAGGCCGCCCGCTGTGATCAGCGCACCCCCCGCCTCGAACGCTGTAAACACGGTGCTGTGTTCCCAGTACACAGGGGCTCTCGAGCCGCCGTCCTGCCGCGGCCAGAGCCCAGATTTCATTCTACCCCTAGCTATTCACGCAGATGCGTGGTCAAGGCTTCCCGGGGTATCAGAATGGGTGTTGAACATTATAACGAGAGGCTGTTCGCTACAGTTCGCTCGACGCCCCCGCCGTTATACGGCGCGAGTCGAAACTACGGTGTATAGCGAAGTGTTTCATCTACTTCGAGCCGAGATAGCGAAACTACTGAGAAAAAGGGGCTATAGAACCTCTATCTCAGGGCGAAGGGGGCTTATACAGCAGATATTTCTGGTACCGAAAAAGATGGTGGGCTCAGACCCATTCTAGATCTGCGACTGCTGAACAGAACGCTCGGGAAGCGCCAGTTCAGAATGCTTACGACCAGGAAAATCCTCGCGCAAGTGCGCCAAGGAGACTGGTTCATGTCAATAGATCTGAAAGACGCCTATTTTCAAATACAAATAGCGTCCCATCAAAGGCGATTCTTGAGATTCGCCTTCGAGGGCCAGGCATATCAATACACAGTCCTGCCGTTCGGCCTGTCCGTAGCACCCCGTTGAACGTTCACGTAGTGCATGGACGCGGCCCTCGCCCCCCCTGAGACTTCGGGGCATGCGAGTTTTGAACTACTTGGACGATTGGCTGATTCTAGCTCGTTCACGAACGGAGCTCATAGAACACAGGGCCGCATTACTCGAACATCTCGAGGAGCTGGGCCTTACAGTCAATTGGGCGAAAAGCTCACTGCTCCCCAGTCGGAGAATTTCCTTCTGGGAACAGTGTTGGACTCGCTATCCATGACAGCACGCCTGTCACCGGAGCGCGGATTGAATATTCAGCACGTCGCGAGATCCTTCCGCCACGGCTCTATAGTCCCGCTCAGAAGGTTTCAGAAAATGCTGGGTCTGATGGCCTCAGCAGCCTCCGTACTCCAGTTGGGCCTGCTCCGCATGCGCCCACTGCAGCTATGGCTAAAAGCACGAGTTCCCCCAGGGCGTGGACCGCGGGTCTATTTCGCCTCAGGGTCGACCTTCAGTGCGTTTCAGCTCTGAAACCGAGGAAAGTGACCGACTGGTATCAGTCAGGTGTGAGTCTGGGGATCGCCTCGGGTGTGAAGGTGGTGTCTACGGACGCCTCCACATCGGGGCGGGGAGCGCTGCTCGAGGGCAGACCACTAGCTGGCCTATGGTCAGTACGGGAGAAGCTCCTTCACATAAACTGCTTGGAATTAATGGCAGTCGACAAAGCGCTAAGGCGCTTCTGTCCCCAGATAATAGGCCACCACGTATTGGTCCGGTCGGACAACATGTCAGTGGTGGCGTACATAAATCGCCAGGGCGGCCTCAGGTCCGCACGCCTTTGCAGGCTGACGGAACCCCTCTTGGTCTGGGCCCAGCGCAACCTCCTTTCTTTGAAAGCGGCGCACGTGCCTGGGCACCTGAATACGGGTCCAGACATGCTGTCCAGAGACAACGTCCCGACAGGAGAATGGTCGCTGCACCCGCAGACGGTCCAGCTACTGTGGGAAACGTTTGGCAGAGCGCAGGTGGACCTGTTCGCGTCCCGCGAGAACGCTCACTGCCCAGTATTCTTCTCGAAGGGCAGGGACGCGCTGGCCCATACTTGGCCCAGCGGTCCCCTGTATGCCTTTCCCCCGGTCTCGCTCCTGCCTCAGGTGTTGGAGCGGATCAGGGAAAATGGATGCCCAGTGCTGCTTGTGGCTCCGCTCTGGACGAACCAGGCTTGGTTTCCGGTCCTGATGCGGATGACCAGCACTGCCCCGTGGCCTGTACCGTTGAGGAGAGATCTCCTCTCTCAGGCGGAGGGCTCGATTTGGCATCCTCGCCCGGAACTGTGGTCCCTGCACGCATGGGTCATCAACGGGTACCCGCTAGCGTCTACCAGACGGCTCTATGCCTCGAAATGGTCGGTGTTCTCTACTTGGTGTCGAGCCCGTGGCTTTTCACCCGTGGACTGCGGGGTTAAGGAAGTGCTTGCCTTCCTTCAGGAGCTGATGGATAAGGGAAGGACCCCATCCACGCTCAAAGTTTACGTGGCGGCCATAGCAACGTTTGCTAAACCGGTGTCTGGCCAGTCACTGGGGAAAAACGACTTAGTCGTGCGTTTCCTACGAGGAGCTCGGAGGTTAAACCCTCCCAGGCCCCCTTCAGTCCCGGCTTGGGACCTTTCCACGGTCTTGGAGGCCATGAAAGGCGCCCCGTTTGAGCCGATCCAGCTGTCGGACATGAAGCACCTGTCCCTTAAGACGCTGTTTCTATTGGCTCTCGCTTCAGTGAAGCGTGTAGGGGACTTACAGGCGCTTTCTGTAAGCGCGTCATGTCTGGAGTTTGGGCCTAACGACTCAAAGGTCGTACTCAAACCGAGGCACGGCTACGTGCCGAAATCCCTCAATACACCGTTTAGGCCCCAGGTAATTTCCCTGTCAGCCCTTCCGGTTCTCGATGAGGAGAGGGACGCGAGTCTCCTTTGCCCTGTCAGGGCGTTAAGGGCTTATGTGTCCCGCTCGGCTGGGTTCAGGCAGACCGAGCAGCTTTTCGTTTTGTTTGGCGGCCGTTCTAAGGGACTCGCCGCCTCAAAACAGAGCCTATCCAGATGGATAGTGGATGCCATAGCGCTGGCTTACACTTCCAAGGGCCTGCGGTGCCCATTGGGTGTCAAAGCGCACTCCACAAGAGGCGTGGCCTCGTCGTGGGCATGGTATAGCGGGGTCTCCCTGCAGGATATCTGTACGGCTGCGGGCTGGGCCTCGCCGTCGACATTTATCAAGTACTATAACCTGGAGGTGCCCGCCTTACAAGCTAAGCTTTTGGCGGTCTGAACTTCGGGCTTATCGGCCGCCAATGCGGCTATGTTGCCCTTACGGGTCGGTACCCCTACGGGACTTTTATGAAGGAGTGATGCTTCTAGCCTCTCCTCCTCTACTCTATGTGAGTTATGGTGATTATGCACTAGATGTGCCCGGGCTTGGCCCCGGGACTCTGGTGTTGGATCCCTGTCCGCACGGCGTTTTGTATGGGGTCCCCATAGCGTAAGATATTACGCAGTACGAGAGATACTCTCGTAAGAGAACGTACTCGGTTACTAACGTAACCTCGGTTCTCTCTAGAGAGGGAACGAGTACTGCGTATCTTGCCGTGCTTGAACTATGCTCTGGTTCGCTTCGGTGTACAAAATCAGAGAAATACAGCTATCGAGGGGTATTTATAGGGCGAGACCACGCCTATACTGGCGGGACATGACGAAATGAGCGCGAAGCGTCTTCATTCGTCATTACGTCACGCAGTGCCTTCACTCGATAGGCTGCAGCTTTTCCAGCGAGGCAGCCAATGGGCGCGCGAGCTGTTTCGCCCTTGTCTGCTTGCTGCTGCAAAAGCGTTTTGCATGATTAAAAAAATTAAGGGTAATTTTTGGCTTCAATATCTCGAGGAAAGAGTGTTTCCCCATAGCGTAAGATATTACGCAGTACTCGTTCCCTCTCTAGAGAGAACCGAGGTTACGTTAGTAACCGAGTACGTTTTCTCTCTAACCTTTTTTAATCTAATTGGTGCAACAATATCTAGTGTACTAGAGAAAATGTTGCTCATACTGCTAGTCATTTCCTCTAGTTCATCTGTTTGTTTGGGTTTACTGAGCAGCTGAGATAGATCAGGTAAGCTATTTGAGAATCTATCTATAGTGGTTGTAAGGATTGTTCTGCCTGGTCTATAACGTGGTGCAACATGACAAATTTCAGCAGTGCGTATTATGCAAGTTACCATGTAATGATCAGTGAGATCGTCACTTTGTGGTATAATATCTATATCGGAATGGGATCTCATAATGTTGAAGAACGGGATCTCATAATGGGATCTCATACAGCCTGTTTCGTGTGCGCGAACTCGATAATCGACTCCTTTGGACTTCGACCGAAAACAGGAAGAAAATACAGGTATGTGAGCTTGCTGAAATAACATCATTTTTATTAATATCTTTCACATCTACTGCAGTCAGATTGACCGTGGTCACTCTTAATAACACCACTCACATGGCTTGGCACTTGTAATGACATATCAAGGATGTTAAGAGGCTAAAAGCAGATTTAAAACTTGCCCCATTGAAGTCAACAGGGTGCAAATGTTAAAAAGAGGATAACACGGGGTAGGACACACCGATTTTCGTCGTTGTTCTCTGTACTGACAGCACTCCCCAATGTACAAAAAAATGAGCTCAATGTTAAAATTGACCGGAGTTCTCCTTTAATTTTTGTTTTGTTTTACACTGCAGATCGATCAAACGGTTTTTATTGGCTGTTAATTGTAAGACTTGCTTTGTGAAGTTGTCATGTTATTTATGAGAGGCAGTAGGCCCAATTGCCATTTCTTTTACACAGCGGTCTACTTCCATCTACCGACGGTGTCGCCATTTCTCATTTCACCCGTTTTTGTGCGTACGCCTGGGTCAGAGTTTGCGTGAAGGACTGCACATTTTCCCATCAAGTTTGCTTTTTATAAATACCAATTATTGCGTAGAGAGCAGCGTACGCCTTTTGTGCGTACGCAACGTTTATAAATGAGGCCCCTGATCTTGAAGAACCACCAAGTGTTTATTTAATTGTATTTAGAAAATAAGATAACTTAAGGCTACTGTAGGCCATCTTTCCCAAATACGACAGAGTAACACCAAATTATTCCAAACAAAGAGGGTTCAGGCAGATCTACACGCATTAGATCAGCTTAATGGGATGGGATCAAGTTACACTTAGGCATACTTGGGAATTGTAGCCTCTTAATACACACATTAATACACACTACATTTAATAATTAGCAGCAAAATGTAAAACTTGTTACACCAAAACTGGCTACTGCCACAAAGGACAAAACTATGGCAAGTTCTTGTATGTTATTATTATGAACGTCTGATGTAGGCTAGTTGAGGAACCAACTACATCAGATCAAAAAAATATAATAGCACCACAACTTTTGAAACATCTCGCAGGACGAATGTACCAATATAAAAATATAAAACATTTCCAGTTAACTAGCAGAGCATTTATTTTGTTAAATAATTTAACAAATGTTAAATAAGAGACAATCTAGCGCTGAAATGTTTTTATTTTTTTTGGATCAAGTGATCAAAGTGCTCGTTGCCGCTGCGATCAGTGGTGTGGATACTGTGTTCTCTTGTGGCTCGCGCACAGTCTTCACTTGGACGCGCGCTTCAATTCTGTTGTGGAGACTCTCGTTCTGATGAAGGCGAACTCATGTTGCCACTGGAATGCTCCGCTCTGCTGTTGTGTGCCCGTGCGCCATGCATGCAAGTGGAAAAAAGTTGCGCGAGTAATTTACGTCACGTGATCGGCTCTTTTGAGGTTCGCCGATCAAGCTATTTTTAGCCAATATCGGCCGATCATGATCGGCGGCCAATCAATCGGAGCATCACTAAAGTGAGTCATACTATCGGGGAGCAAACAGCATCAACATGAATATTAAAGTCACCAAGCAGTAGAAAGTGAACTGTTGACCCTCGCCTGCTCATTGTCATTTCCCAGAGTTTAGAGAAGTAGTTGGACAGGGCCTTAGGAGGTCGATAGAGCCAGATAAATATGAGAGAGTCAGCCTTCAATACCATGTATTCAAATGTATTGGTGTCTTGAAAGATGAGTTGTTTGATTCGAAGGTTAACACGGTGGATGATAGCGAGACACCCCCTTTACCATGGAGTCACGGTCTAGACAGATACTTATATCCATCTGGCTTAAGTAGATTTAACTGAAAATCTTCAGGAACTTGCCAAGTTTCAGTGAGAAGAAAAATTTCAAGCTTATTGTCAGTGATCATTTCATTGTGATAAGGGGCTTTGTCTGAAATTGATCTGCAGTTCAGAAGTGCAAAGTGATGATGCAAGAGGTGATCTGCAGTTCAGAAGTGCAAAGTGATGATGCAAGAGATTCAAATTAGATGTATGTTGCTGATCGCTATCAGTGAGATAGATCAGAGAGTGCTGAATGGTGAAACCGGCAGGCAATTGTCTAGGTATGGTTAGTCTGTTGTTGGTCCAGATGCATGGAGGAGCATCAGGCTTGGAGCAAAAAGTACTCGTGAGTGGGTGTCGCGAACGGTGTATGTATCTTGGGTGACAGAGAATCCCTAGACGCTGACAGTATTCATACGAGACGAAGACGAAGGGTGGCAGTTAAAGGCCCTCAGTTGTTATGGTAAATATTCAATATCCATTACGGATGCAAGACAAAAAATGAGGCAGAGGAGAAAATAATTTTTTTTTTGCCCAAGGCATGTTGATACTGAGAAAGTGAGAGCTAATCGCAAGCAAAAACCACGTTAGCCAGACCCTGAACGTCACTTCACCAAAAACAGCAGACTAAATGGGAGGCTACGCACCCAGATAGTAAGCAGTAAACAAACAGCGCAACCGACAGAGAGAGCGATAACTCACCCATCTGAGGAGCCGAGCGTGGTAGAGATGTAACAGGGTAGAGAGCTCACAGCAGCCCGAGATAAACTTATCAACAGTTCGGTTCGGAGTTCAACCATGAAAAAACAAACAAAAAAAACAATATGGAGTAATCAAACCAGGCGCGAAGCAGCTGCACAGACAGGCACAGCGTTCTCAACGTCTTACAGACAGTAGAGGTAACCAGTGACAACAGTCCAGGTCAGGGATCAATAGTGAGAAACGGAGTAATCCACACAGAGTATACTTCCATATACAGCCAAAACATACTAACAATCAGGTGCGAAGCGGCAGCACAAACGAGCACAGCGTACTCGAAACGGAAACAGAACAAGGCAGTCTGAGCAGCAGTATAGTTGACAGGATCTTGGTTTTAGTTGACAGGATCTCTGCTGAGCTTAAGGGCTGTGTTGTGGCCGTGTCTAGGTGCAGGTCCTTCATCTGATCTGGATACAGACCGGATACGGCTAACTACAGTAACTTCTGGATAAACAGAAAGACTAATATTAGCGTAGATGACATTCTTTTTACGATGTAACAAGTAGAGTTGGGAATACTTGAGGTCAGGATTTGGATACTTATTATAAAAACAAAAATTTTGATTCTTCATATCAATTCATTTGTGAGAATTTCAGTATGACTTGAATGTGCTGCACACACATCCAAAACGTGCGGACAGAAAAAAAACTGATTTTAAAACATTCAAGTGCGAGACAACTCATGCGTTGTTATCAGAGCTGCAGGCATGTGTAACTAACTATGGATGTAACTATGGGCAACTCTTAAAGTGACATCAGCTGCCGTCTCTGAAATAACACTAATCAAACAGCAAAAGATAAAGAGAAAATTCACTCGTTTTTGACTGAATTACTTTTGTAACTATATTTGTAATGTATATTTTATTTATAAAGTGCAGTGTTATTTTACATTTGATTACAGTTTCTGTACCTGAATACCTGAAAATCTTAAAACAGTGTTTATTTCAATCGTATCTTTGTTCAGTTGTATCTATTTGTTTTTCGATTTTCAAATTTTTTATTTGTTCTTTAATAATGTTTGAAATTTATATTAGTTAGGCTAGTCTTTTTTTTATGGTATTTTTAAACCACAGGCAAACATTCAAACGTAAGATGAGACAGACTATAATGCATTAAAGGGGTGGTTTACTGCTTTTTTTCTTTGCATGAGTGTGTTTATGGGGTGTAATATAACATGTCTTCGTGTTTTTTTTTTGTTTTTGTTTTTTAAATTAAAAGCCTTATTTTTCATAAATTTCACCTTTATTGTAATCCGCTTTCTACTCTGTCAGTTGAACGACCGGTTGACTTCCTGAATCTATGAAACCACTCCCTCAGAAACAGGCAATGTGCTCAGATTGGTTAGTGGGCCGGTGTGTTGTAATTGGCTAAACTGCATAGCGCACGCTGTCCGGAAACTTCACGCCCATTACCTTAAGGGCGTGTCAATACTGCTGTATCAGTTTGAGCCAGAATCAGACCCAGAAAGCGGCAATGAAGAGAGTCAAGCAGAACCTCCCCAA
Source organism: Chrosomus eos (assembly GCA_036326025.1). Classification (NCBI taxonomy): domain Eukaryota; kingdom Metazoa; phylum Chordata; class Actinopteri; order Cypriniformes; family Leuciscidae; genus Chrosomus; species Chrosomus eos. The sequence goes on along the minus strand of CM070818.1, from coordinate 44,258,166 downwards.
ACACGGCTCTTACAAAACGTTTCTGAATGGTACATTTTTTTATTATTCTACTATTATTATATATAAGAATTTCGAGACGCTGTTACTTGAAAATGCTACTGCTGCTTGTAAGCTTTTGAGATACGTTTTTCTCCTGATTAAACATAACTGAATAAATGAACGAGTAATACTGTTTTTTAAAGTTATTGTTTTATCAGTATAATAAACAACCGTTTATCTATTCAGCTGAAGTTTGCTGTTGCGATTACATATCATTTTTTTTTACTTTATACACGTTTGTCTTATACACACAAAATAGCATCGAACTAACTGGCTACTATAAACAAACAGCGTTGGCATTGGTTTACGTTCTTGATCAAATCGAAAAATTACCTCAAAGTATACATGGAAAATACATTTACAAAATTAGTACATAATTACAAATTCAGGTCCAAAATGTTTGTACGCGTTTGTACACATGAAATAGCATAACTAAGTGGCTACTAAAGCCAGAGCTGGCATTTGTTTACATCCTTGATAAAACTAAAACATTAACTTGCGTCTGAAATTATACATGCAAATACATTTAAAATGATTAAGTCTTACTTACAGGTTGTGCCCCAACAACTGCTGCCTCTGGTTTTAAAGTTGGAACTGCTTCTTGTTTTAGTAACAGTTTCTTGTTGAATCCGGCATTGAATTCGTGGAGATTCTGGAAGCTGTCTTCTGAATAATTCTAAGGGGCGGCAGTGGTTCATGTAAGTTGTCTACAAACCGAAAGGTTGGTGGTTCAATCCCCGGTACCACCTGACCAAGTGTCGAGGTGTCCATGAGCAAGACACCTAACCCCAGCTACTCCCGACGAGCTGGATGGCGCCTTGTACGGCTGACACCGCCGTTGGTGTATGAATGAGTGAGTGAATGGGTGAATGTGAGGCAAATATGTAAAGCGCTTTGGTGGCCATTGGGTCTGTGAAAGCGCTATATAAATGCAGTCCATTTACCGTTTACCATTCTGTAAAATGCGCAGCACCGAGAGCTAAATTACGATTTTAACTTTCAGGAACATAATCAAACATAAATTTTAGCCATTGTTGATGAACTACAGCATCTGTAGGAAGCCCGAACACAGAAGACCTGACAGCTGGGTGAAAATAACACACTTTCAACGGCATGGCTACAGCTCTGCACTATAACTCTTCCTCTTCGACAAAGCCGCAGAAATATGGCCATGCCCCCTTTTTTGCGTATTCTGGAGGGAGGGTTGATGTAAATGTATGGGTTAGTTACGTATAAAACCCGGGAAGAATCTCGTTGTAGTCCCATTCGAGTCGTTTTTGTAGGCATTAAACTTCCTGATTTTTAAAAGACGATATCTCTGCTTATGTTGAACTTTCAGCGCAGCAAATTCGCAGATACTGTTCATGCACCAACAGTAACATTACACACTATTTAAAATGAAAAAAGTGAAATCGCAATCAATCACCCCTTTAAAGAGGTCGCTCAAGTACTGAGGAGCAAAACTATTTAGCCAATTGCTAATGCAATGGTGACAGAACCGGGCTTATATGGTCATACTTACTGGTTGTACTTAGAACTCTAGCTGCTGCGTTTTGAACCAGTTGGAGTTTACGCATGCAGGGCAACCACCCAGTAGAGCATTGCAATAATCTAGCCTTTTCTGCATTTGTCATTTAGAGCATATGTCGTAATTTACATAGGAGAAAAATTCTGTTTTACAGATTCTAGAAATGTGGCTTTTAAATGAAAGATTGGTATCAAAGAGCACACCCAGGTTCCTAAAGCCTTGTTCACACTACATGATTTTAAAACGTTGGGCTGAACTGTGCAGTTCACACTACATGACTTGCTCTCTGTGAAATCAGGAGTGTTCAAATTGTTGAGCTGTTCACACCACACGACACAACGTGATTGATCCACAACAGGAGGTAACCCACTACAGGAGTTGACAACAACTCTGTCACCCAACGATTCTAACTGCAGTCAAGCCAGCCTCCACCTCGAAATGAGCGGTCAAACTAGCCGCCCCTATATTTCTCTATGCGCTTATACACTAGGTATTACGGTAAGACCGTCAACCATTCTGAAACCATTCAGTCAAGCAGTCTTCCATCGAAGGCCATTTCAGTTAGTCCGTCCGTCCGTCCGTCCGTCCGTCCGTCTGTCTATCTATCTATCTATCTGATGTTGTTTTACAAAATAAGAGCCCCCAAAACTCATATATTAGGCCTACCTGTTGTCTCCATACATTCAGAAAATCATAAAAATAAAAGTCCTAATTTCCACAGACCAATTCCGCCTCAGATGGAGAGGACACCTTCTCAAGGTGTCCCCTGCAAAGTTTCATGACATTCTGATGTTGTTTTACAAAATAAGAGCCCCCAAAACTCATATATCACCTGTTGTCTGCATACATTCAAAAAATCATAAACATAAAAGTCCTAATTTCCACAGACCAATTCCACATCAGATGGAGAGGACACCTTCTCAAGGTGTCCCCTGCAAAGTTTCAGGACATTCTGATGTTGTTTTACAAAATAAGAGCCCCCAAAACTCATATATTAGGCCTACCTGTTGTCTCCATACATTCAGAAAATCATAAAAATAAAAGTCCTAATTTCCACAGACCAATTCCACCTCAGATGGAGAGGACACCTTCTCAAGGTGTTACCTGCAAAGTTTCAGGACATTCTGATGTTGTTTTACAAAATAAGAGCCCCCAAAACTCATATATCACCTGTTGTCTCCATACATTCAAAAAATCATAAAAATAAAAGTCCTAATTTCCACAGACCAATTCCACCTCAGATGGAGAGGACACCTTCTCAAGGTGTCCCCTGCACAGTTTCAGGACATTCTGATGTTGTTTTACAAAATAAGAGCCCCCAAAACTCATATATCACCTGTTGTCTGCATACATTCAAAAAATCATAAAAATAAAAGTCCTAATTTCCACAGACCAATTCCACCTCAGATGGAGAGGACACCTTCTCAAGGTGTCCCCTGCAAAATTTCAGGACATTCTGATGTTGTTTTACAAAATAAGAGCCCCCAAAACTCATATATCACCTGTTGTCTGCATACATTCAGAAAATCATAAAAATAAAAGTCTAATTTCCACAGACCAATTCCACCTCAGATGGAGAGGACACCTTCTCAAGGTGTCCCCTGCAAAGTTTCAGGACATTCTGATGTTGTTTTACAAAATAAGAGCCCCCAAAACTCATATATTAGGCCTACCTGTTGTCTCCATACATTCAGAAAATCATAAAATAAAAGTCCTAATTTCCACAGACTAATTCCGCCTCAGATGGAGAGGACACCTTCTCAAGGTGTCCCCTGCAAAGTTTCATGACATTCTGATGTTGTTTTACAAAATAAGAGCCCCCAAAACTCATATATCACCTGTTGTCTGCATACATTCAAAAAATCATAAACATAAAAGTCCTAATTTCCACAGACCAATTCCACATCAGATGGAGAGGACACCTTCTCAAGGTGTCCCCTGCAAAGTTTCAGGACATTCTGATGTTGTTTTACAAAATAAGAGCCCCCAAAACTCATATATTAGGCCTACCTGTTGTCTCCATACATTCAGAAAATCATAAAAATAAAAGTCCTAATTTCCACAGACCAATTCCACCTCAGATGGAGAGGACACCTTCTCAAGGTGTTACCTGCAAAGTTTCAGGACATTCTGATGTTGTTTTACAAAATAAGAGCCCCCAAAACTCATATATCACCTGTTGTCTCCATACATTCAAAAAATCGTAAAAATAAAAGTCCTAATTTCCACAGACCAATTCCACCTCAGATGGAGAGGACACCTTCTCAAGGTGTCCCCTGCACAGTTTCAGGACATTCTGATGTTGTTTTACAAAATAAGAGCCCCCAAAACTCATATATCACCTGTTGTCTGCATACATTCAAAAAATCATAAAAATAAAAGTCCTAATTTCCACAGACCAATTCCACCTCAGATGGAGAGGACACCTTCTCAAGGTGTCCCCTGCAAAATTTCAGGACATTCTGATGTTGTTTTACAAAATAAGAGCCCCCAAAACTCATATATTAGGCCTACCTGTTGTCTCCATACATTCAGAAAATCATAAAAATAAAAGTCCTAATTTCCACGACCAATTCCACCTCAGATGGAGGGACACCTTCTCAAGGTGTCCCCTGCAAAATTTCAGGACATTTGATGTTTTTTTTACAAAATAAGAGCCCCCAAAACTCATATATCACCTGTTGTCTCCATACATTCAGAAAATCATAAAAATAAAAGTCCTAATTTCCACAGACCAATTCCACTCAGATGGAGAGGACACCTTTCAAGGTGTCCCTGCAAAGTTTCAGGACATTCTGATGTTGTTTTACAAAATAAGAGCCCCAAAACTCATTATTAGCCTACTGTTGTCTCCATACATTCAGAAAATCAAAAAATAAAAGTCCTAATTTCCACAGACCCAATTCCACCTCAGATGGAGAGGACACCTTCTCAAGGTGTTCCTGCAAAGTTTCAGGACATTCTGATGTTGTTTTACAAAATAAGAGCCCCCAAAACTAATATCACTGTTGTCTCCATACATTCAAAAATAAAAAAAAAAGTCCTAATTCCACAGACAATCCACTCAGATGGAGAGGACACTTCTCAGGTGTCCCTGCAAGTTTCAGGACATTCTGATGTTGTTTTACAAAATAAGCCCCCAAAACTCATATATCACCTGTTGTCTGCATACATTCAAAAATCATAAAATAAAAGTCCTAATTTCACAGACAATCCACCCAGATGGAGAGGACACCTTCTCAGTGTCCCTGCAAAGTTTCAGGAATTCGATGTTGTTTTACAAAATAAGAGCCCAAAACTCATTATACCACTGTTGTCTCATACATTCAAAAATCATAAAAATAAAAGTCTATTTCACAGACCAATCCACCTCAGATGGAGAGGACACCTTCTCAAGGGTCCCCTGCAAGTTTCAGGACATTCTGATGTTGTTTACAAAATAAGAGCCCCAAAACTCAAATACACCTGTTTCTCATACATTCAAAAATCATAAAAATAAAAGTCCTATTTCCACAGACATTCCACCTCAGATGGAGAGGACACTTCTCAGTGTTACCTGCAAGTTTCAGGACATTCTGATGTTGTTTTACAAAATAAGAGCCCCAAACTCATAATACTCTGTTGTCTCCATACATTCAGAAAATCATAAAATAAAAGTCCTAATTTCACAGACCAATTCCCTCAGATGGAGAGGACACTTCTCAAGGTGTCCCCTGCAAAGTTTCAGGACATTCTGATGTTGTTTTACAAAATAAGAGCCCCAAAACTTATATATCACCTGTTGTCTGCATACATTCAAAAAATCATAAAAATAAAAGTCCTAATTTCACAGACCAATTCCACCTCAGATGGAGAGGACACCTTCTCAGGTGTCCCTGCAAAGTTTCAGGACATTCTGATGTTGTTTTACAAAATAAGAGCCCCCAAAACTATATATCACCTGTTTCTCATACATTCAGAAAATCATAAAAATAAAAGTCCTAATTTCCACAGACCAATTCCACCTCAGGTGGAGAGGAACCTTCTCAGGTGTCCCTGCAAAGTTTCAGGACATTGATGTTGTTTACAAAATAAGAGCCCCAAAACTCATATATCACCTGTTGTCTCCATACATTCAAAAATCATAAAATAAAAGTCCTAATTTCCACAGACCAATTCCACCTCAGTGGAGAGGAACCTTCTCAAGGTGTCCCCTGCAAAGTTTCAGGACATTCTGATGTTGTTTTACAAAATAAGAGCCCCCAAAACTCATATATTAGGCTACTGTTGTCTCCATACATTCAGAAAATCATAAAAATAAAAGTCCTAATTTCCACAGACCAATTCCACCTCAGATGGAGAGGACACCTTCTAAGGTGTCCCCTGCAAATTTCAGGACATTCTGATGTTTTTTTACAAAATAAGAGCCCCCAAAACTCATATATCACCTGTTGTCTCCATACATTCAGAAATCATAAAATAAAAGTCCTAATTTCCACAGACCAATTCCACCTCAGATGGAGAGGACACCTTCTCAAGGTGTCCCTGCAAAGTTTCAGGACATTCTGATGTTGTTTTACAAAATAAGAGCCCCAAAACTCATATATCACCTGTTGTCTCCATACATTCAGAAAATCATAAAAATAAAAGTCCTAATTTCCACAGACCAATTCCACCTCAGATGGAGAGGACACCTTCTCAAGGTGTCCCCGCAAAGTTTCAGGACATTCTGATGTTGTTTTACAAAATAGAGCCCCCAAAACTCATATATCACCTGTTGTCTCAACATTCAAAAAATCATAAAAATAAAAGTCCTAATTTCCACAGACCAATTCCACCTCAGATGGAGAGGACACCTTCTCAAGGTGTCCCTGCAAGTTTCAGGACATTCTGATGTTGTTTTACAAATAAGAGCCCCAAACTCATATATCACCTGTTGTCTCATACATTCAAAAATCATAAAAATAAAAGTCCTAATTTCCACAGACCAATTCCACCTCAGATGGAGAGGACACCTTCTCAAGTGTCCCTGCAAAGTTTCAGGACATTCGATGTTGTTTTACAAAATAAGAGCCCCAAAACTCATATATCACCTGTTGTCTCATACATTCAAAAAATCATAAAAATAAAAGTCCTAATTTCCACAGACCAATTCCACCTCAGATGGAGAGGACACCTTCTCAGGTGCCCTGCAAAGTTTCAGGACATTCTGATGTTGTTTTACAAAATAAGAGCCCCCAAAACTCATATACCACCTGTTGTCTCATACATTCAGAAAATCATAAAAATAAAAGTCCTAATTTCCACAGACCAATTCCACCTCAGATGGAGAGGACACCTTCTCAAGGTGTACCTGAAAGTTTCAGGACATTCTGATGTTGTTTTACAAAATAAGAGCCCCCAAAACTCATATATTACCTGTTGTCTCCATACATTCAGAAAATCATAAAAATAAAAGTCCTAATTTCCACAGACCAATTCCACCTCAGATGGAGAGGACACCTTCTCAAGGTGTCCCCTGCAAAATTTCAGGACATTCTAATGTTGTTTTACAAAATAAGAGCCCCCAAAACTCATAATTAGGCCTACTGTTGTCTCCATACATTCAGAAAATCATAAAATAAAAGTCCTAATTTCCACAGACCAATTCCGCCTCAGATGGAGAGGACACCTTCTCAAGGTGTCCCCTGCAAAGTTTCAGGACATTCTGATGTTGTTTTACAAAATAAGAGCCCCCCAAAACTTATATATCACCTGTTGTCTGCATACATTCAAAAAATCATAAAAATAAAAGTCCTAATTTCCACAGACCAATTCCACCTCAGATGGAGAGGACACCTTCTCAAGGTGTCCCCTGCAAAGTTTCAGGACATTCTGATGTTGTTTTACAAAATAAGAGCCCCCAAAACTCATATATCACCTGTTATCTCCATACATTCAGAAAATCATAAAAATAAAAGTCCTAATTTCCACAGACCAATTCCACCTCAGGTGGAGAGGATACCTTCTCAAGGTGTCCCCTGCAAAGTTTCAGGACATTCTGATGTTGTTTTACAAAATAAGAGCCCCCAAAACTCATATATCACCTGTTGTCTCCATACATTCAAAAAATCATAAAAATAAAAGTCCTAATTTCCACAGACCAATTCCACCTCAGATGGAGAGGACACCTTCTCAAGGTGTCCCCTGCAAAGTTTCAGGACATTCTGATGTTGTTTTACAAAATAAGAGCCCCCAAAACTCATATATCACCTGTTGTCTGCATACATTCAAAAAATCATAAAAATAAAAGTCCTAATTTCCACAGACCAATTCCACCTCAGATGGAGAGGACACCTTCTCAAGGTGTCCCCTGCAAAATTTCAGGACATTCTGATGTTGTTTTACTAAATAAGAGCCCCCAAAACTCATATATCACCTGTTGTCTCCATACATTCAGAAAATCATAAAAATAAAAGTCCTAATTTCCACAGACCAATTCCACCTCAGATGGAGAGGACACCTTCTCAAGGTGTCCCCTGCAAAGTTTCAGGACATTCTGATGTTGTTTTACAAAATAAGAGCCCCCAAAACTCATATATTAGGCCTACCTGTTGTCTCCATACATTCAGAAAATCATAAAAATAAAAGTCCTAATTTCCACAGACCAATTCCACCTCAGATGGAGAGGACACCTTCTCAACGTGCCCCTGCTAAGTTTCAGGACATTCTGATGTTGTTTTACAAAATAAGTGCCCCCAAAACTCATATATCACCTGTTGTCTGCATACATTCAGAAAATCATAAAAATAAAAGTCCTAATTTCCACAGACCAATTCCACCTCAGATGGAGAGTACACCTTCTCAAGGTGTAAACTACAACGTTTCAGGACATTCTGATGTTGTTTTACGAAATAAGAGCCACCCAAATCTCATATATACGCTGTTGTTTCCATACATTCAGAAAATCATAAAAAATAAAAGTCCTAGCTTCCACAGACCAATTCCACCTCAGATGGAGAGTACACCTTCTCAAGGTGTCCCCTGAAAAGTTTCGGGACATTCTGATGTTGTTTTAAAAAATAAGAGCCCCCCAAAACTCATATATTACTTGTTTTGTCCATACATTCAGAAAATCATAAAAATAAAAGTCCTAGCTTCCACAGACTAATTCCACCTCAGATGGAGAGTACACATTCTCAAGGTGTCAACTACATTGTTTCGGGACATTCTGATGTTGTTTTACAAAATAGGAGCCCCCCAAAACTCATATATACGCTGTTGGGTCCATACATTCAGAAAATCATAAAAATAAAAGTCCTAGCTTCCACAGACCAATTCCACGTCAGATGGAGTGGATACCTTCTCACAGTGTCTCCCCAACATTTTCAAGATATAAAAGTAATGAAAAAGTAATCTAAGTTACTTAATTTTGCATTACTGTTGCAGTTAAGTTTTCTACGCAAAATGTTGCAGTATATATAGTTAAAATAATGAACCACTTTTACCAACATTAAGCTTCCAGTCCTGAAACGATTTATTATGCCCCCCTCTGGTGGAAAACAGCTACCACCAGTCCAACTTGGCATATGCATACAACCATGTAACAGTGGTTCCCTTTCAAACGGTCATTTCGTATTGCGTAGTTATACGCAGTGGGAAAACTCCTTTTCCTCGATTTACTGAACCTCTATGTAAAACGCATTTGCAGCTGCACAGCAAGCACATTGAACGTCTCGCTCGCTCATAGGCTGTGCTGCAGCAACTGCACATCCAATGGCGCGAGCGTCAGAGCCCGTCATAGGGGCGAGGCCTCAGCCTATATAAGCCCCTGAATTCGCCATTATAGCAGGTTTATTCGACTGAAGTGACAAATATCCAGTTAAAACAGTGCGCCCGGCTACGCAATACTTCGTTCCCTAACTCAGGCAACTGAGGTTACGTGAGTAACCAAGTAGTTCCCTTTCGAACGGTCACTTCGTATTGCGTAGCTATACGCAGTGGGAACGCTATGTAAAACGCCGCACTGCGTAACTGGTTGCCACTGCAACTCAGGACCCCTGAGCATACAGAACAAGCCATAAACCACGTAATATGTATATACCAGACCAGACACCATCAGGTCTAGGAGAATACATCAGTAATCCCAACATATCAAACCCATAATCCCGACCCCATCTGGGTCACAGAATATGATAACACCACCAGCCTAAGCGGGTTTATAATGTGAAAAAATAACCGACAAAAAAGCGTCTATATATATATATATATATATATGTGAATGTGGTTGTGCACAGTAACAATTAATGATAAGACCGGACTCTGTCGGGCCCTAATCATACCGAAAACACCATCGGGGAAGATACTTCCATATGATAGAATTTCATAAATGTGGACGGCGAGGCCCAGCCGGCCGCATCACAAATGTCTTGAATGGGAAACCCAGATGACCACGCCCACGACGAGGCCATGCCTCTGGTCGAATGGGCTTTGACACCTATAGGGCAAACCTGACCCACTGAGGTATAAGCCATAGAAATGGCCTCCACTATCCATCTAGACAGTCTCTGCTTAGTGACAGGATCCCCCTTGGATCGACCACCAAAGCAGACAAAAAGCTGTTCTGATTGCCTAAACGATGCAGAACGCTCCAGATAGATTCTCAGCACCCTGACAGGGCAGAGAAGATTAACCTCCCCATCCTCTGTGGAAGGGGGAAGGACTAACAATGTCACACCTGCGCTCTGAACGGCGTTGAGAGCACTTTTGGTACATAACCATGCCTGGGCTTGAGGATGACTTTGGAGTCATCAGGACCAAATCCAGACATGCCGGGCTCACAGAGAGAGCCTGTAGATCTCCCACTCGCTTGATAGATGCCAATGCCAACAGGAGAGCAGTTTTCAGCGAGAGAGGTTTGAGATCAACTGACTGGAGCGGTTCAAAAGGTGGACCCCTCAAAGCCCCTAGGACCGTAGAGAGGTCCCAAGACAGCACAGAAGGAGGTCTGGAGGGGTTAATCCTCCTAGCACCCTTCAAAAATCTCACGACCAGGTCGTTTCTTCCCAGTGACTGGCCAGCTACCAGAACATGGTGCGCTGCAATAGCCGCCACATACACCTTGAGTGTGGACAGGGAACGATCCGCATCCAACAGCTCCTGTAGGAATGAGAGAACCCCTGATATCTCACATGACTCTGGGTTTAGATGGTTTTTCGAGCACCAGCTGGAAGAAAATGCCCATTTTAAAGCATAAAGGCGGCGAGTCGACGGTGTTCAACACCTTCACAGGAAGGTCCCTGGATACCGGTTCAAGGGCCACACATGGAGGGCCCATAGGTCGGGTTGCGGATGCCACAATGATCCCTTCGTCTGTGTGACAGGCCATGGACAGGCCATGGAGCTGTGTCCGATATCTGAACCAGCTCCGGAAACCACGGCTTACGGCTTTCCAATGAGGAGCCACCAGAAGGACTGGGCACTCGCTCTCCCTGACCCGTTTGATGACTTGCGGAATCATCGAGATGGGGGGAAAAGCATACATGGGCCGGTTGGGCCAGGCGTGGGCCAACGCGTCCCTGTCCTTCGAGGCGAACAGGTCGATTTCGGCCCTGCCAAACACTTCCTATATTAGACTGACCGTCTGTGGGTTCAGGGACAACTCGCAGAGGGGAGTGTTGCCCCGTGAGAGCATATCCACGCCCAAATTCTGGATGCCCGGGATATGTGCAGCCCTCAAAGAGCTCAGATTGTTCTGTGGCCATAAGAGGAGATCTCTCGACAAAGCATGCAGGCCGTCTGACCTGACGCCCCCTTGGCGATTTATGTAGGCCACCACTGACATGTTGTCTGTACGGACTAAGACGTGATGACCCCTGAGGCTCGACAGAAATGCATTCAGGGCCAGACCAACTGCTTTCATTTCCAGACAGTTGATGTGTAAGCTCTGCTCCGCGCTCGACCAGAGGCCGGATGCAGGCGTGCCCTCGTGTAATGCCCCCCAACCCAGGTTGGACGCATCTGTAAAGACACTTTCCTTCTGGAAAATGTCCCCATTGTCACACCCTCTTGGTACCAGTCCTGAGCCCGCCAGAGGGGGACTAACATAGGGGGACCTGAAACCCTTATAATGTGATTAATGCATACATTGAGTGTTTGACTGACTGTACAGGCATTTGCGTGTGGGGAAGTCAGTGTTACAACAAGGGAGGGGCCACCTATTTGAGGGGGACCGTGAACCCGTGTGTTGTGCTTGTGAAACATGCTCTTTTTTTGCTTTATTTGGGTCGCCGTGAAAACGGCGTTTGTTTGTAAAGACGCGCTTACTGTTGCGGGCCTGCTTACAGAAATAAAATCCCCATCCGCCTGAACTGAACAGGGGGCTGTGGGCAGTCTTGTGTGCTTTTTCGAGGGTGGTCCGGCCGGCGCGGGACACTCGCCCTCTCTCTTCGTGCCGCGTGCTAGGATGACTTCGGTGGGGCCTTGGCGCCGGGGCATCGGGAAGCGCTTCGCAGCTCTTGACTGGCGCATCAGCTGCAGGGCAGGCTGCGGAGGTCCCGAAAGGCCTCTGGATCCGGGCCTGCCTCATCCATAGACCGGAGGAGTTTGGCCTGGTAGACCTGCAGCACAGCCATCGTGTGCAGGGCTGAAGCAGCCTGCCCGGAGGCGGAATACGCGCGTCCGAGGAGGGCTGACATGCTTCTGCACGGTTTGTTTGGGTGCACGGCTCTGGTCCGCCAGCTAGCGGCCGTGTTCGGGCAAAGATGAGCGGCTACGGCCTCTTCTAGAGGCGGCACCTTCTCCGCCGCGCCGTCCACAGAGGAGAGAGTCGCGGGAACTGCAGCACCTCGTGTGGAGTAAGGAGTGTGCGATGCCTTGGTTAGCTCCTCGTGAACTTCTAGAAAAAAATGGCGCTGCTTTATGACGAGGGGCCTGTTGGTGTCCCGAAGATCGAGCGGGAGAGAGTGAGGCACGCGGGGACCTCACATCCATGCTCTCGGGCTGCCGTTGGCTGCGGCGCTTCTTCCTCGGCTAAAGACGGGCCAAGGGAGGAGGCGCGGGCGAAGCGGCGTCTTCTTCCCTGGCGAGAGCTAGCCGAGTCCGCAGAGAGTAGATGGACATGCTCTCACAGGCCGCACATCTGCCGGAGGAGAAGGCCTTCTCCGCGTGGTCGAGTCTAAGGCATGAAATGCATCGCGCATGGTGATCGGCCTTGTGCAGCTTGCGTGCGCACGTGGCGCAGTTCGAAACACGAGGCATTTGAAACAACGCCTCGCGTGTAGCAATAGAAAGGATATCGCCGGATAGCCACAGATGAGACGGCGTCAGGAGACAAACGGCTAAAGAAGACGTAATCTGCTGAATAATGCTCGCTCAGGCTGAAGGGCTTGTTCGACAGCGAAGGCTCAGTTAAACAGACAGAGACGTATAGTTTGTCGCTGAAGGAGTAAAATCTGCTATAATGGCGAATTCAGGGCCTTATATAGGCTAAGGCCTCGCCCCTATGACGGGTTCTGACGTGTAATGACGTAGAGTGATCTCATTGGTCGCACGTCAGAGGCGCCCACGCCATTGTATGTGCAGTTGCTGCAGCACAGCCTATGAGCGAGCGAGACGCTCCATGTGCTTGCTGTGCAGCTGCAAATGTGTTTTACATAGAGGTTCAGTAAATCGAGGAAAAGGAGTTTTCCCACTGCGTATAGCTACGCAATACGAAGTGACCGTTCGAAAAGGGAACCACTGTTAAATGGTTGTATGCATATGCCAAGTTGGACTGGTGGTAGCTGTTGTCCACTAGAGGGGGGCATAATAAATCGTTTCAGGACTGGAAGCTTAATGTCGGTAAAAGTGGTTCATTTTTTAACTATATATACTTTAAAATAAAAAATTAACTGCAACATTTTGCGTAGAAAATTTAACTGCAACAGTAATGCAAAATTAAGTAACTTAGATTACTTTTTCATTACTTTTATATCTTGAAAATGTTGGGGAGACACTGTGAGAAGGTGTCCTCTCCATCTGAGGTGGAATTGGTCTGTTGAAGCTAGGACTTTTATTTTAATGATTTTCTGAATGTATGGACAAAACAGCATATATATCAGTTTTGCGGGGCTCTTATTTTTAAAAACAACATCAGAATGTCCTGAAACGTTGCAGGGGAAACTGTGAGAAGGTGTACTCTCCATCTGAGTTGGAATTGGTCTGTGGAAGCTAGGACTTTTATTTTTATGATTTTCTGAATGTATTGAAACAACAGTGTATATATGAGTTTTGGGGGGCTCTTATTTTGTAAAACAACATCAGAATGTCCTGAAACTTTGCAGGGGGCACTGTGAGAAGGTGTACTCTCCTTCTGAGGTGGAATTGGTCTGTGGAAGCTAGGACTTTTATTTTTATGATTTTCTGAATGTATGGAAACAACAGCGTATATATGAGTTTTGGGTGGCTCTTATTTTGTAAAACAACATCATTATGTCCTGAAATATTGTAGTTGATACCTTGAGAAGGTGTCCTCTCCATCACAGGTGGAATTGGTCTGTGGAAGCTAGGACTTTTATTTTTATGATTTTCTGAATGTATGGACAAACAGCGTATATATGAGTTTTGGGGGCTCCTATTATGTAAAACAACATCAGAATGTCCTGAAACATTGTAGTTGACACCTTGAGAAGGTGTACTCTCCATCTGAGTGGAATTGGTTGTGGAAGCTAGGACTTTTATTTTTATGATTTTCTGAATGTATGGAAACAACAGTGTATATATGAGTTTTGGGGGCTCTTATTTTGTAAAACAACATCAGAATGTCCTGAAACTTTGCAGGGGACACTGTGAGAAGGTGTACTCTCCATCTGAGGTGGAATTGGTCTGTGGAAGCTAGGACTTTTATTTTTATGATTTTCTGAATGTATGGAAACAACAGTGTATATATGAGTTTTGGGGGGCTCTTATTTTGTAAAACAACATCAGAATGTCCTGAAACATTTGTAGTTGACACCTTGAGAAGGTGTACTCTCCATCTGAGGTGGAAGTGGTCTGTGGAAGCTAGGACTTTTATTTTTATGATTTTATGAATGTATGGAGACAACAGGTAGGCCTAATATATGAGTTTTGGGGCTCTTATTTTGTAAAACAACATCAGAATGTCCTGAAACTTTGCAGGGGGCACCTTGAGAAGGTGTCCTCTCCATCTGAGGTGGAATTGGTCTGTGGAAATTAGGACTTTTATTTTTATGATTTTTTGAATGTATGCAGACAACAGGTGATATATGAGTTTTAGGGGCTCTTATTTTGTAAAACAACATCGGAATGTCCTGAAACTTTGCAGGGGACACGTTGAGAAGGTGTCCTCTCCATCTGAGGTGGAATTGGTCTGTGGAAATTAGGACTTTTATTTTTATGATTTTCTGAATGTATGGAGACAACAGGTAGGCTAATATATGAGTTTTGGGGGCTCTTATTTTGTAAAACAACATCAGAATGTCCTGAAACTTTGCAGGGGACACCTTGAGAAGGTGTCCTCTCCATCTGAGGTGGAATTGGTCTGTGGAAATTAGGACTTTTATTTTTATGATTTTCTGAATGTATGAGACACAAGGGTGATATATGAGTTTTGGGGGCTCTTATTTTGTAAAACAACATCAGAATGTCCTGAAACTTTGCAGGGACACCTTGAGAAGGTGTCCTCTCCATCTGAGGTGGAATTGGTCTGTGGAAATTAGGACTTTTATTTTTATGATTTTTTGAATGTATGGAGACAACAGGTGTAATATATGAGTTTTGGGGGCTCTTATTTTGTAAAACAACATCAGAATGTCCTGAAACTTTGCAGGGGACACCTTGAGAAGGTGTCCTCTCCATCTGAGGTGGAATTGGTCTGTGGAAATTAGGACTTTTATTTTTATGATTTTCTGAATGTATGGAGACAACAGGTAGGCCTATATATGAGTTTTGGGGGCTCTTATTTTGTAAAACAACATCAGAATGTCCTGAAATTTTGCAGGGGACACCTTGAGAAGGTGTCCTCTCCATCTGAGGTGGAATTGGTCTGTGAAATTAGGACTTTTATTTTTATGATTTTCTGAATGTATGGAGACAACAGGTAGGCCTAATATATGAGTTTTGGGGGCTCTTATTTTGTAAAACAACATCAGAATGTCCTGAAACTTTGCAGGTGAACACCTTGAGAAGGTGTCCTCTCCATCTGAGGTGGAATTGGTCTGTGGAAATTAGGACTTTTATTTTTATGATTTTCTGAATGTATGGAGACAACAGGTAGGCCTAATATATGAGTTTTGGGGGCTCTTATTTTGTAAAACAACATCAGAATGTCCTGAAACTTTGCAGGTGACACCTTGAGAAGGTGTCCTCTCCATCTGAGGTGGAATTGGTCTGTGGAAATTAGGACTTTTATTTTTATGATTTTCTGAATGTATGGAGACAACAGGTGATATATAGAGTTTTGGGGGCTCTTATTTTGTAAAACAACATCCAGAATGTCCTGAAACTTTGCAGGGGACACCTTGAGAAGGTGTCCTCTCCATCTGAGGTGGAATTGGTCTGTGGAAATTAGGACTTTTATTTTTATGATTTTTTGAATGTATGCAGACAACAGGTGATATATAAGTTTTGGGGGCTCTTATTTTGTAAAACAACATCAGAATGTCCTGAAACTTTGCAGGTGACACCTTGAGAAGTGTCCTCTCCATCTGAGGTGGAATTGGTCTGTGGAAATTAGGACTTTTATTTTTATGATTTTCTGAATGTATGGAGACAACAGGTGATATATGAGTTTTGGGGGCTCTTATTTTAGTAAAACAACATCAGAATGTCCTGAAATTTTGCAGGGGACACCTTGAGAAGGTGTCCTCCCCATCTGAGGTGGAATTGGTCTGTGGAAATTAGGACTTTTATTTTTATGATTTTTTGAATGTATGCAGGCAACAGGTGATATATGAGTTTTGGGGGCTCTTATTTTGTAAAACAACATCAGAATGTCCTGAAACTTTGCAGGGGACACGTTGAGAAGGTGTCCTCTCCATCTGAGTTGGAATTGGTCTGTGGAAATTAGGACTTTTATTTTTATGATTTTCTGAATGTATGGAGACAACAGGTAGGCCTAATATATGAGTTTTGGGGGCTCTTATTTTGTAAAACAACATCAGAATGTCCTGAAACTTTGCAGGGGACACCTTGAGAAGGTGTCCTCTCCATCTGAGGTGGAATTGGTCTGTGGAAATTAGGACTTTTATTTTTATGATTTTCTGAATGTATGCAGACAACGGGTGATATATGAGTTTTGGGGGCTCTTATTTTGTAAAACAACATCAGAATGTCCTGAAACTTTGCAGGGGACACCTTGAGAAGGTGTCCTCTCCATCTGAGGTGGAATTGGTCTGTGGAAATTAGGACTTTTATTTTTATGATTTTTTGAATGTATGCAGACAACAGGTGATATATAAGTTTTGGGGGCTCTTATTTTGTAAAACAACATCAGAATGTCCTGAAACTTTGCAGGGGACACCTTGAGAAGGTGTCCTCTCCATCTGAGGTGGAATTGGTCTGTGGAAATTAGGACTTTTATTTTTATGATTTTCTGAATGTATGGAGACAACAGGTAGGCCTAATATATGAGTTTTGGGGGCTCTTATTTTGTAAAACAACATCAGAATGTCCTGAAATTTTGCAGGGGACACCTTGAGAAGGTGTCCTCTCCATCTGAGGTGGAATTGGTCTGTGGAAATTAGGACTTTTATTTTTATGATTTTCTGAATGTATGGAGACAACAGGTAGGCCTAATATATGAGTTTTGGGGGCTCTTATTTTGTAAAACAACATCAGAATGTCCTGAAACTTTGCAGGTAACACCTTGAGAAGGTGTCCTCTCCATCTGAGGTGGAATTGGTCTGTGGAAATTAGGACTTTTATTTTTATGATTTTCTGAATGTATGGAGACAACAGGTAGGCCTAATATATGAGTTTTGGGGCTCTTATTTTGTAAAACAACATCAGAATGTCCTGAAATTTTGCAGGGGACACCTTGAGAAGGTGTCCTCTCCATCTGAGGTGGAATTGGTCTGTGGAAATTAGGACTTTTATTTTTATGATTTTCTGAATGTATGGAGACAACAGGTGATATATGAGTTTTGGGGGCTCTTATTTTGTAAAACAACTCCAGAATGTCCTGAAATTTTGCAGGGGACACCTTGAGAAGGTGTCCTCTCCATCTGAGGTGGAATTGGTCTGTGGAAATTAGGACTTTTATTTTTATGATTTTTTGAATGTATGCAGACAACAGGTTATATATAAGTTTTGGGGGCTCTTATTTTGTAAAACAACATCAGAATGTCCTGAAACTTTGCAGGTGACACCTTGAGAACGTGTCCTCTCCATCTGAGGTGGAATTGGTCTGTGGAAATTAGGACTTTTATTTTTATGATTTTCTGAATGTATGGAGACAACAGGTGATATATGAGTTTTGGGGGCTCTTATTTAGTAAAACAACATCAGAATGTCCTGAAATTTTGCAGGGGACACCTTGAGAAGGTGTCCTCCCCATCTGAGGTGGAATTGGTCTGTGGAAATTAGGACTTTTATTTTTATGATTTTTTGAATGTATGCAGGCAACAGGTGATATATGAGTTTTGGGGGCTCTTATTTTGTAAAACAAAATCAGAATGTCCTGAAACTTTGCAGGGGACACCTTGAGAAGGTGTCCTCTCCATCTGAGGTGGAATTGGTCTGTGGAAATTAGGACTTTTATTTTTAGGAGTTTTTGAATGTATGCAGACAACAGGTGATATATGAGTTTTGGGGGCTCTTTTTTTGTAAAACAACATCAGAATGTCCTGAAACTTTGCAGGGGACACCTTGAGAAGGTGTCCTCTCCATCTGAGGTGGAATTGGTCTGTAGAAATTAGGACTTTTATTTTTATGATTTTCTGAATGTATGGAGACAACAGGTGATATATGAGTTTTGGGGGCTCTTATTTTGTAAAACAACATCAGAATGTCCTAAAACTTTGCAGGTAACACATTGAGAAAGTGTCCTCTCCATCTGAGGTGGAATTGGTCTGTGGAAATTAGGACTTTTATTTTTATGATTTTCTGAATGTATGGAGACAACAGGCCTAATATATGAGTTTTGGGGGCTCTTATTTTGTAAAACAACATCAGAATGTCCTGAAACCTTGCAGGGGACACCTTGAGAAGGTGTCCTCTCCATCTGAGGTGGAATTGGTCTGTGGAAATTAGGACTTTTATTTTTATGATTTTTTGAATGTATGGAGACAACAGGTGATATATGAGTTTTGGGGGCTCTTATTTTGTAAAACAACATCAGAATGTCCTGAAACTTTGCAGGGGACACCTTGAGAAGGTATCCTCTCCACCTGAGGTGGATTTGGTCTGTGGAAATTAGGACTTTTATTTTTATGATTTTCTGAATGTGTGGAGACAACAGGTGATATATGAGTTTTGGGGGCTCTTATTTTGTAAAACAACATCAGAATGTCCTGAAACTTTGCAGGGGACACCTTGAGAAGGTGTCCTCTCCATCTGAGGTGGAATTGGTCTGTGGAAATTAGGACTTTTATTTTTATGATTTTTTGAATGTATGCAGACAACAGGTGATATATAAGTTTTGGGGGCTCTTATTTTGTAAAACAACATCAGAATGTCCTGAAACTTTGCAGGGGACACCTTGAGAAGGTGTCCTCTCCATCTGAGGTGGAATTGGTCTGTGGAAATTAGGACTTTTATTTTTATGATTTTCTGAATGTATGGAGACAACAGGTAGGCCTAATATGAGTTTTGGGGGCTCTTATTTTGTAAAACAACATCAGAATGTCCTGACACTTTGCAGTGGACACCTTGAGAAGGTGTCCTCTCCATCTGAGGTGGAATTGGTCTGTGGAAATTAGGACTTTTATTTTTATGATTTTCTGAATGTATGCAGACAACAGGTGATATATGAGTTTTGGGGGCTCTTATTTTGTAAAACAACATCAGAATGTCCTGAAACTTTGCAGGGGACACCTTGAGAAGGTGTCCTCTCCATCTGAGGTGGAATTGGTCTGTGGAAATTAGGACTTTTATTTTTATGATTTTTTGAATGTATGCAGACAACAGGTGATATATGAGTTTTGGGGGCTCTTATTTTGTAAAATATGGACGGATGGACGGACGGACGGACTAACTGAAATAGCCTTCGCTGGAAGACTGCTTGACTGAATGGTTTCAGAATGGTTGACGGTCTTACCGTAATACCTAGTGTATAAGCGCATAGAGAAATATAGGGGCGGCTAGTTTGACCGCTCATTTCGAGGTGGAGGCTGGCTTGACTGCAGTCGATTACACAAACCACGTTTTGTCACGAAAAATCACGTGATAAAACGAACCGGGAATGACAATAAACAGAATTACAGTAAGATTTAATGTACATTTCAACCTATAACATTTTGCTTACCTGGGTGTTTGAGGGCGTTTGTAATTTCCGTCCACCTTTTCTCTTTCTCACATCTCATGTCCAACATCATAAAGGCATGCATGCTCCTGCCACAGTTCGATTAAACTTTGCTCCTAAAATTTGCTGTTGAGTCCATTGCTTTCTTGACGACATGTTGCTCATCTTTCTGTAAACTCGTCTTGGTCGTGTTTGTTTGAAAATCGCGCATTTCGCGTATTTACCGGTATTTACCATGGTATTTGCGGTGACCTCAACCCATGCCTTGCTCTGATTGGCTCTAGCTCATGACATCACTGAGATTGAGTCGCGCGACAGCTCTGGATATCTAGCACGCTAGATATTTTTCTGGGCTCGGCGACGCGTCTGCGAGGCGTCTGCGAGCGTCTTTGATGCGTTGTTGGCTCTTTCATACTAACAGATTGGCGAGCGTTCATCATCCGCTAATCCCCCGCGATTTGCACGCGATAACACCCTGACCTGTCGGCGAGCTCAACGATTTGCAAATCGGGCTTAAATCGTTCTTAAAATCATGTAGTGTGAACTTGGCTTAACTGATGACGAAGATTAGCCATCCAGTGTAATACCATATTCTAAGTTATTATGTGCAGAGGTTTTTGGTTCAATTATTATTAATTGATTTTTTTTTTTTCAGAATTAAGTATAATTAAGAAATTACTAGTCATCTCTTTTATATATATCATTTGCTTTACGTTGTGTTACCAATTGGTGTGAATTGGTATGCTTCGTCAGGGCGCGAAGAAATATAGAGGTGAGTCTGCTTACCACCCACACAATAAATGACCCAAAGAGTGTTGAGCCTTTGACGCCTAATCATTTACTCACAATGAAGACATTAGTACCTCTTCCTCTTCTTGGCAAATTTGTCTGTCAAGATTTGTATGCCAGAAAAAGGTGGTGGAGAGTATGTGTCAACCATTTTGGAGCAGATGGCACAAAGAATACCTGGCCAACATAATCCTCAGGACAACATTGGCATATATGCCTTAAATAAATTTTCGTGGGATGTAGTAATTGTCAAGGAGGACAGTATTACCAGAAATTAATGGAGGCTAGGGTCGTTGAGACAAGTGTGGATAAATAAATCCGTGTGGTGCGGTTCAGATGAGTAGTGCTGTTTGGGTTTTTGGAGCAAATACATTATATTGAACATTTATCCAACTCTTGTTATCGCTTTATCAGGGAAATTTATATTGTGATTATTTTTATATGGGGGGGGGGGGGGGGTGCACCTGAGACCCGCAGTGACAGCTGATTTGAAATCGAGGAATTTTCTCCCCCACCTTCACCTGAAGTGGAGGAGGGTGAATTGGCCACGTTTCCACTGCCGGGCCAAGGCCGAGCCGTGCTAGCGCGTACCAGGGCCAGTCGCGTTTCCACTGTCACTTCCGGGGCTTACTCGGGGCCAACGGCCAGTATTTCTGGCCCGTCGAATACCTTGGGCCAAAGCGGGCCAGCTTAGGCTAGAGGCGTGTTCAAGGTAAAAGGCGGAGTTTATTGGTGTTAGGGAAAGTTATGGTCTGCGGCAAGATGCACATTTCTCTTTTTTTATATTGCGCAAAATAATCGCTGCTCGAAATGGAGAATCGCCTGTACTGGTCTGTCGAAGATACCAAAGCTCTTCTGAGCATTTGGCCAGAAAAAAGGGTACAACGTCAATTTGACGGCGTGTGAAGAAACGAGGACATTATAAAATACATTGATGCTGAATTTTCTAAGCTAATCATTCAGCGAGCAACGCTTCAAGTTCGGAAAAAATAAAACGGTTGCGGGCGCAGTATTGTTAAGGCGATTAAAACGCACAATGGACAAAGCGGAGCTCAGAGAAGGGACTTTCCATAGTTCGACTTGATGGACCGTGTTCTGGGTCACCGTCCCTCTGTTAGTGGCGACTCACGAGACAAGTCGGGACACTATTGCAGCCACGGCTGGTGAGTTATTATACATGCTATACCAGAGCCATATCAATTCGGCTAAAAATGCGGTCTTAACTCCCGCATCGCGATCGGCATCCAATTATTCTTATATTCAGTCATTTTGAGGTAATTGTTTCCAGGATTATTATTACTATTACGTTCACTATATTTTGCTGCTATGTGAAAAAAATATCCAGCAAATCATGCCGGCGCGTTTGTCGACACCAGAGGGTTAAATTTAGCCTAATAAGAAGGAACATAAATTGTGATTAAAAATATATGCACACTCACATCATGCGGTGGTGATTGTCACAACCTCTTTAACCTCAGTAACCTCAGATCGTCACAACCTCAGTAAATTACATGTTATTCCCCCGGTTTTACCGACAATGCTTAAATATATTTCCAGACCAAAATGCATGTTTGAGCTGTTTTAACTGAACACAATTTGCACTGACATTTCTTAAAATATGCCAGTTCCATTGTTTTGTCTCAAAATGCACACCAGTAATGTTTTTTTTTCTAAGGCACGCTTAAAAAAGCGACTTAAATGTCCTAATTTAACTAAGACCTAATCCTGGATTAATCTAAACCCTGTCTGTGAAACCAGGCCATTATGTTTAGTTGTCTGTTCAGAATCGTGTTCTCTATTTGAAAAAAAAAAATAAAAAATCCTGACAGCTCTTCTATTTTATAATCTATAAATCGCTTTATAGTCTGAGACTCAAGGTTCCATATTTGGCAACTGTTTTGTGATAGAAATGTAATTTTCAAAGGAGAACTCATAAAAAAAATTCAATGGAATATGGGTGTCACCCGGTGGCTATTTTTGGTAAAGCGCCTAAACAAAATATATTATAATTATATTGCTATTATAACTGCACTTATTTCCGTCGTTGGTATAAGTAGCAGTGGGTGATAATAGACAAGAAATGTACAACTGTACATTACACCCTTATACCATCTTGCTGGTAACGTTTCTTTAGTCATTCAGCAATCCTGCAGCCTGAACCACTGTTGTGAAACCACCCTTACATGGCGGTTTCCAATTGAGCGGGTAAAGGTTACCTGCGTGTTCTGTCTTTTCAGTGCGTTTTCAAAGTAATTTTATTCCAATTAAACTTTTATCTGACTTTTGGTTAGGTTGATTTAGGTTACAACACTAATTGACTATTAGTGGTATTGTATAATAGTTTATCTACACATTTGACTATTCTATTTAACTCCTTATTAAAATTACATTCATTCAAATTCATATAACTGCTCTTATATTGCTTTTGACTTAAACATCATTGACAATGTAAATGTGCTAGTGCTTTAAAAAATTATATTTGGAAAGATGAACAGGCATCCATATTGAAGTGTGAATGTGTCTTGAAGAGGATAAAAGAGAATTAGACCTCCTCAGCTTCAAAGAAAATGCCACTATAGTGAACATTTATAGACCAGCTAATACCCAACAAAATATTACCCCTTCAAAAGGATGATATTGGTATGCCAAACTGATAAGATTCTCATTTCAAATCTTACAGGTAAATTGTCAAGTCAAGTCAAGTCATCCTCATTTATATAGCGCTTTTAACAGTGTAGATTGTTTCAAAGCAGCTTTACAGAGATAATCTGGTTTGGTTTTATAGCGGTTCTTGAAAAATGTTATTTCCAGCTTAAGTTAGTTTTGATTGATTCACTTCAATCGAAATGATCATTTGTTATTAAATTAGGGGCCGTTAAGACGACACCATTCTCTCTAAACAGACTTTAAATGCGAACCTGTGATAAACGCTGATGGCGTTCACATGCGCATTAAGAATTGATTCTATAGTTTGAATTTTATGTGCGCAGGTTTTTAATTCCCTACAAACCATACCTAAACAAACTACTGGTCTTGCCTATAAATTTTGATGCAGAATTTTATTTTATCACTTCGGGTAGGTATGCGAACTGAAATTTCCACAGCGACAGCGCTTTATCTGTAGAGTGGTATAGGGATCCTCCATAGAGAGAGGCTAGTTGGCACTTCAGCACTGCGTTGTCATCGGGTCCAGGCGAAGGTCCTTCGTCAGATCTGGAAACGGCCTGGATCCGGCAGGCTGCGGGAAAACCTCTGTATAAACAAAGACACTAAAATTAGCGTAGATGCATTCTTCTTATGATGTAACGAGTACATCAGGATTTAAGGGAAGTGTTCCCAGTTCTGGCTGACCTAATCTATGCAGCCTAACATTGAATTATAGAAGTCGATAATGTATTATGTGAATGCTAGGTCAAGGAGATGTGTTTTTAGTCTAGATTTAAACTGACAGAGTGTGTCTGCTTACCGGACAATGTTAGGAAGACTGTTCCAAAGTTTTGGTGCTAAATAGGAAAAGGATCTACCACCAGCAGTTGATTTTGATATTCTAGGTATTATCAACTGGCCGGAACTTTGAGATCGCAATAGACGTGAAGGACAATAATGCGTTAAGAGCTTGCTCAAGTACTGCGGAGCTAAACCATTTAGTGCTTTGTAAATTGTAAAGACAATAATATCTGACATTACTCTCTGCGTCTGTTTTTCCATAGTGCAGGGTGGAAGAGTCTTTATTCGGGACTGGAGAACACATACATCAGCTCAAAGCCCTAGAGTAACCTTCAAGCAGAAACCCCCTCCCTCAGGTGCCTTGAAGACCCGACTCTGCTGGTTCCACACCCACCATCCCCACCGATGCCCTCTGTTCAGTGAGGACTGTGCTTTTGCTCATGGAGCGACTGACTTGAGACCCTCCACAAAACCTACAAAGATATGAACCTGAATGGAAGCTTGTTTTGGCTTTATTAATACTGTAGCATTTGACCTGACATTTGAAAAATTCGAAAATATTAGTTTTTTTTTTCGAAAATATTAGTTTTTTCAATCTTAGTTGCACCCTTTTTCTTTGACATTTTTTAAGTAACAATTTATTTATGTTGTATAAAAAACATGTCAAATGAACATTGCCAATACTGTCCAGACTTTGTCTAATAAATCCAAACTTGTGTAATGAGATCCATCAACTTTCATTGCATGAAATCCCCCCACTGGAGCATAAAAAGGCTTGTGTTGAGAGAACCAATGTGCTGTGTAAATGTTAGGAGCATAAATAATTTGGAGGGTCATGTGGGGGGTTGGAACCTCTGTGGGTCACTGCCCCTCTGCTCAAATGTCAGCGGACAGGATGTTCCTCTCAGTAAATCGAGGTCATTGTCTGTACGGTAGTAGGCATTCTGGTTGGCTACCTACTGTAGGTGTACATCATAGATGCAGATTAATGTTTGATTCAAACAGAACAAACATTAGATTAATTACACATCTATTTTCTGAACTCAAAAGGCTTTATGTCGAACTTAACATTTACAAACAGGAAAATTGTCTCATCGTATTTACTTGTCGGACAAAGTACAGTACAAATTGCCAGTATCTATATCTATGGACATTTAAAGGGTTAGTTCAGCCAAAAATGAAAATTCTGTCATAAACAAATGTCTGGTGGGTTTGGAAAGACATGAGCACCCTCATATAGTAGTTTAAATTTGGAACACAAATGAAGATCTTTTTATTGAAATCGTCAGACTTCCTACTTCCGCTAATTTCATTTCGCTCCTGTAGTCAGTCTGAGATAGCAGCCTATCTTTCTGTTTTCCACCGGCCTGAAAACAGCCGGGCCAATCAACGAACAGAAGGCGGGCTGAGAGCCGTGACGTAGTCGCTAAGCGCCGAGTTTAAGAGTTAGGTCAGAGAAATCGAAAACGACCGCGGATAGGGAGACGCGGATGCAATTCGCTCTGTTGTGGAGAATATTCCCGGCATTAGCAAACTGAAGCCCGAAGAAGAAGAAGAGTGTGTATTAAACATTTTGAATGGAGGTGATGTTGTGGCCCTACTCCCTTTGGGAAAAGTTTAATTTATCTACTATTGCCGATGGTCAGCGAGAAACTGGGGAGCCTTTTGACAGGTCAGTGTCTCCTTTCTTTTCCAGGTCTTTTGCCCAAATCGTCTAACTGCACCGGCTTGTATTTGAGACAGGCGTCTATATGAGACAGGCCTTTATAATTTAGTTTTGAGATGTTGTTCATTGAGATGTTGTTCCTAGAGTCTCTAATCTCTAAAAATCTCCAAATGCTCCACGTGAAACTGCGGTCTTCCGATCTTTTACTATCTTGTCGATTGATTTTGATTAATATGCGCGAGGGAGAGAGAGCAAGATAGCGCTCCTGTTGTTTGAAGACCTGAGAGTGCGACCTGAGAGTCTCCTCTCTCTCTTCTCTCTCTCTCTCTTCTCTCTCTCTCTCTCTCTCTCTCTCTCTCTCTCTCTCTCTCTCTCTCTCTCTCTCTCTCTCTCTCTCTCTTCTCTCTCTCTGCTAGTTTGCGCCCTGTCAAAGCGCAGCAGTCATTCTATTACATCACTCACCGATCAAAAGTCTCTTACAGCCGTGTTCACTCCGGTCATCATCAAGTGTTTACAGCAGTTTTACAGTGGAAGTTCGATCATAGATTTGAGTTCGATGCATGATGTCTGTGGTTCGATGCGGCTGTGTCAGCACGTAACATACGTCATAAATAAACTTATCTGATTGACTTACGGTTAACCAATGATTTTAAACTTCAGAAATCGCCCCCTAGCGAGAGATAAAACTTCTCTATTATGCTATGCCAGACTCTGTCTACGAAGCAAAGTGAAGTAGCAGAGTCTGGTATTACCAGGCTACAATTTACCACTTTATTTACAAAATATTAATCTCCAACCCGCTTCACGAGAGCACTACGGCACATGCGGGATGTGTTGGATGCGCATCAGAGATTAATATTTTGTATGACGGAATTTTCAGTTTTGGGTAATCGGCTAACCATAGTTCTTTTTATTGATGGCATTTTATTCAAATTAAATATCTAAGGAAAAATAAAAAACTTTTAGATATCGCTCTACACTGTACATTTGCGATGGACATTGAAATGACTAAGGGCATACAAATGACCATGAACCGGAAGAGATGTTAGCTGTTTTACAGAATATATAAGTTTGTTGCACAAAACACCCATAGGAAAAACTGATACTGATTGGTAGCTTTGTTAACGGGGCCTGATAGATAACAAAACAAAAACATAAGTTGAATAACTTTTCCACACATCCAGTATTAAAAACAAAGCCTAATATTAAAAGTGTCTGTCTCGAACAAAACCAGTTTGATCAGGTAAAATGACTCCATGCAAAGTTTATTCAAGCCAAAAAGATAATACTTTAGCTAGTTTCTTGTAATCACAATTTAAATGTGATATGGAAAGATAAGAACCACAGTCTAGGAGGAGCTTATCTCTCCTAAGAATTAATTAAATAGTAGCATGACATAAGGTTGGGTGTAACTTTTTAGGTTGCGGGTAAGAATTTTGAAGACTCTTAAAAAAATGCAACACGGCATAGTAATTTAGAAAATGCTTTATAAAAATCAGATGGGAAACCCTCAGGACCTTGTCTTGCCTGTTTTCAAGGAAGCAATCGCATCAGCTATTTCTCCAAAAAATCAGACAGTCTTCTCTCTACAGTGGGGAAATCTAATTTATCTAAAAAAAAGTATTCATTAAAGATACATCTTGAGGAGATTCCGAGGTATACAAACTTCCATAGTATTGTTTAAATTGAGTTTATTTCTTTATAGTCAGTGGTAGTAATTTCTGAAGGTAACTTAAGTTGGAGAGTTCTAAGCTGGCGTAAATAGACCAGGGTTAAAGGACCATTGATGACGCTTTGGGGTGCTTTTGGAAAGCTAAGTTCCAGAACAGCTGGTGCGTGATCAGCTATTACTATGTTTTCATATGAGCAGTACTGCAGATACGGAATAAGTTTGTTATCTAGAAAAAAAGAATCAATTAGTGAATAGGACTCATAGTACTTGTGAAAAAAAATTAAGATTTCCTTGCTGAAGGGTTTAAAAAGCAAAATGTATCACGAATACCATAGTTATGCAAAAAAGATTTAATAATCGAGGCACATTTTGAAAGAGAGAGGTCCTCAAAAAAAGTTATCAAGTCATGGACACGTAACACAGTTAAAATCTCTGCCCAGGATTAATGAATGAGATTGAAGGTCACGTATATATGATGATAAAAAAGAGGTGATAAAGGAAACATCATAATTAGGGGCATAGACATTAGCAAGAATTAGGGGGATTGAAAACAAAGTTCCTGTTACAATAACATATCTGCCCGTATGATCTGCAATTACTAGTGATATGGCAAACAAAGAGGATTTTTGTACCATGCCACAGCCCCGGAATTGTGAATGATAGACTTGATCTACCCAGTCTTTTTTCAATCTAAAATGGTCAGAAGAACAGAGGTGAGTTTCTTAAATGAGTTTCTTAAACTGAACTGGCATTCAGTTTCCTAAGAGGAATCAGAACCTTATTGCATTTGACTGGATTATTTAAACCTTTACAGTTCCTACTAAGCGCTAAGCGCTCACTCTGGTTTTTGAGGTCTTCTTTCAAAGATGAAAATGTGTTATGCATTTCTTCTCGTACCAGGGAAATTTTGCCTCGAATTTCAGCGGTGTGCGCGTAAACTTTGGCGTGAATTCCACTTCCAAGCCCGTTAGTGCCATAACCGCAACACCCTCAGGCCGGAAAGTTCAACCGTTTCCAAAGATGAAATTTAAGAGCTGGTTTGCGGAGCTCCCGAGTCGACTTATGCGGCCTCACATGGCTAAATCGGAAGTCTCAGGATGTGTACTTTCATGTCTTGATTCTCCCTCGACAACGTTCCTATGCATTAACGTTCAAGGGTCGGGCATATCAGTACAAAGTCATTCCCTTCGGGCTGTCCCTGTCTCCCCGTGACTTTTGGTGAAGAGGCTACCCTGAGAGAATGCGCCGTTTGCAAAATGTGTCTGTTACCAAAACCTTCAGCCCGTGGTCAGACCCTTTGTTTCTATAAGGAGTGCCCCTAGAACAGGTGTCCAGGCATGCGGTTGTCTTCACGGATGCCTCTACCACCGGCTGGGGAGCCACGTACACGGGCATTCAGTCTCAGGGATTTGGACGGGTCCTCAACTGCATTGGCATATCAACTGTTGGTATTGGCATAACCTATAGACTAAACA
Organism: Chrosomus eos; assembly: GCA_036326025.1. NCBI lineage: Eukaryota > Metazoa > Chordata > Actinopteri > Cypriniformes > Leuciscidae > Chrosomus > Chrosomus eos. The sequence continues at coordinate 44,229,132 of CM070818.1, read as the reverse complement.
CATAATATGCATGTGCACGCTGTCGCCGTTTTCTCAGATTCATGTTCACTTATGCGGCCTCACATGGCAGATGCTAAATTGGAAGTCTCAGGATGTGTACTGTCTTGATTCTCCCTAGACACCGTTCCTATGCATTGCGTTCGAGGGTCGGGCATATCAGTACAAAGTCCTTCCCTTTGGGCTGTCCCTGTCTCCCTGTGATTTTTGGTGAAGAGGCTGCCCTGAGAGAATGCGCCTTTTGCAAAACGTGTCTGTCGCCAAAACCTTCAGCCCGTGGTCAGACCCTTCGTTTCTATGAGGAGTGCCCCTAAAACAGGTGTCCAGGCATGCGTTTTTGATTCAGATTCACGTTTTTTAAAGGTTAAACCGAGATGATAACGTTTTTCAAAATTTTTCAAAACTTGAACCTTGGAACCTATTTCAAAGTTTGCGTTCTTGAACCACCAAACTCTGTTGTTGTGCAAATGAACGTCCAGAACACATTAAAAGTTTTCTGTTTTCACTTTTCAATTAAAACAGTGTCGTGTACGCGACCCCTAAGTAAATAACTAATGATCTTTGCAATGGAAGTGAATCAATCAAAAACTAACTTTAGCAGGACAATAACTTTATTCTAGAGCTGCTGTAAAGCCGCTTTGAAACAATCTATATTGTTAATATATAAATGGTGACTTGACTCAGTATAGCAGTAGGTTACACTTTATTTTGATATCATTACATAGCATACACATTCTACTAATAACTAGGGCTGTCAACTTTAGTCGTTTAGTCCACTAATCGGTCGATGCCGTCTTGGTCGACTGACATTCTCATTGGTCGACCAGTTGTATTATTATTATTTATTTTTTTACCAATAGAAAGAAATTTTCATTGATTTACTCCTTGATATTTAATCCTTTATAAGCAGTTATATATTACTGTATTCTAAATATAATTAGCCTATGTTTTATCCCCAACTTTAAATGCTTTAATTTAGGCTATTTTGTAACAGCGCCACAGTTTAGCGCACCACGTAGAACACTCGGGAACTGCACCTCCGGCTAGCTCCACTGCTGCTTCGCGCTCAGTAAGGAATATAGGTAGTTTTGCTGTATTCATTCAGTTAGAACGCTACTTATTTTGGCTTTAGGGCCTGTTCACATATCACGTCTTTTGCGCGCTTAAGTTCGTTATTTCAAATGTAGGTGCGCGGTATGCGCGCTCATAATGGAAGCGACGCCATCGCGCCTTGTTTTTTCCAAGCTCGGCCGCGCCGCATCGAGATAAAAACATCTCAACTTTTTAGGCCGTGTGTCCACCAAAGCGTTTTTAGCCAGCTGAAAACGTTAGACGCTCTGCTGAAAACGACGAGATGTGCGTTTTATCCAAAGTTGAACATTTTTCAACTCTCGGCGACTAGTAAAAACGCCGCGCGCTCAGCGCTTCAGTGTGAAAAAAACGCTCAGCGCCTCGTTACGCTCATGGCGTTTAAAAAACGCGGCGCTCCCATTGAAAACAATTGGAAATATATGCCAGCTGCGTGATATTTCCAATTGTTTTCAATGGGAGCGCCGCGTTTTTTAAACGGCATGAGCATAAAGGGGCTTTCGCACAGGACGCGGAATGCGCTGCGCTGGCCGCTCTGTTCAGCGTTGCCCTTCAGATACAACGTGATTTGCGCTGCGCTATGCCAGAGGAAAGTAGGCAGAGTTTTCAAAAGCGCGTCAACTAAAAGGTCCGCCACCCATATTGCCTATCTACAAAAACTTGATATATGAGTATTATATATATGATATATTATATAACATCGAAATCAACACACAAATCATGAGCTCAGTTCTTTTTAGAATAAAACATTTATTCAAACATTAAAGCTGACACAAAGGAACAAATTATATATATATATATATAAATATATTTAAACACACCTGACATGCCAACTTGAATGGAGATATGTCTCCATGACACAGCTTTTCTGACGATGTCCCTATACGACCTCAAACTTGTATCATAAAGCTTGGGAAATTCCAGTAGCACCTCATTGCAGCACATGAGATCCACGGGGAGTCGTCGGAACTAGATTCAGGGGGCGGAGTTGGATTTCCTCCCACTACATTCTGATTGGTCGACATATTCCTAGCGTATAGTGTCGTCATAGCCATACAGAGATATCTATTTATATGGCTCTGAGTGTCTTCTTAGCGGTTTTAATTTAAAAACAAAATGATCATTGCGACGGAAGCGAATCAATCAAAACTAACTTTAGCTGGAAAATAACTATCAACCGCTATAAAGCCAAAACAATCTTAAATCTCAAATCTTGTTACCTTAAATTATATGTTTCTCTGTAAAGCTGCTTTGAAACAAAACTACACTGTTAAAAGCGCTATATAAATGATGACTTGACTTTTGACAGACAAACAAACTTGCTGAAAACAATTCTTATTTAATAGTTAAAGTTACAAAGTTACAAACACTGTAGTTTGTACATTGTGTGAATATGTACTGTGAGGGACCAAGCTGGCAGGCATGAGGAGTCAAAAAATATGTTTCCAAAAATATATATGTTTTTATTTACAAAACAAAAAAAACAACTATTTCACAGAAAACAGAAAGTTCTGGGCCCATAAAAGAGGTCAACTAAACAGAACTTAGCTCAGGCAGCATAACCTTAACATAGGTTGAACAAAACAAAACCGACCTAGCTAAACTGAGACATGGGGAAACGTACTCGGTTACTAACGTAACCTCGGTTCTCTCTAGAGAGGGAACGAGTATAGCGTAAGTTTAGCTTACGCTACGGGAAAGATTCATCTTCTCGAGATATTGAAGCCAAAAAATTATCCTAATTTTGTATTCATTGTCAACGCAGTGCAGCAGCTAGCAGACCTAGAGCAGGCAGTCTTGCGTGCTCATTGGCTGCCCTGCGGGCATCTGCTGCAGCCTACCAGTGAGCCCCGCATGACGTCACGCCCAATGATGGGCGCTCGCGCCTTCATAGCGTCATAGCCCGCCAGAATGGGCGTGGCTAAACGCATAACAAGGGCTGTAGGCTGTAATTTCCCTGGTTTTCGTCGACTGAAGCGAAGTCGCTCGAGGCGCGAGCACGGCCGGTTACGCAATACTCGTTCCCTCTCTAGAGAGAACCGAGGTTACGTTAGTAACCGAGTACGTTCTCTTACGAGAGGTTCTCTCGTATTGCGTAAGTTTAGCTTACTCTAAGGGAACTCTTTGTCAACGCCGTGCGCACCAAGCAACCACCCATGAGTCGCCGAGGTTTCTCGGGGAGCCCAATAAGTGGAAAATAAGGTGGCCAGCTAACGCGGGCCATCACTTGTACATAAGCACACATAGGGGAAAAACAGAGCAGAGCACTGGTCTGTATAAGCATATAGCACATCCCTGCTAGTGCAGCTCAACCAGGAGAGCTGAGTCACGTGAGAGTGGTCTGAGCATGACATATCTGGGCAGAACGCACAACTCGTTTAGACTGACAGAAGTTTAGCCTGCAGGGCGGGGACTTCTAGGTTATAGAACCTGACAAAGGTAGATGGGGAGCTCCAGCCCGCCGCTACACATATATCGTGGATAGAAATCCCGCTGGACCATGCCCACGATGAGGCCACGCCTCTAGTGGAATGAGCCCTGATGCCCAGAGGGCATTGCAGACCTTTTGACGCATAAGCGGCCGCTATAGCGTCCACTATCCATCTGCTTAGAGTCTGTTTCGAGGCAGCGAGACCCTTGGTGCGCCCGCCAAACGAAACAAACAGCTGCTCCGCACGCCTGAAAGAGGCGGAGCGCGAAGTGTAGAACCTCAGCGCCCTGACCGGGCAAAGGAGATTCATGTCTGTCTCACTGTCTGACGCTGGCAGGGCCGACAGTGAAATGACTTGCGCTCTGAAAGGAGTGCCCATCACTTTTGGAACATAGCCATGTCTAGGTTTGAGGATGACTTTAGAGTCATTCGGCCCGAACTCCAGACACGTCGTCCTGGTTGACAGCGCATGCAGGTCCCCCACACGTTTGACTGATGACAGCGCGGTCAGAAAAACGTTTTTTAGTGACAGGTACTTTAACTCCACGGAGTCTAGTGGCTCAAATGGGAAGGCTTTCAGGGCCTCGAGGACCAAGGAAAGATCCCACATAGGAACCGACGGGGGGCGCGGCGGGTTCATCCTCCTAGCTCCCCTAAGGAAGCGGATAACCAGCTCGTTTCTTCCCAGTGACTGGCCGTGCGTTGATTCCGCGAATGCCGCCACGGCCGCCACGTAAACTTTGAGCGTGGATGGGGACCTCCCCTCATCCATCAGCTCTTGTAGGAAAATGAGCAGGTGCGCCGCCTCGCACGTCCGCGGGTCCAGATCTCTGTCGGTGCACCACTTTGAGAACACCGACCATTTAGACGCGTAGAGCCTTCTCGTGGAAGGAGCTCTAGACTGTGTGATCGTGTTCATCACTCTTTCTGGCAGGGCAGTGAGTACCCGTTGATCAACCATGCGTGCAGCGACCAGCGCTCTGGATGGGGATGCCAGATCGAGCCGCGAGCCTGAGAGAGGAGATCTGCCCTCACCGGAATAGGCCACGGAGCTGTCTGTGACAGCCGTGCTAGTTCCGGGAACCAATTCTGATTCTCCCAGTGCGGAGCTATGAGGAGCACCGAATGGCGCGTTTCCCTGATTCTCTTGATTACCTGCGGTAACAGAGAGACCGGAGGGAAAGCATACAGTGGGAGGCTGGGCCATACCTGGGCCAGCGCGTCCTCGTTCTTCGAAAAGAACCTCGGGCAGTGAGCGTTGTCTTCTGACGCAAATAGGTCGACTTCTGCTCTGCCGAATAGGCGCCACAGTTTCTGGACCGTTTGGGGGTGTAGGGACCATTCCCCTGGGGGGACGTTGTCCCTGGACAGTCTGTCTGGGCCGTCGTTTAAATGGCCAGGCACGTGCGCTGCCCTCAGTGAGCGCAGGTGCATCTGGGACCAAATAAGGATGCGTTCCGCCAGATTGCAGAGGTTTCTGGATCTGACGCCCCCCTGACGGTTTACATAGGAAACCACAGACATGTTGTCCGAGCGGACGAGAACATGCTGGTCCTGTATGAATGGGAGGAAGCGCTTCAGCGCGTTCTCGACCGCTATAATTTCCAGACAGTTTATGTGAAAACACTTCTCCCGGTCTGACCACTGGCCAAAGGCCGGTCTGCCCTCGAACAGCGCACCCCAACCCGAGTTGGACGCGTCTGTCGAAATGACTTTCCGGTAAGAGATGGTTCCCATCATCACTCCCTGCTGGTACCAGTCGGCCAGTAGCCAGGGCTGCAGAGCCGCTATGCAGGTCTGAGTCACTCTGATTTTCTGGCCGCCAGAAACCCAGGCTCGGCGAGACGCGCGAGCATTCAACCAGCGCTGGAGCGGGCGCATGCGCAGTAGGCCCAGCTGGAGCACCGCTGCTGCTGAAGCCATACAGCCCAGCATCCTTTGAAACGCCTTCAAAGGGAGAAAGCTGCCCTCCTGGAAGGACGCGGCTAGGCGGCGAACACGGCGCGCACGCTGTGTCGACAAACGAGCCGACATAGCCACAGAATCCAATTCTATTCCTAAAAAGGAAATTGACTGACTGGGCATTAATGAGCTCTTGGTCCAGTTGACTGTGAGACCCAAGCTTTCCAGGTGACTGAGAAGCACTGTTCTGTGAGATAGCAGTTCTGTCTCTGACTGTGCCAATATCAGCCAATCGTCCAGATAGTTCATTATTCGCAGCCCCTGTCTCAAAAATTGCCTGTGACGGGGTAATATCTGAATCTGAAAATAGGCATCCTTCAGATCTAGAGAAATAAACCAGTCCCTCGGGCGAACGTGCGCGAGGATTTTCCTGGTCGTAAGCATTTTGAACGGTCTCTTTGCAAGCACTTTGTTCAAATGTCTCAGATCTAGGATGGGCCTGAAAGCTCCGTCCTTCTTGGGTACGAGAAAATATCGGCTGTAAAAGCCTGACTCGGTCAGAGAAGGCGGCACTTTTCTATAGCCCCTTTGCACAGCAGCTTCGCTATTTCCGCGTGAAGTAGGTGTGCTACTTCCGCATTCACTATCGTCGCGGTCCGGGCTCGAAAGCGCGGGGGGCGGCGAATGAATTGAAGTGTATAGCCTTGCCTTATTGTGCTCAGAACCCATTCTGAGATCCCCGGGATAGTTTCCCACGCGGCTATGTGAGCCGCCAGGGGGCGAATGGCCTCCGGGTTCAGATCGCCACCATTTGCGGGCTTGTGAAGCTGAGCCGCAGCCGGAGGCGCGGCGCGAGCGCTCTCGGATCTGGGGAACGGCTGCTCGCCGAGAACCAGGACCTTCTGGTTTATGTGAGGTGTCCCAATCATAAGGGAAGGGGCCTTTTATTCTCACTTTTTGACGCGCGAGCAGCGCTCTGGGCGGAAAAGCTGTCTGTAAGCGTGAGCGCGTGTGCGCGGGCACGAGACTTACAAGTGTATTTGACGCCCCGATCATAACGGATGGGGGCGTTAACTCTTTCTTTTTTGTACATAACTCTTTCAGGCGTGCGGAGCAGCTGTTTGTTTCGTTTAGCGGGCGCACCAAGGGTCTCGCTGCCTCGAAACAGACTCTAAGCAGATGGATAGTGGACGCTATAGCGGCCGCTTATGCGTCAAAAGGTCTGCAATGCCCTCTGGACATCAGGGCTCATTCCACTAGAGGCGTGGCCTCATCGTGGGCATGGTCCAGCGGGATTTCTATCCACGATATATGTGTAGCGGCGGGCTGGAGCTCCCCATCTACCTTTGTCAGGTTCTATAACCTAGAAGTCCCCGCCCTGCAGGCTAAACTTCTGTCAGTCTAAACGAGTTGTGCGTTCTGCCCAGATATGTCATGCTCAGACCACTCTCACGTGACTCAGCTCTCCTGGTTGAGCTGCACTAGCAGGGATGTGCTATATGCTTATACAGACCAGTGCTCTGCTCTGTTTTTCCCCTATGTGTGCTTATGTACAAGTGATGGCCCGCGTTAGCTGGCCACCTTATTTTCCACTTATTGGGCTCCCCGAGAAACCTCGGCGACTCATGGGTGGTTGCTTGGCGCGCACGGCGTTGACAAAGAGTTCCCGTAGCGTAAGCTAAACTTACGCAATACGAGAGAACCTCTCGTAAGAGAACGTACTCGGTTACTAACGTAACCTCGGTTCTCTCTAGAGAGGGAACGAGTATTGCGTAACCGGCCGTGCTCGCGCCTCGAGCGACTTCGCTTCAGTCGACGAAAACCAGGGAAATTACAGCCTACAGCCCTTGTTATGCGTTTAGCCACGCCCATTCTGGCGGGCTATGACGCTATGAAGGCGCGAGCGCCCATCATTGGGCGTGACGTCACGCGGGGCTCACTGGTAGGCTGCAGCAGATGCCCGCAGGGCAGCCAATGAGCACGCAAGACTGCCTGCTCTAGGTCTGCTAGCTGCTGCACTGCGTTGACAATGAATACAAAATTAGGATAATTTTTTGGCTTCAATATCTCGAGAAGATGAATCTTTCCCGTAGCGTAAGCTAAACTTACGCAATACGAGAGAACCTCTCGTAAGAGAACTTATATAGTGGCTGATCAGGCCATTCTGACACAAAAGGGGGTATACAAACACATAATATATAAACAAACCATAATAATTACAACACATGTCAAACCAACGCTACCTTATATGAACTAAGAACAAATCAATCAAATAAATCATAACAAAGTATAAATAGCAAAGAAAAAGAACAAAACTCAAAAATGTAATACTCTGCCACCCCCATGAAATGGGAATACATGGTGCAGTCCAATTAGTCATTCCCCTACTTAAACAGCTGAGAGTCAGTTGCAAATCCTTTTGCCTGTCACCCAGCCGGAGACCCCCAACAGCAACTCCCCAGGAACTGGTAACTCAAAAAGAAAAGGTATTAACTTCACAGAATGTAACTTAAAGATAATGAACCTGAAATTAGCTAAATTGACAAAGTTAACTAAGTGTGTGCACCCAAACAGAAAACCAAGTCAAATAACTAATAAAACTGTTTTTAAAACTAAAATATGTGTGTGTCCAGTTATTCATTTTGTATATGTAATGTGTTCAAAATAAATGAAAGAGTTACCACCATGCATTGAAGTTTCCCTGTGTGGCTGCTAGTGCGGCCATCACATGTACCTTTAATTACGTATTAGTGGTGGGCAATTATAGCCAAGTATTTTATTAGATTTTTTTTATTTGGAAAAAGCATTATAATTATAATCCAAAGCAAAAAGATTGATTAAAAAATCTTACATTCCATTTTCCCTGAAAAGCATGTGGTTCCTTGTTACATGCAAGAATAAATGTCTCTTAAAAAGAAGTGTATTATTTGATTGGCTGATCTTTTACCCCTCTCAGTAGTCCACATGCACTTTCATTTAAAATACTTAAGTATATTAAGTAGTAGGCGCTTCTAATTTTGAGTAATATTAAATCAAGTTTTAATTCAAGTAGAAAATGTGTGCTTTTTCCACAACTGATTATGCAACTGTTAGTGACTAAATTATACCAGCACTAATTTCTATACTTATAAAGGACTTCATAATGTGTCTGAATCTGACTTAATTTACATAACATAAGAGCATCTCACTTACATAAAATGCATGAAAAATTCATTACCAGCACCAAAAAAAATTAAAAAATAATTAACACACTAGGTAAAACAGACATTTTCACATCCTTTCACAATAGTCAGCACAGATCTGGCAGAACTGGCTGCAGAAGTCACCCACCCAGGGTGTCTTCACTTATTATTCTAAAAAGTTCCACCTTTCTTCCTTGACCTCCATATCCTGTGGGTTAGCAAAGAAAGCAAATATTTCAATGTTCATTATTTTTTAAATGTTTTAAAGGGTTAGTTCACCCAAAAATGAAAATTCTATCATCGTTTACTTACCCTCAAATTGTTCCAAACCTCTATGTGTTTATTTGTTCTGCTGAACACAAAGGAAGATATTTGGAAGAAAACAGATCTCATTCCCCATTGACTACCATAGTAGGAAAAAATACCTACTATGGTAGTCAATGGGGAATGAGATCTGTTTTCTTCCAAATATCTTCATTTGTGTTCAGCAGAACAAATAAACACATAGAGGTTTGGAACAACTTGAGGGTAAGTAAACGATGATAGAATTTTCATTTTTGGGTGAACTAACCCTTTAATTCATCATTGAAAGTAAAACACTCCATGGTAACAACTAACAATGCATACCTGGAGTGCAGTGTTTGTATACGTCTAAACATTGCCTACACGTTTCCAGTTTGTACATTTTGTAGTACTCCGCCTTGTAGTATGGTGAGAAAACAGTCCAATTTGTGACACCTGTACACATACATTTTTTTTTTAAATCACACACAAAAATACACAAGGCTGGAATTCATTAACCAGCCAATCAAGCAAAAATCGCCTGAATTTTTATAAAAATATATGTAACTTTTGAAAAAGTTATGCAAAAACTCTCTGCACAGTGTTAACAAGCAATTAACACTTACTGTCAAGCCAAAGAAAATGGGCTCGTCTCCTGAAGCCTTCCCGTGTCACAAGGTCTCTGAAGCGAGTGCACACAAGGGCCAGCTTCAAAATTGCCTTATCACCCTCCTGGAGAACCACATCAATAAAAATGTCCTCCAGAACAGATGCTGGCAACTGTGAACAAATAAACAAAAAGATAAACAAAAGAAAAGATAATGGCCCAAAAGCACAGTTCTTCAATTTATCTAGGTCTTTGTTTTTGCTATTTATGTGGGTAAAAAGTCCGACTGTTTTTATTGTGAAGTAAAATCTAACAGGGTGATTGTGAAGTCAAGGTTGTATAAAATCCACATACTCGCTGTACAAGGAATACAAACACTGGTATTCTGTGAGGGAACATTTCTACAATGTACAAATTTCTAGTGACTTGTCAGACATTATACCATAAGAATCCAGTGGTCCTTGGGACAACCATGCATGTAATCCACTACTTCTTGAGGCTTGAGGCTTCCCTATAACATGGTAAATGGTTTAAAAAAATAAAACAAAGAAAGTGAAAACTTTGGAAAGACATTGTTTTGCAAATCTGATTCTCACCTTTCATGGCTCATGCACTTCGATGCTAGGTTCAGCCAACACTCTCGGATTAAAGGCATGTCAGTCTAAGGAAACAAGAACCAAAAAAACATCAAAAACAGACAAAATGAAAGAGTCATCAAAAAAATTCTGTAATAAATTAAAGGCTGTCACCTGGGTAAAATCAAATGGCCACTCAAATAGCGCATACTGTAACACATATGTTATTCATTTTAAAATTATACATTTCCTAGCACTTACAAATTCTTCCTATACCCATTGCCTTTGAAAAGCCACTAATGCAACCCCCAAAGTCAGGTAAGGTTAAAGGGATAGTTCACCCAAAAATGAAAATTCTGTCAGTAATTACTCACCCTCATGTTGTTCCAAACCCGTAAGACCTTCGTTCATCTTCGGAACACAAATGAAGATATTTGTGATTAAATCTGAGAGCTGGATCACTCCTCCATAGGCTTCTAAAGGATTGAAACTTGACAGCCCAAAAAAGTTATTAAAGAAATCGTTAAAAGATTCCAAGTGACTACAGTGCTCAATCTTAAGTTTATAAAACGACGAGAATACTTTTTGCGTGCAAAAAAAACACACAAAAATAACGACTTTATTCAACCATCTCTTCTCTTCCGTGTCTTTCTCCTAAGCTGTTGACGTAGTGTAACGCCCGTTTCACACCGCAAGCGTGAGCAGCACTTGAGCAGCTGCAGACGCGCGAGAGTATTCACACTGGAAGCGTTTGTACAGTGTCACAGCAGCGGCTCCAAAGCTATATACAAGCGAGCAATTCTTTACAAAGACAACTATAAATTTGTTTTTAGAAGTTGGTCATTTATAAAATTGAAAGTCTTGAAAGTTTGTTATGGGGAGGTGTACAACATTCGCATATTTAAATGGTAAACAACACAGAAAACAGCCCCAATCTTGTCGTTTCAGTCATACTTTCGATATCTTTATAAAGACTGCAAACTCCGCGGATAAAAACAAGCAAATAAAATGCACACTCTTGTTTGATTTGGGTTGTGCCAGCCTATGTCTGTGTATTACATAAACTAAAATAAAGTTTATATATAATATTTTCTGGCTAGTTTACTTTAGTTTAGTTTTTTATAATACACCATACTTTCACACAAACTGAATAATGCAAAACAAATTTAAATGTTTAAATGCCTAATCTTCTATAAATAATTGTGAGTCTTCATTTTCTTTTTTTGCCTACTCCAGTTCTTGTTTAAACTCACTAAACATTATTCTGTGCATTTCGGGCACTTTTTGTGTGAAATCATATTTATTTTGTCCATCAAAAGTGAGCTTTCACTTTAATTGAGCGTTAGCAGCGTAGCAAAAATAGGCCGTTTCTCAATATGCGTTCTTGTCTGTACTTGTGTTCTTGTGGACTTGTGAAATGTCATCAGTCGCTGCCCAAGTACTGTCCCAATTGACCTATGGCTAAGCCACGCCCCCTCCACTCACTCGGACAAACAATCAACATTCGGTCACAGGCGCTACGGCAGCTGTCACAGTAGGAGACATTTCACAGAAGGCAATTGATGATTTTTGGAGACAGAAAGATTATATATCATCTCGAAGTCACCAAGGGGGCATTAATTATGCATTGGAGGGTTATATTAATAATATTATTGTTGAGAAGGTCGATGAAAACCTTCAGCTCCAGGCAAAAATGTACAGGTCACAGTGTAAACGTGATAAACCACATCTCGTTGCCATCACCATCTCAGACAACAAGATAGAGGATCAGCATTGTTCATGCACTGCAGTATTTACATGAATCATTCAGCACAACATTGCTAACATTCGTTATATCGGTTATTTACAGTTACGTTAACGAAGCTAAGTGATATGATGTACAACGCAGCTAGAAGCTAACGTTTTAAGCTAACGTTACGTTAGAGATGTTTAAGATAACATTCAAATACGTTGTTAACTTAGAACAGATGTAGACATCCTTGTTTAATTCTTGTTTAATTTATCCACGTTTAGTAGGTGTTGTGGTCTAACGTTACCGCATAACTTAATCTAGACCAGACACTTATCTCGGTTGAGATGTTTGGAAAAGGGTAAAAAAAAAAAACATATCGCCGCCCAGCCTCTCGGGATACCTGTGTCGGAGTTGCATGTACCCCATGCACACCGTTTGACTATTTTAAACTTAAAATTACAAGAAAAAACATATAAAAACGAATGAAAACTGACTAACTGCAATGCATTTCAATGGAAGTGGAAGCAGAGAATGTCCGAGTGTATTGGGTGAGCTATGCGCACTGATTGGCTCGTCACGTTTGGGGGCGTGGCTTAGCCATAGGTCAATTCAAAGTTCACATCTAGCCAAGAACAGTTCAAATCCCCGGATGTGTTCTCGATCCGCCCCGTTTACCGAGGATGCATTGCATGGTGACTTGTGCGGACTTGAGACAGCCATGTATCCCAGAATGCATCTCGCACCAACCAGCAAGCGTAAATGCCGGATGAGAAATCCCGCGTAATATCAAATTACTACTGTTATTATGTCATGAAATTTAATTTTTAGAGTGTTTCAGTCGAGAATGTAGTTGTTTAAAGCTCAAATATGTGGTTTGTTTATAAAGATAGCGCCTATTTGAAAAATGTATCTGACGCTTTCGGAGTTGTGAGATCCAGGCGATCAGCGGGCGTCATTAACCCGACTGGAACAGCTTTTCCTCGGCTAGAGCTTCTGACGTGTGCCGCTGGCTCTGATGCCTCTAGTCTAGTGGATAAACATGACGTATATTCGTCTTGTGTCGATCTTTGGTCTCACTCATTAATCTATTTTGTTCCATGGCAAATCGTTTAGGCTGAGGGCAAAGTGAAGTTTCATAACTTTATATATTTAGGCTATTCAACTTAGTAGCTATAACTATAAGCTATAACTTTGTAGCCTAATTGTTTGCTTAATTTCTCATTGTAAGTTAGCTTCTTATACCTTTATACTGGATATTATTGATCAGTAAAAATGACATTTAACAAAAAGAGACAGGGTTGTTTTTATTTTATTTTATATAGGCCTACTTTAAAATAGATATATTTTTATATTTATTTTAACATTCTCTTCACTATATGTAAAATAAAATGACACAACCCTGTCTCTCTTTGACAAATGGCAATAAAAATCAAGAATGTTTCATATTTTTAAAATAAAATCAAAAAGAAGCAGGGTGTTTTAATATTTCATGTTGTTATAAATATGCAGTGAAGATAATTAATGTACACGTTGCCTGAACCACAACTGTGTGGCCATTTAGGCTAATATGTTTAAGATTTTTTTTTTTTTTTAATGAAAAGAGGCAGAGTGGTGTTTTCTAAAATATTTCGTTTTATTGTTGACGAAAAGAGGCAGAGTTGTAGCATATTTGGTTTGATTGTTGCCTAAAATATACAATTTCGTATGCTATTTTATCAATCAATTCACTTCTGAGAACATTTGATGCGAGAAATTAACTGTGAAGATTTAAAATATTGGCATTTTTACGAAAATGTATGAGTCGTAAATGTTTGAGTTCTGTATGAGGGTATTGGGCAACCCGCAAGAACACATCGTCTCAAACTGTCAGCAGCGTTCTGTGTGCTCGTCACCTTGCAAGTTCATTCTTCCGAGAACAACTAGCTAGAGCGTTCTCCCCAAGAACACAAGTCCGTTCTTTGCATTCTTGGTTTTGAGAAACACCCATAGACTTGGCGCCAAAACCCCCGCTTCACTGCTGCTCACGCGCCGCTCCTGCTTGACGCTCACGCGCTGCTCCTGCTCCCGTTGTGAATGCACTCATTGATTAACATGCACGCCGAAAAAAATACGCGCCGCTCACGCATGCGGTGTGAATACGTCACACGTTCTGTGTTATACGTCACACATAGGCTCACTATTGGCCGACGCTGGTCATGTGTGTGATGCGTGTGACATTCAACCAGAAGCGTTGCGCAATAACAATACGTGAAATCTCCAGGCCCAGAGAATACTTGAATAAAGTCCTTATTTTTGTTTGTTTTTTGCACTCAAAAAGTATTCTCGTAGCTTGATAAACTTAAGATCTAGCCACTGTAGTCACTTGGACTCTTTTAACGATTTCTTTAATACCTTTTCGGGGCTGTCAAGTTTCAATCCCTTAGAAGCCTATGGAGGAGTGATCCAGCTCTCAGATTTAATCACAAATATCTTCATTTGTGTTCTGAAGATGAACGAAGGTCTCACGGGGTTGGAACAACATGAGGGAGAGTAATTACTGACAGAATTTTCATTTTTGGGTGAACTATCCCTTTAACTTGAAGCTTCTTTTGTAACATACCACAGCATGAACACTCCACAGTCCAAGTGGTCTCTCTGCGATGGTGGAATATCCTGGTAAAAATCCAAAACATACTATATAAATTTTGTAAAGATGACAGTTGTCAGAAAACAGTGTTGAATGCTGAGTGCAATGTACCTTGTTTTTAACAAGTTGCCAGTTTCCAGCTACCAATTTTGTTGCGATCATGCTTTAAAAGAGAACAGATACAGAGTTAAAACTTTCTTAAAAGTTGAAAACAGTTTTAAACTTAGGATCCACCTCTATAGGTCTGATTTTGAAAAAAACGCTATTTGGGTTGCAGTAACAAGTTTGGCATGTACTTTGTTCTCTACTGTTACAGTTCTTTTAATGTCATTCTTTCAGTGGTTGACTAGGCCTAAACCAACATTGTGCTTACTACTGAATTTAAACAGCATTGAAGAAATTTAAAAGAACTGTTGTAGAAGAATAATTACATTTCTAAATAAACCCCTCTGGCTCAGTCTTTATGATAGAGATAGAGTTTGATCTTTTAAGCAAGGACCATCTCAACAACAAACATGCAAACATTAAAAAGTACACAAACAGCAGTCAACTTTGCACTGAACAGCGGATGACAAAGAACAGTCCCAAACCTCGCACTGAACAGGGGACAAAGAACAGTCCCAAACCTCGCACTGAACAGGGGACAAAGAACAGTCCCAAACCTCGCACTGAACAGGGGACAAAGAACAGTCCCAAACCTCGCACTGAACAGGGGACATAGAACAGTCCCTAAATATTAGTAGAAAACCTGAACATGGACACATAATACGCCTGCCCAAAACCACAAGGGTCGGATGAATCAAGAATGTACATCCTTTTAAGTTTAGGCTTCATGACCTGTGAATATATAAATCAATTAAAACAATGGGTAACACTTTAGAATAATGGTCCGTAGTTAACAAGTAGCTATGCAGGAAGTAATAGGTAGTAATGCATTAACACCGAACTTAATACTATGGATATAATACTTAATAATATGGAAGCAATATTAACTAAGCAGTAAGTAATAGGTAATTTAGTACAAAGGTAGTTCCTTGGTAGGTATTTGATTATTACTAAAGACATATATCCTCGTTGAGAACTACTTGTGAACTAAGAAAGAATAACCAATTAATTACTAATCACAAAAGTAACATGTCTAAAAAGTGAACAATTGTGTTTTTTTTTTACTCTTAACATGGTCATAACATTTCAGAAGCTTGTGCCTCAAATGGGTTCTTTGTGGAAACCAGTTTATGAATATTATATCCCCCCAAATACATTAGCTACAGTGACTACTTTGATTGTGACTACTACTCTTACCAAAGGATGGACGTATGTTCTGTTTAATTCAGACTTAAACATAGAATAATACTAATAATGATAATTTGTTTAAAATTTTAAATAATTAGGAAGTCATGCTGACATGATTGGATTAGTTCACTATTAGGAGCTCTTTTGAGTGTCAGTTCAATGTCTCAGACTCCAACGACCTACCTTTATGTTACAGTATAGCCGCCTGAGGAGGACTTCTCTTAAGGATATAAACATTGATGTTCTCTTGTCAAAAACAATTTGCATCCTCAATGAAGAAATTGGCTGCATTTATGTTGCGATAATCACAAAACCACATCTTCCAGATTAAACAATGTTTGTTTGAATATTACTAGTGGCTCACAGAAATGTATGCCTGTACAGTATGTGTCAAATATAAAATTAAATAACTTGTATTACTTGTGAACAACATGCTAACTCCTCACTAATTACTCAAGCGTTACCATGTCATCCCGCAAGAACTACTAGTGATGTGGCCCATTATTTTAAAGTGTAAAACATGTTAACTCCTCACTAATTACTCAAGCGTTACCATGTCATCCCGCAGGAACTACTAGTGATGTGGCCCATTATTTTAAAGTGTAAAACATGTTAACTCCTCACTAATTACTCAAGCGTTAACATTTTTTTTTATTTTTTTTTTTTATTATCAACAAAGTTTGTACAGACATTTGTGTATACATTGACATACAACATACATAACAAAGATTTTCACACTAGGGGGCTATTGTTAATTTACATGAAGATATTAAAGCAATTACAAATTTTCAATGTTTTAATTGCTTTTTGCTTCATAGAAAATTGGAGTGAATCGATATAAAGCTCAATTTCTTTTCTGAATGAAATAAAATAAGGTTTTTTACAGGAGAATTTACATTTATGAACATAAAATTTTGCCATTAAAATAATAAAATTAATTATATAAATCTGATTATGCTTGATTCTACTGTTCTCCCAAATACCAAATAGAATATGTTTCCAAAACAACATAAATTGGTCATCAATGTTTCTTGTGATAAAATCACAGACATTTTGCCAAAATGGTCTTACAAATGGGCAATGCCAAAACAAATGAACCACAGTTTCAGGGCAACTGTCACAAAAGGTGCAATTAACATCAATATCACTTTTAAATTTTATAAAGTAATGTTTTACAGGGTATATCCTATGTATCAATTTGAATGCTACCTCCTTAACTTTGTTTGTAATTAAATATTGATTAGGTATAAGCCAAACCTTTTCCCACACAATATCTTTTGTAAAACGATTCCAATATGAATAAATATAAGGCAAAGACACATAATTTCTTTGAAACAACTCTCTTACAGATCTGTTCTTTGCGTTGAGGGAAAAACAGATATTACCTACATAAGTACTTACTATAGTTGGGGACAATTGCTGAGTATTAATTCTTTTTTGATGTCTAAACAGCATGCAGATTTCAGGAGAAATTGCTCCAAAAACTTTTGCATATCCCCCTGGTGTTACAGGAATCTTGTATTGCGCCAAAAATTCATTATAAGTGAAAAGAAAACCCCTTGAATTAAATAACTGATCCACCAATATGATGCCATTATCAAACCAATGTTTCAAGAACAACGATTTGCGCTTATATAATATATCCCTATTGTTCCATATATAATATTTATGTGGTGAAAAATTATGCTTGAAAATCAATGACCATGATAAAAAGGCCTGGCGATGAAATTCTGAGAGTTTCACTGGTACTTTATCAATATTATAATTACAACTAAGAAGAAAATGTATATTACCAAGGTTAGAAAGAATATGGGAGGGTATAAAGTCCCAGATTGAGTAAGGATTTCTGACAATCTGACGAAGCCAATTAACTTTAAATGTATTATTTAACATTTCAAAATCCAAAACATTTAGGCCACCATTTGCATATGAATTAGTTATAACTGTTTTCTTTATGTAATGTATTTTGTTTTTCCAGATAAAGTCAAACAGTATTTTATCTATTTCTTTGCATATTTTCTTAAGATGTAAAGCCATTGCTGCATAAGTCAGTCTAGAAATTCCCTCTGCCTTTGTAAGTAAAACTCTGCCCCTTAAAGAAAGATCTCTCATAAGCCAGTGATTTAATTTCCTTTTAGTTTTTTCAACAATTGGATTAAAATTTAATAAACACCTTCTGTGCTGATCTTTAGTAATGCTTATTCCCAAATACTGAACCTCAGATTTTAAGGGAATACCATTATAAGATGCTTCAGAACATTCCTTGATGGTCATAAGCTCACATTTAGCCAAATTTAGGTAAACACCAGATGCCCTTGAAAACTCACAGATTAATTCAGTAGCCACTGAGATCTGGTCTTTGTTTTGAATGAAGAGCATAGTGTCATCTGCTAATTGGGTTATTTTGATCTCTCTATCAAAGATAGTGATGCCTTTCATTGGACTTGATTTAATATGAGAAGAGAGAAGTTGACTCACTAATAGAAAGAGGTATGGAGAGACAGGGCACCCTTGCCTAATTCCTCTAGTAATATCGAATCTAGGGGAAGTACCATTTAATAATTTAATAGAACAGTTGCCTTTTTTATAAAGGGTTTTAATTGCTGCAGAAAAAAAAATACATCAAATTTCTTAAGCGTGTCAAAGATGAACTGATGCTCTACCGAATCGAATGCTTTATAAAAATCTAAGAATAATATAAACCCATTATCCTCAATCAATTCTGAATAGTCCAGGACATCCAACACTAATCTTATATTATTCGTTATATGTCGATTTTTCATGAATCCGGATTGTGATTCATCAATTACCGAATCCAAAACTTTTTTCAATCTTCTAGCTAAAATTAGGGCCAACAATTTATAATCATTGTTTAATAAACAGATAGGGCGCCAATTATCAATATATAGCTTGTCTTTTTTTGGTTTAGGGAGCAATGTTATTAAACCTTGTGTTAGAGTTGGTGGAAGATACTGTCTCTCAATGCTTTCAGCAAATACTTGTACAAGAAAAGG
Source organism: Chrosomus eos (assembly GCA_036326025.1). Taxonomy (NCBI): domain Eukaryota; kingdom Metazoa; phylum Chordata; class Actinopteri; order Cypriniformes; family Leuciscidae; genus Chrosomus; species Chrosomus eos. The sequence goes on along the minus strand of CM070818.1, from coordinate 44,210,402 downwards.
AGCCAATTCTTTGGAAAATAATTTATATAATTCAGATGTCAAACCATCAGTACCTGGTGATTTTGAATTTTTCAGATGACTAATTGCTTCCGACAGTTCAGATATTGTTATAGGTTTATCACAAGAGTCCTTTTCATGTTTATCAATGTGTTTAATTTGCAACGAACTCAAGAAGGCATCAGCAGTCACCTGAGAGTACCTAGAGGTATACAAATTCTTATAAAATTCACTACAGTACTGAGAAATTACTGTATGATCATCCGTTGTAACCCCATTAATGTTTAACTTATTAATGGTGTTACTAACAAAATTCCGCCTTTCTAAATTGAAAAAATAATGTGAGTTTTGTTCTCCTTCCTCAAGCCACTTTCTTTTAGAACGAATAAAGGCACCCTCTACTTTTTTCTTATACATATCATCCAATTTACTTGTTAAGTCGACCATTTCTAATGTTTCGTCCTCTAGAAGAGAATCTGGATGTTTCTGAGACAAATTTGTTATTCTCGTTATTATTTTAGTTTCTTCAGATCTTTTACTTTTGGCCATTAATGAACCATATTTTCTCATATATATGCCAATTTCAAATTTTAGAAGTTCCCAATTTGTACTAAAGGCATTTTCCATCTTGGCTTTAATCCAATGACTAGAAATTAAATCTTTAACTTTCTTTTGGACCTCCTTATGCAGCAGAAGGGAATTATTAAGTTTCCAATATGAAGAATTTATATTATGTGTTTTATGAAACAGCTTCACTTTAATATAAATAGCTCTGTGATCTGTTAATGGAGTAGGTAAAATATCTACATCGATCCCATCTTTGTCAAGACTTTCAGAAACTAACCAATAGTCTATTCTGGACCGATTGGAACCTGATTTGTTACTCCATGTAAAGACTATATTATTAGGGCATTTAGATCTCCAAACATCTATTAGATTAAATGTATCCATGAAGTTTTTGAGATTAGTATTTGTAGATTTTGGACGTCCTGATGGCCATTTATCAACAGTATAATCCTGCACAATGTTAAAATCCCCTCCAATTATAATATAAGCATTTGGATATTTGTCTAACCAACTTTTAAATGTATTTTCTATGATCCCTAAAAGATTGTCATTTTCTGACTTCCTATTGTACCCATAGATATTAGCTGTAATAATATACACATCATTACAATTAAGTAGCAAACAAACAAAGTGACCTTCTGAATCACATAATGACTGCACAACTTCACCATTATATCTATTCTTAAGTGTAATTACCCCTGCTGAATGTTCAGAACCATGGGAAAACCATATTGAAGACCCCCATTGACTATTCCAAAATTTAACATCACCATTAACCGAATGAGCTTCTTGTATATAACAGAAATCAGCTCTGTATTGTCTAGCAAATAAAAATAATGCTTTTCTTTTAATATTATTACGTAACCCCCTAGCGTTAAAAGATATAAGAGATAAATCCAACAGGTTTAACAGAACAAGTTGAACATACAAAATGTAATAAATGAAATCTTTAGAAGAATATAAGGAAATGAAAATCAAGATCAGCACCCATTAAAACAATTAAACTAGGATACTTGACCATTTAGCCTTCCATTAGGAAATTTCTTCACTTTCGAATTGAAAGCATAACAGATCACCTAATCAACAATATAGGAATGTTTTTTGCTTGTCACTTTTCCTGAAACTCAGAACAACAAACCTTGCGTCTCAGATGGATTTTAATATAACGTTTGTCTATTGCTTATGTTATTTCCACGCCATCGACAAAACCTCGACCTCCAACGAAGTATGCCGATTTGCCCTCGTCTCTTGCCTTTTTAATCATTGGCCACAGTTTCTGCCTTGATTCCCTATCCTCCTTCGTTAAATCTTCAGTGAAGTGCAAACCATGATTCTGAAGGAATGGGTTGTTTTTTGCAGCTTTCCACACTGATTCCCTGTATCTCCTCACAACGAAGCGAATGATGACAGCTCGTGGCCTCGGTTCGTTCGGACGCTTGGAACCCACGCGGTGCGCGATATCTATCGCCGCTGGCAGCTGATCCCTGTCTTGTGGTAACACTTCTTGACAGATGCGAATCACTTCCTCGCGAATATTTTCCTTCACTGCTTCTGGGATGCCGTGTAATTTTATGTTCCATCTTCTGCCGTAACGCTCCAGATCGGTCACACGATTCATGCAAGTCAGGGTAGATTGTTCACTCTTCTCCACGCGTCTTTCAATACCACACATCTTTTCTTTCAAATCCTTGATTTCTGTGCGTGTAGCTTTGACCATCTCTTCTAGAGCATCGCTTCTGGTGTTAATGAGATTAGCCAGTTTAGCAACGATCTCGTCAGACTTCAAGTTGTCGGAACAGACTTGGGAGAACGTAGGTTTTTTGGCTAATGGAGGTTTACTGGGTGTTATGGGAAGTGGAGGAAATTCTTCGTTGTTGTTCAGGTCGTGGATTATTCCATCTTCGTAATCGTGATCGGTGATAACCTCCATGCCATCAATGTTTGCTGCTTTGCTAACAGCATTCGGACGTTTCTGTGCAGATTTGGGCATTTTTACATAACAATATAAAGCAAAAAAGAGAAAAAAAACCTGTCAAAATGATGTAGAAGTTTTGCTCGACACGAAAGATCTTTCCAAATTCGAGTCTATCCTTCCTAACTAAAGTTGATGCTGAGAGCTCGAAAATTCAGTCCATTCACACCGCCATCTTGGTCGGCCTTCAGCATCACTCAAGCATTAACATGTCATCCCGCAGGAACTACTAGTGATGTGGCCCATTATTTTAAAGTGTAAAACTTGTTAACTCCTTACTAATTACTCAAGCATTACCATGTCATCCCGCAGGATCTACTAGTGCAGCCTGGTCTCATTGTCAGAAAACCTACTTTTTTGTACGTTTCGATATATGTTGAAACGTATAATATGGACGCATCTGCAACGTTTAAACGTAATATTATTACGATTTTACAGATAAAAAACGTAAACTTTTTACGAATATTTCATATTATAAAGATAACTGTATAATTTCTCTTTTACCATTTTATAGATTATAAATGTAAGATCTCTTAACCCTACTCCCAACTTACTCACTCGCTCAACTTACCCGTTTTATAGACAATATTAAAAGGATAAAACGTAATGGACAGATATGTGTAGGGAAATGGCAGTTTTATTAACAATATAGCATTAAAACATAGTTTGAACCGTAATCCTACCCCAAAGTTACCCCTAAACCTAAGAATTTCTTAAAACTACGTAGGCTACAATTATAAAGAAAAACAACAGACAGACACGTAGCTATCACAATAATTTATTTATTGAGAAAATGTCAAAACCGTACCAAAAGTCGTTCACATGACGAATAGTGATGTGACATTTGAACCGAGGCATCGGAGCTTGTGTCGAGAAAAAATGGGCGTGCCAGATGATGCCGCGATTCGAGGCTTGTGTTGTTAACGTGAAAATCACGTGACTGATGACAAACGAGGCCTCGATTTGTGTGGATACGTCATCGGTTCGGTCTGAGTGTCGCTTCCGGAAAAAAGGGGGTTCGAAACTCGCGCCACCTTCTGGGTGTTGCAGGAGTAGTAGAAGCATGAGTAGAAGCAGTTGTAGTGTCAGAGAGTCAGAGATCTCTCATTGTCGTTATTGTGTCATATATGTGTTAGAGCTGTATATTATTACATTATATCAGGTTAGAATAGTTATTAATAATTATAATTGTTATTATATAGTAGCTATATTCTAGTCTTGTTATATTAATTAGATAAGATTATTTAGATTGCTGTGGATTTTTGGTAGCTTAGATTTTTGGATCTGGACTGGACTGCTTTTAAATTTGGATTGCCCTTTTGGATTTGTTTGCTTTTAATGACATCTTCCTTTTTCCTGGTAATGGAGCCAGCAAGAAAGAGGAGATCCTCCCCATTTTGGGCTCAACAGAAGCATCAGTATCTTCATTTATACCCGCTGGCACTGACATTTTATTTCCCCTACATCCTCTGTTCCTTGTGAAAGGATATTATTCCAAGGCTGGAGAGGTTTTGTCCAAGAAGAGGAATTGTCTAAACCCCAACACACTTCAAAAAATTCATTTTCTCAATAAAAATCTATTATAATCCTTCCTTCATCCACCCCAAACTGCAGTGTTTACTTGAGTTTACTTCATTACACTCCCTTGAGTCCCTCCACCATAAGCACTGCACTCAACACAGTCACTTTTGTTGTTCATACTGTCTGTCACTATCCAATTTTTTTGAATAATTAATTAACTGTGTGTGACAGTTGTCTCTGTAAGTAAATTCAGACAGAGAAAGATACACGTTTTGTTTCATACCCAGGCAAATGGTAAATGGACTGCATTTATATAGCGCTTTCATAGACCCAATGGCCACCAAAGCACTTTACATGTTGCCTCTCATTCACCCATTCACTCACACATTCATACACCGACGGCGGTGTCAGCCGTACAAGGCGCCATCCAGCTCGTCGGGAGCAGCTGGGGTTAGGTGTCTTGCTCATGGACACTTCGACACTTGGTCAGGTGGAACCGGGGATTGAACCACCAACCTTTCGATTTGTAGACAATCTACATGAACCACTGAGCCACTGCCGCCCCAGGCAATGGACACATGTCTGCACAGATCTCTTTATTATTGCAAATGAAAGGTTACAGAGACATTAACAGTGAGAAGAAGATAAATAAATAAAACAGCGGGAGGGGGGCGGGGGTTCAGGTCATTGGTTCAGAATGAATTAATTTGCCTGCTATTTCTTTGCAGAGTAGCTAGGTGTCACTAGTGAGCAATGCTGAATGAAGCTTCGAGTAATGAATCTTTGGGCGAAGCAATGGGCTGCGAGGTCTCAGTGGTTCAGGAAGCCTCATCTTGCCATCACTAATGACGATGTGTCACAGTCCTCTCTGGCAGTATAGTTTTGTATGAGGTAACGTTACAGAGCAGAATTTAAGTTATTAATCCATGAAAATGTTAATCAAGTTTCGGTTCGCTGTTCGCTCTGTGAAGGCGCGCACGCATCTCCAATTCAAATGTAGTACACCAACTTAAACACGGCATGTTGTAATCTGTGACGATGCACGCGAGAGCCAATGAGCGTCTGATATCACTGCCGTAAAACATGTCGTAACGCCTCGGGTGCAATTTTTGAATTTGAACAAAGAGGTTTTTTTTATTTGAACAAAGAGTATACGTTCTTTGATTTGAATTCACCAGCGCGGGATTTGACGTTTACAGTCTCTGCTGAGAAATGGAGATGAAGATCACTGGATAAAGGGCTGAATTTGGATTTGTTTCTTGCTAACAACCTATGGATTATAAAGATTTGGATTACATCAAGCTAATAAAATTGATGTCTTTTTTGAATTTATGTTGTGTTTTAGTGTATTATGGGTCTATAGGAGAAAACGCCTTTTGTGTCTCACGGTAAATAAACGATTAAAGAAGGTATTTTTAAGGTTTAAAGTGTATTCTTGTTTATATAGGCTTAACGTTATAGGCTAATCCTCCGAAACGAGTTTGCAGCAGAAGTCACGAACAGAGCGAAATGTTATTATTTATAAGTAACGTTAAACTGTATTAATAAATGCGACTGAACATTTAATTGATAAGACAATTGAATGCAATAGAGTCAAAACATTAATGCCACGCTTTTAATATGCATAAGTGCATAAGCAATACGTACAAATTTGTACGTCGGTACAGTTGTTCATACGTAAATAAATAACGTTTTTGTGCTGTCAATACGTAAATGTTATACGTTTTAGTGCTGTAAATACATCAGTATTATATGTTTCTGTGTGTATAAAACATAAATAAATGTAGGCTACGTATGGTAGAACTACACATTTTCTCATGAGATCACGTTGACTGTGGCCCATTATTTTACATGTTAACTCCTCAATAATTACTCAAGCGTTAACTTGTCATCATGCAGGAACTACTAGTGATTCACTAGTAGTATAATAGTGAAGTGTTTAAAAACTATAAGTTTTATTAAGTGTTTTTCACTTTAAAATAATGGGCAACATCACTAGTAGTTCCTGCGGGATGACATGGTAATGCTTGAGTAATTAGTGAGGAGTTAACATGTTTTACACTTTAAAATAATCGGCCACATCACTAGTAGTTCCTGCGGGATGACATGGTAACGCTTGAGTAATTAGTGAGGAGTTAACATGTTTTACACTTTAAAATAATGGGCCACATCACTAGTAGTTCCTGAGGGATGACATGGTAACGCTTGAGTAATTAGTGAGGAGTTAGTATGTTTTACACTTTAAAATAATGGGTCACATCACTAGTAGTTCTTGCGGGATGACATGGTAACGCTTGAGTAATTAGTGAGGAGTTAGCATGTTTTTCACAAGTAATACAAGTTATTTAATTTTATATTTGACACATACTGTACAGGCATACATTTTTGTGAGGGACTAGTAATATTCAAACAAACATTGTAATCTGGAAGATGTGGTTAAGGTTTTACGATTATCGCAACATAGATGCAGCCAATTTCTTCATTAAGGATGCAAATTGTTTTTGACAAGAGAACATCAATGTTTATATCCTAAAGAGAAGTCCTCTTCAGGCGGCTACTGTAACATAAAGGTAGGTCGTTGGAGTCTGAGACATTGAACTGACACTCAAAAGAGCTCCTAATAGTGAACTAATCCAATCATGTCAGCATGACTTCCTAATTATTAAAAATTTTAAACAAATTATCATTATTAGTATTATTCTATGTTTAAGTTTGAATTAAACAGAACATACGTCCATCCTTTGGTAAGAGTAGTAGTCACAATCTCAACCTGTAGCTAATGTATTTGGGGGGATATAATATTCATAAACTGGTTTCCACAAAGAACCCATTTGAGGCACAAGCTTCTGAAATGTTATGACCATGTTGATGTCACGGGTGACAAAATCGCTCGGCAAGCGGAACCCTCTTGAGAGTCCTAGGTTTCCCAGGGGAAGGTATTGTGTGCAACACGCCCCACTCCGGTGATTCATGCCCGCACTGATTAGCGCTAATGCATTGCAGGTGTGAGAGAGAGAAGCGGCGCTCACACAGGCTTCCTGTTACACAAGCCAGGATAAAAAGGGACCATTCAGAGAGTGTTGGGCGGTTTCACCCCACAAGAGCAGTTATGCTGGGAACATGAAAGGGTTAAAATTCAGAGTTTTGGATGGGTCGGTGATACTATTGGGAAAGAGATGGGATTAGAGGGAAAGGAATTTAGCCCAACAGTTCCGCTGCCAGTTAGACCACCTTGGCTTTTTTGGCAGGCTAATGTGGACCTAGAGATTTTAAATTCTCAATCAAGAAATAGAGCGGAGGTGGATATATGTCAAGTTTTTTGTGATAGGATGAGTGACAAGTATGGTGAATATTTGATCATATTTACTGATGGATCTAAAGACCTTGAGTCGGGAAGAGCTGGAGCTGCTTTCAGTGTACCAAAGATGGGGGTGAAAATGCAGAAGAGAATCTCTGATAATTTACCAGTATTCACAGTGGAATTGGTAGCTGTTTGGTTGGCATTGAATTGGGTTGAAGAAGTCAAACCAGAAAAGGTTGTCATATGTGGCGGTCTGTGTTTGTGTTTGGAGCTCCGTCGATTTGATTCATTAATCCTTAATTTTCTTCTTTACCACTCAATTATAAACAGGAACTTTCTATTTTTATATCATGTGAACTTATCCTCGATACTATTCCTTATAAAAAACAATCGGATTGCTTTGATATCGCTACTTAGATCCAACTTTCCGAATCTCGGCTACTAGCCTTTAGCCCGCTAGCATTTCACGCGTGGCCTCGAGCGTCTCATTTTAGACCCGTTTCTCTGAAAGCTTCTCTGAAAGTACAGACACACGTTGATTGTGCTTAGAGCCTGCATCAACGGGGCATAAGCACATGCGCGTGCGGTCTGTGTTTGTGTTTGGAGCTCCATCGAATTGATTCATTAATCCTTGATTTTTCTTCTTTACCACTCAATTGTAAACAGGCACTTTCTATTTTTATATCATGTGAACTTATCCTCGATACTATTCCTTATAAAAAAAACAACAATCGGATTGCTTTACTGTTTACTATTACTACTAACTTACTGTTCATCTGTTAAAATGGCGAACATATCGGATGTGTGTCTAACGTTACCTCTGAGTGCAGGTGAGGACACATTCGAGCTGATTTCGGTACGATTGGAGCTGGAGTCGGTGGAGAAGCAGATTCGTGTTCTGCTGGAGAAGCAAGCCGAGCTGCGAGATCGGCGATCAGCCCTTGAAACATCACGCGCCGATGCTCACAAGTCAGTGGTTAGTAACTTTGTGACTTTGACTCCGACTTCGTCTACTCCGTGCGTTTCTCTGCCCAGGAGGACGCGATCATCTCTGCCTTCAATCACTCCTGCACCCTGGGTCACGACACGAGCCAGGACCAGAGCAAGAACCTCTCCCCCCCTCCCGGTCTTCGAGATCTCCACCCGGAACCGCTTCTCCCCTCTTCGCGAGTGGGAACGCGACGACGCCGTGATCATCGGCACTTCCATGGTCCGCCATGTCCGTGCTACCTCGGGTAAAGGTAAGGTGCGCACTCACTGCTTTCCTGGTGCTCGTGTTCTTGATGTCGCTGCGCAGGTTCCCGAGATCCTGAACGGTGACGAGCGCGTCGGAGCTGTCGTGCTGCACGTGGGGACGAATGACATCAGGCTGCGGCAGACGGAGGTTCTGAAGAAGGACTACAGGAGCCTGATCGAGACGGTACGCAGCACATCGCCTAGAGCAACGATCGTCGTGTCTGGACCGCTTCCCACGTACCGACTTGGACAAGAAAGGTTTAGAGATTATTTGCTTTAAATGAATGGTTAATGTCATGGTGTAATGAACAGAAACTGCTCTTTGTAAATAATTGGAATCTGTTTTGGGAGCGACCTAGGCTCTTCCGTCCTGATGGTCTGCACCCCAGCAGAGTCGGAGCGGCTGTTCTGTCGGACAACATCTCCAAGACGCTACACACCATCTGACTAGTAAGTCAAAGTCCAAATCATAGTCTTTGCTGTCCCAACTTAATTGATATAAGTACCAATGTAGAACATTATATAGAAACTGTGTCTATTCCTCGCTTAGTGAAGCCAAACAACAAATCTACTGTAAGATCTAGCAAGAATATTATTGTAATTAAACCAGAAAATCTAAATATCAGTGAACAAAAACAATTTCTAAAGCTAGGTCTTCTAAACATTAGATCGCTCACACCTAAGGCGGTTATTGTAAATGAAATGGTCACAGATAATAATTTCGATGTTCTGTGCCTTACTGAAACCTGGCTTAAACCAAATGATTATTTCGGTCTAAATGAGTCTACTCCACCAGGATACTGTTATAAGCATGAGCCCCGTCTGATCGGTCGTGGCGGCGGTGTTGCAACAATCTATAGAGATATTCTTAATGTTACTCAGAAAACTTGTCATAGGTTTAATTCGTTTGAAGTACTTGTGCTAAATGTTACGCTCTTAGTGTAAGAAAGAAATCCTTATTATCTCTAGCCTTGGCTACCGTATATATACCTCCAGGGCCATATACTGATTTCCTAAAAGATTTTGCAGACTTTCTCTCAGACCTATTGGTCAATGTCGATAAAGCAATAATTATTGGCGACTTTAACATACACGTAGATAATACAAATGATGCGTTAGGGGCTGCGTTTACAGATCTATTAAACTCTTTTGGGGTGAAGCAAAACGTCAGTGGTCCCACTCATCGTCTAAATCATACACTAGATTTAATTATATCATATGGAACCGATCCAACCGATATAGATATTATACCGCAAAGTGACGATCTCACTGATCATTACATGGTAACTTGCATAATACGCACTGCTGAAATTTGTCATGTTGCACCACGTTATAGACCAGGCAGAACAATCCTTCCAACCACTATAGAAAGATTCTCAAATAGCTTACCTGATCTATCTCAGCTGCTCAGTAAACCCAAACAAACAGATGAACTAGAGGAAATGACTAGCAGTATGAGCAACATTTTCTCTAGTACACTAGATATTGTTGCACCAATTAGATTAAAAAAGGTTAGAGAGAAAACTAAAACACCATGAGGCCAAACAGTGCTACGCATGCTATCAAGAGAGAAACTCGTAACTTAGAGCGTAAATGGAAACGAACTAATTTAGAGGTCTTCAGAATCGCGTGGAAAGACAGTATGTCACGTTATAAAAGGGCTCTAAAATCAGCCAGGGCTGAGCATATCCGCAAACTAATTGAAAATAACCAAAATAATCCAAGGTTTTTATTTAACACCGTGGCTAGACTAACAAATAATCAGACATCTCCAGAGCAAAATATTCCGTTACAATATAGTAGTAATGATTTTATGAATTACTTCAATGAGAAAATAGAAAGCATCCGAAACACAATTGTAAATGTACAATCCTCTATGGTGTCTTATGACTCGGCCTCAATTATGGCCCCTCTAGAACAACTACACCGCTTTACAACTATAGGACAGGAAGAACTAAATAAACTTATCATTGCATCTAAACCAACAACATGTTTATTAGATCCAATACCCACTAAACTACTTAAAGAAGTGTTACCTGTAGTGGAAGAGCCTCTTCTCAATATTATTAACTCGTCTTTATTTTTAGGTCACGTTCCAAAAATATTCAAGCTGGCAGTAATAAAACCTCTCATTAAGAAACCGCAATTAGATCCAAATAACCTAGCAAATTACAGACCCATCTCAAATCTTCCATTTATGTCTAAAATACTAGAAAAAAATTGTGTCCGCTCAATTATACTCTTTCTTGCAAGAAAATGATATCTACGAAAAATTTCAGTCGGGATTCAGACCGCATCATAGCACAGAAACTGCGCTAGTAAAAATTACAAATGATTTACTCTTAGCCTCTGACCAAGGCTGTATCTCAATACTAGTTCTACTTGATCTTAGTGCTGCGTTCGACACTATAGATCATAAAATACTCTTAGATCGACTGCAAAACTACACTGGTGTTCAGGGACAGGCATTAAGCTGGTTTAGATCGTACTTATCAGACCGTTACCATTTCGTCTGTTTAAATGGGGAAAAATCAAAGATAACATCAGTAGACTATGGAGTGCCGCAAGGATCTGTCCTAGGCCCTCTGCTATTCTCAATATATATGCTGCCACTTGGTAATATTATAAGAAAACATGGAATTAATTTTCACTGTTATGCTGATGACACTCAATTATATATCTCATCACGACCAGATGAAAACACTAACTTATCTAACTTGACAGAGTGTCTAAAAGATATAAAATGCTGGATGACGTGTAATTTCCTGCTATTAAATTCAGATAAAACGGAGGTATTACTTATTGGTCCAAAAAACTACCCACAAAATCCCTTACAATACAACTTTAATTTAGAAGGATGTCCTGTTACTTTATCCACTACAGTAAAAGACCTGGGTGTTATACTAGAACGCAACTTGATTTTTCGAAAATCATATATCATATGTTACAAGAACAGCCTTTTTCCACCTTAGAAAACATTGCTAAGCTACGTAACATGCTATCTGTTTCAGATGCAGAAAAGTTAGTTCATGCATTCATGACCTCGAGACTAGATTACTGTAATGCTTTATTAGCTGGTTGTCCTGCATCCTCAATAAACAAGCTTCAGTTAGTGCAAAATGCAGCCGCTAGAGTTCTTACTAGATCAAGAAAATATGATCATATAACACCAATTTTATCATCTCTACACTGGTTACCTATTAAGTTCCGTATCAATTACAAAGTATTACTATTGACTTATAAAGCTCTAAATGGTTTAGCTCCTGTGTATTTAACAGACCTTCTATCGCCCTACAATCCATCGCGCTCTTTAAGATCACAAAATTCGAGGCTTCTGGTCGTTCCTAGGATATCTAAGTCTACTAAAGGAGGGAGGGCGTTCTCACATTTATCTCCTAAACTCTGGAATAGCCTTCCTGATATTGTTCGAGACTCAGACTCGCTGTCCCAGTTTAAAACTAGATTAAAGACGCATCTCTTTAACCAAGCATTCACTTAATGCTTACCTTTTATACTACTTCTGAATCAGTTCGAATGCATTAATATTATGAACATCAGCTATGCTAATTATTTCCCATCTGTCTTTCTGCTGTTATCTCGGGACGCTAGTCCCGAGGTAATTAGCGTTCGTCAGCTCCAGTTTGTATCCAGCCTCTCACGGAGACTTCAGATGCCCCAACACCTGTGATGAGACGACTAAACGCCGGTGGAGAGACGACTAAACGCCTGTGGAGAGACGACTCGACGCCTGTGAAGAGACGATTCAACGCCGGCGATATGTTATGCCTAAATTTATACATGATTAACTAACTGTATTTTTCTTTGTACATTTCTGAAATGCACTTTCTGTAAAGCTGCTTTGAGACAATGTGTATTGTGAAAAGCGCTATACAAATAAACTTGAATGAATATGTTCAGACTCAAGTGCAGTTCTGAAAAGTTTGCATTCTTTTAAGTCACAAGCGAGACAGGACATAATATATGAAATACTAGAAATTCACTCACGGATTTGTCAGATGGGGATAACGGTAAAGTTTACATGGGTTCCAGCACATGTGGGAGTGAAGGAAAATGGTAGATAGATTGGCAAAGCAAGCGAGTAAACAAGAAGAGGTTGAAATAGTAATTACAATAAGTAAAGCAGAAGCGAAAGCACAAATCTGGTCAAAAATTATTAAAAAGTGGCAGGCACACTGGGATGCGGAGGAGAAAGGAAGACATTTATATAACATTCAACAAAAGGTTGGGACAGAGAGGGTCACTGGAAGCGAAGGGAAGAAATTATCTTCACGAGATTAAGAATAGGACATTGTGGGTTAAATAAGTATTTACATATTGTAGGTAAGCACGTATCGGGTAGGTGTGAATTTTGTGAAAATATTGAATCTGTGGAGCATGTGATTTTTGAGTGTCAGAAATATGACAGGGAAAGAGGAAAGATGATAAGAGGGTATAAGAAGGTTAGGGGGGCAAGGGAATTCACTAAGGGAATTGCTGGGGAAATCGGTAAATGGTGTAAGTGCATTGGTATTTCAATTCTTAAAAGAAACAAGACTGGCAGAAAGGATTTAGGTTGAATAAAAAATTATTATTATTTTTTTTTGTTTTAAAAGAGAAAAAAGGAAAAAGGGAAAAATAATAAAAAGTTAATTTTAGTTTGATGGTTTATTTATGTAATTATTTTATCTCCGGTCCACACTCCAGTATAGTAGGTGGCGGTAATGTATGGGATTAATATCCTGCCAGGATTCAAAACTGAAAATAAAGTTTTGAAAGGTTGAAACTAAGTGTTCAAAAACTCAAAATCTCACAAAAAAAGTTTTGCAAGATCGAAAAATAAGATTTGCAAGCTTGCAAAATGTAAAAAAAATTAAAAATATTTCTGCAAACATTATGTTGTTTTTGATATTTCCTTCTTCAGAACTGCAACATTTTTTTTACGATGTTGTGCAAACAATTTTTCAGAGTTTCAAATTTGTCAGTGTTCTCCCACTGTATTAGTTTGTTTTCCAGGTTTGAAACCTTGTAAATGGTGATCTGAAAACTGGTGTGCGAATGTGTGCACAAACGTTTTGAAACTCTGAAAACAGAGTTTTGCAGGCTTGCAAAGTGGTAAAAAAAAATTAAATCTCTGCAAACATAATTTTGTTTTTGAGTTTTCCTTCTTCAGAAGTGCAACACTCTTTTTTAGGGTGTTGTGCAATCATTTTTTCAGAGTTTCGAATTTGTCAGTGTTCTCCCAATGTATTAGTTTGTTTTCCAGATTTGAAACCTTGTAAATGGTGATCTGAAAACTGGTGTGCGAATAGGTGAAAAAAAGTTTTGAAACTCTGAAAACTGAGGTTCGAAAGGGCGAAACTTATTACATTACATTACATGTGCACTCTTATTGCAGACTATTTTTTCAGACCCGAGTTTACAACACCCACTTTGCGGAGATACGCCCACACAGTTGCGAGCTTGCGACTTACGTGATTGGTGGCAGCGTTGTCACGCAGCTCTGCTCTGAAACTCTGAAACTCAGACTGAGCGAAAATGAAGCTTCGCAACTAGAGGCTGACATTTTTTCGGGAATCCCACGGGTCACGGGATTCCCGTGGGATTCCTGCAGGATGGGAGTCATCTTTGCTATTAATCACGGGATTTGGACGGTACAGGATAAATGGTTAACGGGAGCAGACGGGAGCGGGAATCAACCAATAGCAAAGACGACAAAAAAGAAAAAAAGTAAATGCACTATAGGGCTGCACGATGTAGCTTTCATTTTAACATCGATATCGCGATGTATATGTGCGATGTCAAGGCTATACTAGGGATCGTATTTGATGCGTGATTTATGATCAGTAAATGTCCCAGCAGCTCCCCGGCCCGTAACGCTTGTGACTCGCGGATTCATTGCAAAGTTTAACCATCATAGTGTGAGAGTTTATCGATTTGCAAGTCCTGTCAGTTTAAACATAAAGCGCAAGAAGACTGTAACTTGCGCGCTGTTTTCTGTCAGCCTTCCTAAAGCGTATTTTTGTCCCGCCAAAGTTTGACCGGTGAGTGATGTAGATGAGTGATGTAGATGACTGACTGTGCTTGTTTACCTGAGCGAGCGAGCAGAGAGAGTGAAAGCCCCGGTCGCGCGCTCTCTCACCGACCGTCTTCAAACTGTCTTTCTCGCTCTCCCT
>CM070818.1:43405635-43590635 GCA_036326025.1 Chrosomus eos | reverse complement strand
ATGCAACACTGCCCTCTACTGTTTGTTGTTTGCTACTTGAACACGGTCAGTACATCTGATGAACGTTTCCAACTAAACTGGTTCAGTCTTCCTTTTTCCACCTTTGTTACCTTTGGCTTGCTTAGTTGGGGACATTAAATTTAATATTCAACAATTGATCTGCCTGCATTGCCACCATTATTCAAGAACTAAAATGAGCTGGACGATGACATCACAATTTACTCCAGAGCAGCTATATATATCATATGAACTAAATTAATAACTTTTAAAACAAAAAAAGAAACACTGAACTTAAGCTGGACTTTGACACCACTTTCACATGGAAACACTTTTTTGCATTATTTTCCTGTCATCTCTGTAAAGCTGCTTTGAAAATCTGTAAAAGCACTATAAATAAATGTGACTTCATAACAGGATAGAGATTGCAGTGAGTTCTGGGATGCATAAGGATTTAAATGGCTTTATTTTTTACAAATGTCCATTGAGAGCCCCTTAATAAAAAGACTAAGGTTTCTCCAACATCATAAAAAATAAAAACAAATTTTACATTGTGAATGAACTTCACAGATTTTTCAAACAGTTGGACCTTTATATTGGCACTTTGAGCTTTATTGAAATCCACTCCTGAAACTTCAAGTTCAAAAGCCAAATTGCAAATAAAAAAAACAATCACCAGACATCATAAGGGACACATACAAAAAAAAGCTTCTCTGAAGCCATGTTTAAAAAAACTACCCCAGAAATGAGTAAAATGCAAAGATGGACAATATAAAGTTTTAAAATTCTAATCTACAGGACAAACAATACATTTGTGTCCTCAGACAACATTGTTCACACGGTCTTCTGTTGTCCCTTCTTCCCAATAAGAGACTTATGAATGTGGGGTATAACACCTACAAGGCAGAGATTTAAAAAAAAAAAAAAAAAAAAAAAAAAAAAAAGTTAGATCCCAAATTTAAAAACACAAATTTAAAAACTCAAAAAGGTTTAATAAGTACTTACCACCACCAGCAATAGTCGCCTTAATGAGGGAGTCTAACTCTTCATCGCCTCTGATAGCCAGCTGCAAGTGGCGTGGGGTAATTCTCTTCACCTTCAGATCTTTAGAAGCATTTCCTGCAAGCTCGAGTACCTTAATATGAACACAGGCATGTTAAATCAGAGGTTTGAAAAGTCTCAAACCAATTCAGTCTCCCTTATATTGGTACTCACCTCAGCAGTCAAATACTCTAGAATGGCAGCACTGTATACTGCTGCAGTAGCTCCAACGCGCCCGTGACTGGTGGTCCTGGACTTCAGGTGTCTATGAATACGACCCACTGGAAACTAAAGATGACGAAGTGACAAAAACTGGCTCAGGATATGAAATTACGTAAAAGAAAAACAATATACACCAGCCGAACAATAGTTATTAGCTACTACAAACCATATTGTTTATATTCATTTTCAATCAAGAGTCTTTGTTCATTATGAAGAGTCTGACCTGCAGTCCAGCTCTTTGTGAGCGCGAAACAGCCTTCGCTTTCGCCTTCCCGGAGTCCTTTCCTGCTTTACCCCCAGCCTGAAACCAACAGCACCATACTCACTCATCATGTTATAAGAGTCAACTGAAGCGTTTACATCTTTTGTATTACGCACACGGACATATTTAAACAAGTCGATAGTTCACTTGTTTCGCGCTCGTGTTTACACGACGCCAGCTAGCACAGGAGCTAAGCTAACTAACATTAGCTGCATAATATTGTTCAATAGTGACTGGGAAAATAACTCTAAATGTACTTTTAACATGTAATGCATCGTTCCAAAAAGAAGAGTGTCACATAATAAATACAAAATACTTACCATTTTATAATATGTAAATGACAGTTACTACAGCTGAGCCGCGAAACCACAAAGTTGATCACCCAATTCAAACTGAGTTACGCGCCTTCTCTCTGTGAAATATAAATCTTTTCTACATCCGGGACATTAGGCTTGTGAACTAGCCAATCAGCTCTTGTGTTCTTTTGTTTGGCACATGCAGTGAGCAGTTACATTGCGGAATTTGCAACTCTCTTACACAAAAAGGGGAATGTTATTTAAGCATGGTATTTAAGCCTTTGTTTTGTCGGGTACTGAACGCTCATAACAACGCGGGGAGTTTCATTTTATTTTATTTTTCGGTTAAATGTCTATTAATGCCACTTGTAAACTATTTTTAAACTAAAATATCAAACTACCGGTAATTATATTTTGCTGTCTCATTTCATGAAGAGGGTGTCATTTTCTTATTTTAATAAAAATCTCAAAACAAAATCTGCATACTGCAATAGAAGGTGTGTATGTAACTGCCACCAATGTTAAAGAATGTTTCAAATCATGAAAAGGAAACTTCGAAGATGGGAATGGAAAAATTAATTCTAAAGAATGCTTACTTATGGATTAGAGAGCCTAAATACTCAATTATTTGAAAGAAACAGAGCTGATTAAGAGAATTAAGCCTTAAAAATATGTTTTGTTTGTTTTATGCATAATATCCCTTTAAACAGGGCACAGTCATTTGTAGTGGTGTCTGGGACAACTGACAGTATCTACTGCACTAATTCAACCCCATAATGCACCACAATAACGAGTGTAGGCCTAAAACCGATGTACACTCAACCAATGGACCAATTTGTTTTTTTAACCAAACAATGAAAACGTTTGCTCTTTCTGCTTGCTCTGTGAAATTAGATTTTTTGCTTTTCGCTGGAAACGCCAGGTGAGAAGTTATATCTTTTACTGGTGTATCTTTATCTGGTGCACATTTGTCTGTGCTGGTGCAGACGTGAACCAATCAGGCTTCAGTATTTAGGAAAAAACAGAGTCTCCCCATAGCATCAGGAAAAATCTGACACAATCCTCGTTCCGGTATCAAAAGGGAATCCTTGTTTCTTGATAACTGGTTCAGTAATGGAGTGACGTTAGAGATTTTATTTTGAGATACCAATTTCCAGTATCTAGGAAAGAATTTAATCTAGTTTTCAAGGCCATCTCTTTGAAAATTTGTATGCTCTTTACTGAACATGTGATTATATGACTGTCAAAATGTGTAATATCGGAAGGGGTTCATGTAAAAGTTAATGATGTTGTTCCTGAGGACAGCGTTTCAAATGTATCAAAGGGTGCCACTGCATTTAGTAACTGTAGTTCAAGCAGCAGAAGTTCTTCCACTGCATGAGCGCAGAGAGAGCTGCACTTGTGGCACGCGCCAATATTAAATTCATACATAAATCAAAGTGTTACTCTTTTGGCGTAAGTCGACTTGCATACAGCTGTCTGCCGGAAGCTAGTTACTTTAGTCGATAAAGTTTTAAATATGGATATTTTTCTTAAATATGGATACACCAACGCATCACTTCGCTTCAGAAGGGCTTTATTAACCCCTCAGAGCCATTTGGGACCCTTTTATGATGGATATGATGCACTTGTGTGGACTTCAAAAAATAGTGCCCATCCACTCCCATTATAAAGCTAAAAGAGCCAGTACATTTTTTAATATAACTCCAATATGTCTGAAAAGAAGAATGTCATATACACCAGGGATGGCTTCAGGGTGAGTAACTCATGGGCTAATTTTCATTTTTGAACTATCCCTTTAATGGTGCCTAACCATGCTTCACTGATAAAGAGTAACATTCAAGGAACAATATGGACTATGGACAATGTGTGCATCATATCTGCAAGGTATGGACTTCATATTTTTATGCTGTGAACTTGAAAGAATGAGACACCACACGAAGCTAATTGAAAGCAATGTTTATTAATTGGAGCACAATAAAGACACTGTTTTGCATCTTACATCTGCATTCGTGGAGTTACGCATCAATCACTTGCTCACTCCTGTTACCAAGTAAGAAGAAATTGTTTATTTTGAAAGTCAGTTGCTCCTTTCAGTGAAAAGTCGAGATGACCGTTGCAGTAAAAACCACAGATATATTTATGATTTGGAGAGGAAAGTGTTAAAGGTGTGTGTGTGTGTGAGGGGGGGGGGGGGCAGCTTCCTTTACGCCTTTGTGTGTCTGTGAGACATTCTTCTGAATTAGCACCTACTACTTGCAAGATACACATGCAAGCCTTGTGTACAGGTTTGACTATAATATAGTGAAATATCATGAAAAACCTTGTGAGAACATTTTTACAGCTAGGATTCGGACTAGGACATGTAATTAATCTACAAACAATGGAAGTCTATGAGATGTCTTCGCTTATTTTGTGAAACAACCCTGTGAGTCTTTAAAAGAGGAGCTAACAGAGCGAATACTTTTCACATCATAAACTCAAGTTCTCTTCATTCAGATCTAAAAAGTCAACAGGTGGCCCTTCAGAACCAATTACCTTTATGAGTAGCATGAAAGCAACAAGATATGGTGCTTAAAATCCCATCCATGTTTTTTCCAAATGTGTGTAGTAAGCTGGACAGCAAACAACAAAAAAGCACTAGGGCCTCTGGCTCAGACTCATCTGGTCACTGTTTTACATTCATACAGTCCTGCACTAAATATACAAGTAACCTGTCTAATACAATAATAAAAAGTAGAAAGTCTTTGTTGCTTATCCTTATAGAATAGGGACCTGTACCATGATGGAAGTTGAATAAACTCAGGGTTGCAGGATTAGTTTCGACTTGACAAAACCAAACCAATACAACCAGGCTTGGTACAATGATGCTGATCATCAACTTTCTCTGTCAACTCATGCTTTGATCCTGAGTTTAGGAGTTTAGGTGTGACATTAGTAGCGAACAGCCATTCACATGCTGAGAAAGAGTGAAACTCATTCAAAACTCATTGAAATTCATTTCTCGTAAGAGAATCAGAGCAATTCACTCATTAAATAAAAGTATTAAAATATTAAGAATTTAGACAAATTTACACAGCAAGAAGAAAATAGCTGTCTATGAAAGAGAACAACTAAAAGTAAGTCTCGCTACTGTATATCAGTGCAAGTAAAAATTGTGAAGTTAGTTTATACAGTTGATAAAGGTATAGAGAGAATTGAACATTTAAGCTCAAATGTAGTAATTTTAGCTTCATCTATTGATTCTAAGGCGTATTTATATATATATTTATTAATTAATTTAAACTCTGCGCAATACAAATTGATTAACTAAAATTGTACATGTGTGATTATAATAATATAATACAAGAGTATAATACAAGGGTGTAATAATTATTACATAAATAATACCTAAATCATACATATTTATTATTCTAAAAAATACACCAACAGTTAGCAAGCATTACTAAAAGCTAGACGATTTTGTCTTTAAAGATCATTTGCTATGTGGTGACCTTTAATTTGGGTAGAAACAGGTGAAGTGACACATCAGACATGTGTCAATTTGCTCACAGCTGATTGGTCCAAGTTCGTTTTGCAACCTCTTACCTAGAACATAACCTGCCCCGGACCAGGTTAGTCGTGGAGCATAAGTTATTCGGTGATGAACACTGCTAAAAGCCAAACCACTTTCATGGTGCCTAAAACCCAGGGTTGGCGCAAACTAAACTGAAACATATCTGGCTAGCCACCTAAACCGGCTTCATGGTATAGGCCCCAGATCCCACATAATGAATCGCTCCACATAACAAGAATTTTTTCATATTTCTTAGAAGCCCTTTTATGGGGAATTCACAGCACACAGCTCTGCTCACATGCATTCAGAGGCTTTCAAGTAATTTGTTGTTGTATGACTATGAGAAAGTTCCTGCCAAGTTGCATATTTACTTATAAGTAGAGTTTGCTTAAACATTTCACTTCAAACAAAGTAACTGATATTAACAATTAGGATCTTACTATGTTCCTCTTTAGTATACCAAATTTGCAGCTATTAGGGTTTAAGTAAAATTTGAAAATCAAATATGTCCTTTTCCTACATAAAAAACTGAAGCCACTCAACAGCGAAGAGGACCCTATCCGTCTAATGATCTTTGTTCAAAATGTGCAACATACAACACATTTCTACTGCAAAGGTGTCCCTGTACTTAAACCATGTAAATTTCAAATATCCCAGGTTGTCAAGAAGTCAACGTTGCTGGATAACTTTCACTGTACACGAACAAGCAGGAAAATTCATTTAACAGAAGAGGTGAAATATAACAAGTGCTGTAGATATTTCCTGTACATTCATATGCACATGCTCGCTAGTTTGGTGACCTCAAATTAATGTCTTTCAGGATACCACAAAGCCATAAAAGGTTGGCTTTTAACACTTTAAAGGGGCCATGGACTGCATTTATTTTAATTTTATGTTTCCTGAGGGGCACTTAAGTTAGTTGACTTTTACATCAAATATTGTCATTTAGAAATAAAAAGACATTTTCTACCCTGATTTGAACACTGCTGTGAGATTTCAATGTAAACACCCATTGCTATGATTGGCTAACATCTTGCATATGAAATATTACATGTGGAACTTTATTGAATTTATTTTACTACATTTTTACTATTACAGCCATCTAAATTTTGAAAAGCGTTGATTATAGTATTATATTTAGATATACACCTTGGCATAAAAGGTTGCAGTGATGAGCATTGCCAATGACAGACAAGTATAAAGAACCACTTTCCAAGCATTTAGTCTTTTGGAAGGTTATGTAATTTTTAGTTCATATCTCTTTTCTTCTAATCTCACTAATGTGCCAGTGGGCAGGGCCAAAGACACAATGATGTAGAAGTATGCATGGATTTGATTCTGCAGAGGCGGTCTTTCATCACACTATTACATCATAATGTGATAATTCCAAAGGAGTTGGTTTCTAGGCTTGGCTTCAATAAAAACAGTTAAGAAATAACGAGAAAGTTGAGTATTTATTTTGATTTCTCACCTCATCACCACTTTATGGGATGAAGTTTATGCCTGTGGGTAAGGCAAGTTGAGTCCAGTGACATTAAGTAGGTTGAAAAAAAATTTATCTGGTCTAACATAGGCAAGATATTAGTCAACTATTTTATATATTTAAAAATGCCAAAAAAAAAAAAAAAAAAAAAAAAAGTACTGAAAATGTTTTGAAAATATAGTTTATTGTCAAAATAGACAAGGCTCTCAACTTCCTATAAAAGGAATTTTATAAATAAAAATGTTCAGTTGCTGTACCAGCAAATCAGCCAAAATATAGAAGTGTATTCAGTTGGGAAGATCAGTAAAACAAAGATCAAGTGTTGAATAAAGACAATTTGTGCAGTGACCATTACAAGGTGAATTCACACAGGGGTTAAAAAACATAATACATTCAGAAATATGCCCCCCTTTAGAGTGATGCTTTCCTGTACTTTAGTTTAAATTAAATTTAAAACTTCAACAGTCAAATAACTTAACTCTCAAAACACATCTAATGATTAATGAATTAATGCGTGATATATAAAAGGAAACACTTTGTGAACCCTTCATTTGAGCAAAATTATGACCATTTTAGAGGAGGCTGACAAGGTCAAGGCCAATATTAAACACTATCCTTAATGCTTTCAAAAACTACAGCAAATACCTATAAACAATCAACTCTCCATTTTGTTCCATGTCATTTTATGCCAAAAAAACAAACAAACCACCAAACAAAAACTCTTCAATTATTGATAAAAAAAAGCTTACAAAAACTTGAGTTTTGCTTCCCCAGCAGACTCTTACATTCATAAAGTAAGTGCATTCAAATGTATCTTTAAACTCCAGCCCATCCTACCACCTTCATCTCCATCTCAGCACTCCTCAACTATAGTTCCAGCTGTGGAGGAGTACAGTTTTTTCTTAATAAGCCTAAACCCAGGGCGAAGCTTAAGTGCACGGTGGGTGCCAGGTGGGAAACACGTACCGATGCGTAAAAAATCCCTCAGACTCGGCCAGCCACCACCATCCTGTTTGAAAACCAACGTAAATTCAAAAGTTGGCACCACACTTGCGTCACAAGCAAGTCGCTCGAGTCTCTCACAGCGGTGCTGCTGCTCTTCCAGCTCGAGATGCACATCCAGCACACAGCCCCGCAACCCACACGGCTCCCCTGCTGCCAACCTGAGCATGTCCCGTGCCACCCGCAGGATGAGAGTCTCTGGCACCAGCACATAGGCACATTTCAGCTTGCTGGCTTTGGCTCTCGACAAACAGCCCTCAAGCAGCCGTGCGAGCTGCTGACATTTCTGTTCCTCACACACTTCTGCACCCAGGTAAGGCTCTGCCAAACACCGTTCCCAAAAGTCCATTTCTGGAGAGAGAGAAGAGACATGAGGTTAGACTGATGCATGATATATTGGGAACATAATATCATATTTAATCATGGATTCTTGGTTCAACCTATTTTCGGATAACATTTACCATCTAGCACCAACTTAAAGGGAAAGGAATTACAACAAATATTTAATCCCTTAAAGAGCCATTAAAAAGCATTTCTTGAACACATTCTTATAGTAGAAAACCAACCTCACACCGCATTTAAAAAACTTTTTTTTAGCAGACTTAAAATTGAACATCCATATTTTATACAGTATTATAATATTGGCTACTAAAGTAATTTAGACATACAATTTTAATTTGACAGTGCAAAACTATTTTTTGTTTGTTTTTTTATAAATCGTGGCCACAAAGGAGATGATCTGGATAACAGAATGACTTCATCGGTGTTGACATGACATCACCGCTGCAGCTCTGCACCACCAGCGGCGCACTGAGCGCAGTAAACAAGTCTAACGTTAGCTCTCAAATCCATGTTAGCGCTTCACAAATCACAGATACTGAACATTATAGCAGCTACATGAAAAAATTCCTATATTTACCATGATCGATGGAACTCAGGTCATATCCTCTACCAGCAAATTCGGAGATGCATTCCAAGTTTCTGTTTAATGTGATTGTTGCAACCATTGTGAAATTCCTTTGAGTTGTATAAAGTGCTGAAAAAGAAAAAATCTGGATTAACTTTAAATGTTGCACACCAGAAGGAACGATGCAAAACTTCCATTCAGTACCCTATGCCTTAATTATATTCGAGCAAATGTATTAAAGCACGTTGCATCATCTCGTTGATTAAGCGTACACAATTCGAGATTTACAACAAAAACATTAGGCTATAACGTTACATATTGCATAGCTGCAATCACAAACAAACGCACAATTTGTTTGTGTTATAGTCATTCAAACGGGTGCTTTATCAGAGTGTCACTAACCAGGGACATAAAAAACGTAAATATAAGATAGGCTACTTACCCTTGTAAAACCGATATAAGTTTAAAATAATTATATACACAAAAATTTATTTCAATAGCACAAAGTCTAATACACACATCCCCGTCAACATTTACGTGTACACAGACTAACAAATGAAAAAAAAAAGCCTCTAGCTCAGCTGTATTTATAGCTTCTCTATACCCACGTGCTTATCAAACATCACAGACCAATCAGCGCACGTTTTACATTGTGGAGCGTACTGACTTCAACCAGGCAACCAGTTCGCACTTTAAAGTACTGTTCCACACAGTAGGCTACGTGTCATTTCAGCATCTGCAGTTGACAAAAGATGTATAAAAGGTTCTCAGACAAACACATTTGGGTCATTTCGTGTCAAAATCATCCAATTTTCAGAAACTTTCCCAGCTCAAATTTTTGTTTTTTTGTTAAAAACAAAAACAAAAAACAAAAACAAAACACTGAAGAAAGGCAAACATAAATGAAGAAGAAATCCAAAATATTACAAATGTATTTACTGAGAATTTTACTGTTTTGTAAAATGGGTCAAAATTTTCACCTTGCATTTGGAGTCAGATTACAGGGGGGTTAAAATTACTTTAGAACAGCATCATTATTTTACTTTTACACAGAGATTGTTAGGTCTATTAGTTAAATCGGTTGACTTTAGCCATCTTTGTTATGCCAGTGACATTTAAAAAATGGGAAAAAGCACTACTTTTGTTTTTTTTTGCCCAAAGTTTGCATGCCTGAAACTCATATTAAAGATTTCTTAATATCCTTTTAGATTCAAATTCTTAATGGTGGGGTATGTGATTCTTTTTTGTCCATTTTTTCAGAATAACTTGAAATCCTATTCTTACCACTGAGTTAGAAGCACTGAAATGAAAATTAAGCAATTTAATCATCTGTGGAACGGGCAGGACTCGAAAAACTCCAGCCAATAATTTCCAAGACCACCTAGAATCATTGGACAGTAAGTTCGTCAATCAAACGGTTGTACCACACCCCCCTCCCCCCAGCGCGCGCGTGACCCCTGTCGTACGCATACTCAAAGCTTGTGATGCATGCGCATCTCGTCAGTAAAGCCGGTTCCATGATTAGTAGTAAATCTTCATTACAATCTCTCGCGCATCTGAGTTTTCGTTCGTGCATGATTGCGCGTCCATGTTCTTCGAAAGAGGAAAGAAGGTAGGACCATTTGAATTGTATATTTTCTAAATCTGCCGGTCGTTTTGCAAATCACATACCCCAACTTTATTTTTACCCCACCTAATTTTCAAGGCCGAATATGGTTAATTTGAACGCCTAAATTTTGGGATGTTAATGTGGCTCTATGAGTAAATTGGTACGCATTTTCAATGGTCGCACATTTTCTGAAGAACAAATAATGTTGAATCTAGAAATGTATATTTTTTTTCTATCAACACAATTGAACATTACTGAGTGCCATAAATAGTATTTTTTCCAAAGTTTGTGTGCCTGTAACTCAAAACGTATCTTAATATCCTCTTTATTTTCATTCTTGATAAACTTTTCTTTTGTAATCTTCATATTAAAGGCCCTATATGTTTCTATCACATAGATATAGGCCTAATGTGGCTCCATGTTCAGATTGTTGAATTTTTCCCATTTTCAATAGCTGCAACCTCTATTCAAAATGATAAACATAGAAGTTTTTTTTCCAGGAGGATACATAGATGGCAGGAAGATACATAGATGGCATAACATTTAAAATCAAAATAACTGAACGTCTTTAAAATTGCAGCAAAAAAAAAAAAAAAAAAAAAAAAAAAAAAAACTCCAAACCATTTAAACAATGGCACTTAGAATTTTGAACTGGCCTAAATGTTGTTGCAACCATGAATAAATGAAAAGTGCATACTTTCCAGATAAAGAGAACTTAGATATGGGCTGCTTTTGGTGCTTGAGATTTTATTGGTTAATTTGTATTTCAATAACCAGGTCCAACCAAGTACACTCTAAGAAATAAATCCGTAAAATAACAGAAAAAGTACTGGCAGCTCATTACCCGGACTTTGTCCCATAATTAAAAAAGGAAAAATTTCTGTTAATTTACAGTGTGCCCACTTGTAAACAAAACAGAATTTTTCTGTTATTTAATGGTGTATCTATAGTAAAAGACCAGACACTTTCTGTCATTTAATGATGTATTTATAGTAAAAAATAGGACACTTTCTGTTATTTAATGATATAACTAGGGTAAAAAAACGCAAATATTAAATAAATCCATAAAATAACAGAAAATGTACTGGCAGCTCATAGAATTTAGGCAATATACCTATACAGCAAATAGAAATTTTACTTTTCTGTTAGTTAACAGTGTAATGATCACTCTTGTTGAAAACATTTCAAACAAATCTTCTGTGATTAAAAAATATTTTTATTTACTTATAGATCTACAACAATTCCATGAAAACTAAATATAAAGGAAAAAAACACAAAAGGGAAAAGTAGGCCTATATATATTTCTCATCTCTAAATTGTTTCAAGTCTGCT
This sequence comes from Chrosomus eos, assembly GCA_036326025.1. Taxonomy (NCBI): domain Eukaryota; kingdom Metazoa; phylum Chordata; class Actinopteri; order Cypriniformes; family Leuciscidae; genus Chrosomus; species Chrosomus eos. Next base: position 43,578,928 of record CM070818.1, on the reverse strand, counting down.
AATTCATGACACTTTGTTAAAATTACAACAAATGCATCCACTGAATAAATTATTTTAAAATGTGTGGAGGAACATGGATGGGGGGGGGGGTACTCTTCTTGTCTTCAAGTAAGATGAAGGCTGTAAAAGAAATACAAAACACTATTACTGACATACAGAGGGGAAAGAACAGTATGTGGCCTATCCATCATGATGTTTCAAATTTAGTTTCCGTGTACTGTAATGGTTCTGTCTGCGGTTAACCGTACCAGTCTGTCTCGCGGCGAGAGGCCTGCATCACGACCCAGCTGTCCCTCCAGGTTGTCGTTGCTCTCTCCGTGCCGACACAGGTAGATGGTTCAAGGCTGGATGTAGATGTTCATCAGGTAGATTATCCTGGATCTATTTGATGAGGAAGTGCCGATCCCCGTCTATCGCCTAGATGAAGGAGTGATCGGTATGTTCAGTTAAAGGTGCTCTAAGCGATGTCACGCGTTTTTAAGGCCAAAACATTTTTTGTCACATACAGCAAACATCTCCTCACTATCCGCTAGCTGCCTGTCCCCTGAACACACTGTAAAAAAAACGCGGTCTCTGCGGACACCCCAGGCTCCACAAACGGCTACAAAAACAAACTGTAGCGACCCGCGCTACAAAACATAACAAACTGTTCCAGCCAATAACCGACAAGAAGGGTTTGGGGGTGGGGTTTGAGGGGTTAGTGCGTGGATGAGGAGGAGGGAGGGTCTAGCTAGCCTCCGTTTTGTTTGACAATAGTTCGAACGTCAAGAAGTGATGTCACCCAGGATCGCTTAGAGAACCTTTAAAGTTCCATTTTGAGATTTGACAAAAGCTAAAACTTTACATGGTTTTTCGAAGTTGTTCATACAGGAACTTCAGCAGTCTTGGAGGAATGTTTATACGTTTGGTTTCCTTCATCTCAGCCTTTTCGACATTCGTTCAGGATTTCTGCACAGAAGAGTTGGATATGAAGAAAAAAAATAGATATATTTTAGCTACACAAGAAATGAAATGAAGGAAAATGAACTACAAAGTATCATGCAGACCAGGTTGAGGTTTAAAAACAATTGTACAGTATTTTACGTTCGTTAAATTATCAACTATAAATAATCAGCCATCCCTAATTCTTTCAAATTCAAACACTGTATATAAAATGCTAAGACTTTTGTTTCCAGTGGACTCCAATTGCATGTCATGTTAACTTGTCTGCTCAACTATACATTATAATATGTTTAATTATTTTCAACTAAATAAACAGAAACACAATAACATAATCTATAAATCATTTAATTAAAAATGTGTTGCTTACCTTTATATGAACTCCAGGATAAGGGCCATTTTCTTTAGGTATTTTTGTAGCTCACTGCCTCAATGGGGTAGAGATGTGGTCAATAATAACTTCTTGAATGACAGCAATCCTGAATGTCCACCACCTTAAACAAAAAAGATATGACAAAATGATATTACCAGAGGCGGACAGAGTACACAGCTTCATTACTTGAGTAAAAGTACAGATACCCCTTGCTAAATTTTACTCAAGTACAAGTACTACAGTCAGATGTCTACTTAAGTAAAAGTACTGAAGTACTTGTTTTTAAAAGTACTTGAGTATCAAGAGTACAGGAGTACATTTTCTAAATATTGCTTTACTACTGCCACAGTGCTTACATTAGTGAAAGTGTTAATACCCTGGAGAATGTAAAAGGAATTGAAAGTAAAATCAAGTCATTTTCATATTTTTACCATGTTAACATAAGAAAATTTAATAAAATTCAGAAAATTGAAATAGTCTGGCGAGGCGGGGCCATGGGTCGGCACATTCCCGGGATGGACCTGTTGCGTCTTCATCCATTGTTTCGTCCATGGTTTCGTCTCTAATCTAAATCTGACCATGGAGTTGACTTTGGCGGAAAGCTGAAGGTGATTGCTGATAGGCTGTCCCAATAAATGGCGCCTACACAATCCAATCACGTTTGAGAGGAAAACTACAAATTGAGGGTTTCCCAAATTTTTTTTTTTTGAAGTAGTAACGGGTACTCACGTTATGGATAGAAATGTAGCTGAGTAAAGAGTACAATATTTGCCTCACAAATGTACTTGAGTAAAGTCATGAGTACTCCCCAAAAAAGATACTCGAGTAAAATACAGATCCCTCAAAATTGTACTTAAGTACTGTACTCAAGTAAATGTACTCCGTTACTGTCCGGCTCTGGATATTACATTAATAAAGATATTACAATACACGATCACTTCAGAAAACCGCTTTAAAGGGATAGTTCACTTTAAACTGAAATTTCTGTCATAATTTACTCACCCTCGAGTTGTTTCAAATGAATTTCTTTCTTCTGCTGAACACAAAGGAAGATATTTTGAAGAACGTCCGTAACCAAACAGTTAACTGGAGCCATTGACTTCCATAGTTGGAAAAAAATATACTATGGAAGTCAAACTTGAGAAGACATATTGATGAGCATATTGATGAGAAGAAGATGGCGCCGGTGGTCATGGCATGCCGTCTACCTGCTCTGTTTGTATTTGTCCTGTTCTTGTTGCTGCTAACTTGTTGCACTCAATATGCATCTTCATTATTTATTTATGATCGGAATCAACTGCTAACGATCCAGACGATTGTAGATGCGGCTTTTAAAAATGATTTTGAGGGATCTGGTTTTATTCCTCCGTATGCTGGAGAAAATCCCTCTGCACCTGTGTCGCACCTCCTCCGGTGCTCTTCGAAGACGCCGCTGGAGAAAGCGAGGAAAACGTCTCCGGTTACTATCGTAACCTCGGTTCCCTGAGAGGCGGGAACGAGACATTACGTCACTGACGTATATGGGAACTCCCTCTTTCTCCGTTTTCACTGAAATCTTATAGGCTAACGCCAGCTGGAGACAGCTGGCCAATTGACGCGAAACATGCAAATGCTGACCGGTCCGCGGGCAGTATAAATATAGCATGTGCGCGACAATACGTCAGAATCAAGACTGAACGCTAGCACAGCTGATCAAACGGCGAGCACGGCGGCTGACGTAATGTCTCGTTCCCGCCTCTCAGGGAACCGAGGTTACGATGGTAACCGGAGACGTTCCCTTTCAAGGCGGTCACTTCGACATTACGTCACTGACGTATATGGGAACTGTATAGAATCCCGCCGTGAGCGCAGTGAAGATAAGCCCTGAACGGGGTCAAGCTACACTCCCGCGAGAGACAACAGTTTTAAGCCAGCAGCGCCGCTAGGAGTACTTGAACTGATAGGCGAAACTAGACCAGAAACGTCTGCTCCGACCTACCAAAGTTGCATATCCTATGCAATGAAGCGAAGTCTGCTCTGGACAGGGCAGCACAACACCATAAGCACTCGAGCACAAGAGTTAACACAGTGTCGACGGCAAAGCGGTGACAGCTGCATAACCTTAAGCCATACACAGAGTTAACAGGACATTGAAAACTACTGCGTAATGTGGAAACAGCTATGTAACATAGTATACACAGAGTTAGCAGCAATGGTAACTCTGCATAATGCAGACTACTGCACAGCTGGTGGAGACAGTTCATGAGTACCTTAATAAAACTCACGACGCTATCAGCAGTGCATCAAACTTGAAACCCTGGCGAACGTGTTCTGAGAAGACAGCCAGCATACCTAAATCCCGTAGGCATTAAGCCAACATTGAAAAGCGTCGAATTCAGTGAGAAAGTCTCAAGTCTAAAACAGCACGTCCCTAGTACCATCCACCAAGCACACAAACAGCTGGTCTTTAGACTGCTGCCTAGTGATCCACGTACATCCGCAAAGCCCTTACAGGGCCAACAGCACTCCAAGCATCGGCATCATGCGAGGCTGACGGCTCAGCAGATAAGGCGGGCAGGGATCAATCTGTGCTCTGAACGGTGTAAGCGACTTCGGAACGCAGCTTGGTATCGCACAGAGAGTGACGCTGCAGTCACCAAGTCCGAGACGATGCAACATCATTCACTTAGAATGAGCGTAGGTCTCCAAAGTGCTTCGCTGGGTCGAGAGCAGGTGAATTAAGGCCATCTCAAGGATAGCCGATGTACAGAAGTGCATACCAACACATAACTGAATGTACATAAACACAGTGCTAGTGGCCGTGGCAACAACAACTGTGAATATACGCAGTTAGATAATAGCCCCAATAGCATAGCACCTCAGTAAACAAACAAACACATAGCCGTAGCTACAACTGTGAGTAAACGAGTTAGCACAGAATAGCCAGTTGCATTGAAGGCAACATAACAGCGTAGCACATGTACGTAACAGCATAGGTCGCTGTAGCGCATCCATGCATGTACATAACCCAGCGTAAGTCGCCGTAGCGACAGAAACTGTGTAGAGACAGAAACTGTGATGTACAGTTAGATCAGGATGGCTAGCTGCACCGAAGGAAACGGGGCAGCATTACAGCATAACACATCCGTGTACGTACATGCATCCAGAAACTGAGTATGCGCGGTTAGATTAAGATCTAACCGTGCTAGTTTTGCACTGCAGGAAACAGGGCAACAAAATAGCAAAACACGTCCTTATACGTACATAAGTGCAGTGTAGTCGCTGTAGCGACAGAACTGTGAATATGCACACAGTTAGATAGGATAGCCGGTTGTTGCACATAAGGATAGAGGGCAACATAACCGCATAACACATCAGTGTGCACATTTTACACATCTGTGTGTATAATGCAGTGCAAGTCGCAGAAGCCACCGAAACTGCATGAATATGCGCAGTTCAAACACAATGCCCATTACGTTGAAGGGCAACATAACAGCATAACACTTCAATATGTACACAGATGCAGCGCAAGTCGCCGTAGCGACGACTGAGACTATGCACAAGCATAATTACATTTTTGTGTACAAAATACACAGCGTCAGAGGCATAGCGACATCGACTGTGAATATGTAGTTAATCAGAATAGCCGGTTGCACTGAGGATACAGGGCAATATATAACGGCATAAATCATAGACGCATAACAATGTGCAAAACACAGCGTCGGTGGCATCGCACAACTGTGAATACACAGTAATCAGAGTAGCCAGTTGCACTGAGGGATACAGGACAATATATAGCGGCGTAATCGTTACACATATCAGTGCGTAGTGTGTACACAGCGCCAGTTGCATCGCACAACTGTGAATACGCAGTAATCAGAATAGCCATTTGCACTAAGGAAAGAGGGCAATATATGATGGCATAATCATAACACGTATCTGTGTGTAGTGTGCACAAACACAGCGTCAGCTGCATCGCACGACAACTGAATACGTACTGCGTAGTAATCAGAATAGCCACTTGCACTGAATGACACAGGGCAATATATAATGGCATAAATCATTACACATATTAGTGTGTAGTGTGTATGTAAACACAGCGTTAGTTGCATCGCACGACAACTGTGAATACGTACTACGTAGTCATCAGAATAGCCATTGCACTGAAGGGTACAGGGCAATATACAACGGCAAAATTCATACACATATCAGTGTGTAGTGTGTACGTAACACAGCGTCAGTTGCATCGCGCAACAACTGTGAATACATACTGTGTAGTAATCAGAATAGCCATTACACTGAAGGACACAGGGCAATATATAATAGCATAAATCATACACATGACAGTGTGTAGTGTGTACGTAACACAGCGTCAGTTGCATCGCGCAACCACTGTGAATACGTACTGCGTACGTAGTAATCAGAATAGCCATTGCACTGAAGGACACAGGGCAATATATAATAGCATAAATCATACACATGACAGTGTGTAGTGTGTACGTAACACAGCGTCAGTTGCATCGCGCAACCACTGTGAATACGTACTGCGTACGTAGTAATCAGAATAGCCATTTGCACTGAAGGACACAGGGCAATATATAGTGGCATAAATCATTACACATAACAGTGTGTCGTGTGTACGTAGCAGCGTCAGTTGCGTCGCGCAACCACTGTGAATACGTACTGTGTAGTCATCAGAATAGCCATTTGCACTGAAGGACACAGGGCAATATATAGTGGCATAAATCATTACACATAACAGTGTGTAGTGTGTACGTAACAGTGTCAGTTGCATTGCGCAACAACTGTGAATACGTACTGCGTAGTCATCAGAATAGCCATTTGCACTGAAGGATACAGGGCAATATATAATGGCATAATCATTACAGATAACAGAGTGTAGTGTTTACGTAACGCAGCGTCAGTTGCATCGCACAACAACTGTGAATACGTAGTATTAGAATAGCCAGTAGCACTGAAGGATACAGGGCAATTTTGTGGCATAAGCATAACACACACACATATAGTGTACATAAACACAGCGTCAGTGGCATCGCACAACAACTGTGAATACATAGTTGAATCAGAATAGCCATTGCACTGAAGGATACAGGGCAATTTATAGCGGCATAAATCATGAACATAACAGAGTCGTTGTATGTAAACACAGCGTCATTTGCGCTGCACAAAAAACTGTGAATACGTGGTAATCAGAATAGCCATTTGCACTGAAGGATACAGGGCAATATAACGGCACAAATCATAGCACATGTGTGCAGTGTATACATAAACACAGCGTCAGTGGCGTAGCGACGTCAACTGTGAATACGTAGTATCAGAATAGCCAGGAGCACTGAAGGATACAGGGCAATATCATGGCATAAGCATAACACACACATATCAGTGTACATAAACACAGCGTCAGTGGCGTAGCGACGACAACTGTGAATACATAGTTGAATCAGAATAGCCATTTGCACTGAAGGATACAGGGCAATATAACGGCACAAATCATAGCACATGTGTGCAGTGTATACATAAACACAGCGTCAGTGGCGTAGCGACGACAACTGTGAATACGTAGTATCAGAATAGCCAGGAGATACAGGGCAATATCGTGGCATAAGCATAACACACACACACATATCAGTGTACATAAACACAGCGTCAGTGGCGTAGCGACGACAACTGTGAATACATAGTTGAATCAGAATAGCCATAGCACTGAAAGATACAGGGCAATTTATAGCGGCATAAATCATGAACATAACAGAGTGCGGTGTGTACGTACACACAGCGTCATTTGAGCATACAGGGCAATATAACGGCACCATCATCATAGCACATATCAGTGTGCAGTGTATACATAAACACAGCGTCAGTGGCGTAGCGACGACAACTGTGAATACGTAGTCAAGTCCGCATGGCCAGTTGCACTGAAGGATACAGGGCATACAGCATAAGCGGTAACGACTGCGCAACCCCGTAGTCAAGACTGACTAGAAGGGGGGTAAACACTCACCGAATTGCGGCTGTGCACTTTCGCGCCTTTAGACACGGAGCCATGGCCTTTGCCTCGTCCCTCTAGACGCGCGTCTTGCGCACGGCTACCATAGGACGTCGTCGGGGACGGAGTCTTTCTTGAAGTAGCTTAGCCTGGTTGAGATACCGGGCTAAAGTATCATTTTCCACAGAGACTAACGCGTCGAGTCCTTCTAGCGAACCCGCGAAAAGGGCCGGAGTGGCGACGGGCCGTCTTTGGCAGGAGAGGGCCCACCAGCGGCCTGCTGGCGGCAGTGGGCCTCGTCCCCGCTGATGCCCGGTTATTCCTCCTGAGGCGCGCACTGTCTGGCACATTGCCTGTTCCGTGAGTGCGGCTTCGGTTGATCCTTGTTAGGTAGAGCGAGTCAATAGGACCCGCACATATCTGGCATGTAGCAGCCATCGGATGCGGGGAGGAAACATGGTGAGTAACCTCTATTGCAACTTCCACGATGACTTCAGATAAGACTTCTAGCGTGAAGAAAAAAAGATTCTGACGTATTGTCGCGCACATGCTATATTTATACTGCCCGCGGACCGTCAGCATTTGCATGTTTCGCGTCAATTGGCCAGCTGTCTCCAGCTGGCGTTAGCCTATAAGATTTCAGTGAAAACGGAGAAAGAGGGAGTTCCCATATACGTCAGTGACGTAATGTCGAAGTGACCGCCTTGAAAGGGAACGCGGCGGTGTTATTGTAAAACTGAAACGAGCCATGGATGGCAGAGAATGCTGTGCTGTATTTCGCCCAGATTCAACGTACGTGGGTAGGAGCAGAGTGTAGTGGTAAAAAAGAGGTGGGTAAACTATAAATTCTGGTGACCACGACGTGGTCACCCGGTAACGTGGCCACTGCCTACGGTGTGTAGGCCTATGTTACTGATGACATTGCTATAGGGATGGCTTGACATTAAGCCTTTTCATACGCTTGTAAAAAAGTAAAAAAGTTGCTCGTCCGGATTTTTTTTTTTTTTTTTGTTAATTTATTCTGAAACAATATTCTCATCAGTGTTCAATCAGCTTTGATATTTAAAGCGGCATATTGTAATATCTGCACCTTTAAAGGGCATCCCCTCCCCCAATATTATTAAATGTAGATGCTTCATCTTTCATTTTAAATTCCTAAATGTGTTCAATAAATTAAATTATTTCGAATAATAAGACATTATAGGGCTGTTACCCTAAGTAGGGCTGATCAAATTAAATAATTTACACTGAAAAATTACAATTGCATAAAATAATGTTATGAAATTTATTTAAATTACATATAAGAAACATTGGAAAATGCTACTTTTAAACATAACACTAGGTGGCGGCAGGCGACCGTCTTAATGATGAGTCATTCATTCATTCATTCATTCAAACGATTCGTTCAAACGGCTGATTCATTCAAGAATGAGACATGTTTATGAATGGGTCATTGAATCTTTGACTCAATCGATTCGTTCAAAATGCTGAATAATTCAGTAATGAAAACAGGATGAGTGCTCCTGTGAGATGCGCCGTGGTTCTGCTGTGATTTTTGGTTGGAACTATTTTCGCTGCTGAAACAGAACAAAAACAGCAATATTGCATCTAAAATGTAAGTGAATTTTAACTGTTTATTGAACTGTTGTAGGAAATCAATGTCACATTTTCAATCGTGATGGTGTTCAGGAAAAATAATTGAGGTTGCTTAACATATGTTAAAATATAAAAACTCCACATTAGATTTGTTATAGGAAGTATGTTGTTAACTGAGTGTGTGTGTGTGCTGCTCATGTGTGTAGATTTGTCCTCGCGAGGCTGCGCGAGCGTCAACAGCGCGTCAGTAATAGTCAACAACACTCAGTAATGCAGCGCAATATTTAAATAGTTTTATGAAAGAGACAACCTATGAAACTAATAAGGAATATGAAACTATACGACATAAGCTTAATTTAAAATGTCTTAGGAACGGCAGGCTATTTAGTGGTGGATAAACGCAATTTAGAGGTGGATAAACGCACTTTGAGGTGGGTAAACGTATTTCCGAATATTGGGAGGTGCGTAAACGGCGTTTACGTGCGTTTAGCTCCACTACATCCCTGGAGAGCTGTAAACCGAATACTATGTCGGCGTTTCGCGACTTGCATGAGTGGCTGGATTCATCCGATAGTCCCTGATGGTCCGGCTTTGCGAGACAAACGGGATGGCAACGAGTCTGTTCGAGAGGCATTGAGCTGCGAAATCTTCGTCCAGTTCGCTGTGAGCGGCAAATGATCAAAGAAAAAACCACAGTGCAGATGGCTCTGCTCAACGTTCGCTCCGTGGGAAACAAAACTTTCATGCTCAACGATTTTATTATGAACAATAAGTTGGATTTCCTTTTTCTTTCGGAAACCTGGTTAAAGGTAGGAGATCTCACTCGATGGCTGAACTTTTACCACTGGTTACTCCTATTATAATTCCCCTCGGTTAACTGGTCGCGGTGGGGGCCTTATGTCTATTTTTAAAGATGAAATCAGATGTCGGACTATCTCAACCGAACTTTACAATAGTTTTGAGCTACAAATGTTTCAAACAATGTTTACAAATCCGGTTCTGGTGGCTCTAGTATATCGTCCTCCAAAACCAAATAAGGACTTTATGAATGAATTTTCTGATTTTGTGAGTAACCTGATTACAAAATTCGACAGTTTTTTTATTATTGGGGATTTTAATGTACATTTGTGCTGTGGGCAGGATGTGGTCTCCAAAGAGTTTGTAAATATGATTGACTCTTATGATTTGACACAGTGGGTCAAAGGACCAACTCATAAGTTGGGCCATACATTAGATCTAGTTTTATCTTTTAACTTACACATTCATGACATTATGATTGACGAAGTAGTGTTTTCGGACCATAAATCAGTGTTCTTCAATGTATGTTCTTATAAGAATGTAGAAAAGTCACTGCCAGAAAAAATATGGTCTCGGAAATTCAATTCCTCTACTAATGCTGAATTCTCTATTCTGTATAAGGATTATGGTGAATCTATTTTATCTGAAACATCTTTGACGAACTTAAATGTTGATGAGTTTTTGGAACGGTTTACCTCAGTTTGTGTAGATATTCTGGACAATGTTGCTCCTCTTAGAGCGAAAAGGGGTAATATTAAACATTTGCCATGGGATAATGAACCCCTACGGGCACTTAGACAACATGCTCGACAAGCTGAGAGGAGGTGGAAAAAACATAAATTGCAGGTCCACTACGAAATTTTTAAAGAATAGCTACAATCATTCCAGAAGGCCTCTAGAGATGCTAAACACAAGTATTACTCAGATGTTATCACTCAACATGTGAATGACCCTAAAATTCTATTTGAGATAATTCAGCTATTAATCCTAGGCAGACTAGGTATCCAGATCCGTCTATCTTAAACTGTGAAGTTTTTTTTGAAATTTTTTAATGATAAAATTGCTGGTATGCACTCTACAATACCAAAATTACAGATGTCTCCGATTTTTTATCAGGCTGTGCCTTGTAGCACAGAATGGAGTGAATTCCATCTTATTAATCTTCCAGCTTTGGTGGATATTGTTGTACATCTAAAGCCTTCTTCATCTAAAAATGATTGTAACGAAGAGGCTGAGGCGGTCGGATCCATTTGCAGTAATTTATTGATACAGGTAAGCCAACAAAGGAAAGCAGTCATAAAACTCAACAGCCCGTGGCAAGGGCGGTAGCAAACTCAAACTCAGCACACAGTTTAGGGCAATCCAAGAACGTACATCAAACAGGCAAAGGTCAGGGGCTGGCAGCAAAAGGTTCAAAAACGAGTTCAGAGTCCAAGTCAAAATAACAGAGCAATCCGAGAAACAAGCTAGAGACAGAGAGTAGGTAAAACAATTCTTCACAAAAAGGGCACAGAACAGAACAGTCCAGATAAAGGGTAGCTGAGGGTGCACAGGTGAGACTGATGAAACCATAATTAAACATAATGAGTCCATGGTGGAACATAACGCAGGAAGAGAGTGCCCTCCAGTGGCTCATCCGGGCACTCCAGCCGCTGATTGTCACAATGATGTTATGTCACCTCATTTTTTTGAGGACATTTTTGCTAGTGTAGGAACCACAGTGCTGAACCTTATCAACAAATGCCTCAGTCAGGGCATTTGTCCAGCTGATTTTAAGCATGCTACAGTTCGGCCATTATTAAAGAGGCCTAATTTGGCAATAGAGGATCCAAATAATTTCAGACCGATCTCAAATCTTCCCTTTTTAGCTAAGGTTTTAGAAAAAGTGATTCACAAGCAGCTAAAGGCACACATCACAGCAAATGAAATTAGTGAGCCCTTTCAGTCGGGCTTTAAGTCCCGCCATAGCACCGAGACTGTGTTGGTCAAAGTGCTAAATGATATCTTTGTTTCAATGGAAAATGGTGATAGTGTTATTTTAATTTTGCTTGACCTTAGTGCAGCGTTTGATATAGTGGACCATGAGATTTTAATCAATCGCTTAGAAAACTGGGTTGGCCTAAAAGGTAATGTTCTCAAATGGTTTAAATCTTATCTTACTGACAGATTTTTTTTCTGTTAGTTTTGGGGGCTGTGATTTTATGGCAAGCCGTTTTAACATTTAATCATTTTAACCTACTAGTCTCTATTTTCATGCTACTAGTACTTATTTTTTAGATACTAGTATCTATTCCATTAAGTACTAGTACTTATTCATTAGCGACTAGTACTTATTCTTTAGATACTAGTACTTATTAATTAGCTACTAGTGCCTTTTCTTTAGATACTACTACCTATTAAATAGATACTAGTTCTTATTCATTAGATACTAGTACTTATTCAATAGGTACTAGTACTTATTCAATAGATACTAGTACTTATTCATTATATACTAGTACTTATTCATTAGATACTAGTACCTATTAAATAGATACTAGTACTTATTCATTAGTTACTAGTACTTATTCATTAGATACTAGTACCTATTAAATAGATACTAGTTCTTATTCATTAGCTACTAGTACTTATTCAATAGATACTAGAACGTGTTCAATAGATACTAGTACTTATTCATTAGATACAAGTACTTATTCATTAGATACTAGTACCTATTAAATAGATACTAGTACTTATTCATTAGATACTAGTACTTATTCATTAGATACTAGTACTTATTCATTAGATACTAGTACCTATTAAATAGATACTAGTTCTTATTCATTAGCTACTAGTACTTATTCAATAGATACTAGAACGTGTTCAATAGATACTAGTACTTATTCATTAGATACTAGTACTTATTCATTAGATACTAGTACCTATTAAATAGATACTAGTACTTATCCATTAGATACTAGTACCAATAAATAGATACTAGTACTTATTCATTAGATACTAGTACTTATTTCGATAGTCACTAGTAACTATTATTTTGTTACTAGTAACAATTTTTTTTTTTTGCCATTGACTTCTATGGGGATCTGTCATTTAGATATCAACTATTCAGTTCTGACTAGTATCTATTCCAATTGTGACTAGTACTTATTCATTAGTTACTAGTTCTAATTCATTAGATACTAGTACTTATTCATTAGATACTAGTACTTATTTTTTAGATACTAGTACTTATTCATTAGCTACTAGTACTTATTCAATAGATACTAGTACTTATTCATTAGTTACTAGTACTTATTCATTAGATACTAGTACTTATTCATTCGATACTAGTACTTATTTTTTAGATACTAGTCCTTATTCATTAGATACTAGTACTTATTCATTAGATACTAGTACTTATTTTTTAGATACTAGTACTTATTCATCAGCTACTAGTACTTATTCAATAGATACTAGTACTTATTCATTAGATACTAGTACCTATTAATTAGATACTAGTACTTATTCAATAGATACTAGTATGTATTCATTAGATACTAGTACTTATTCATTAGATACTAGTACTTATTCAATAGATACTAGTACCTATTTATTAGATACTGGTATTTATTCCAAATGCTACTAGTAAGAATTTTTATTTTACTAGTAAGATTTTTAATTGAACTATACAGTGGCCGTTCTGACTAGTCATAACATAAGACTAGTAAAAAAGCAGTTGTGACTAGTAAGATAAGAATTCTTACTAGTAACATTTAGAATAAATACTAGTATCTAATAAATAGGTACTAGTATCTATTGAATAAGTACTAGTATCTAATTAATAAGTACTAGTATCTAATAAATAGGTACTAGTATCTAATGAATAAGTACTAGTATCTAATGAATAAGTACTAGTATCTATTGAATAAGTACTAGTAGCTAATGAATAAGTACTAGTATCTAATGAATAAGTACTAGTATCTATTGAATAAGTACTAGTAGCTAATGAATAAGTACTATCTATTTAATAGGTACTAGTACCTATTAATAGGTACTAGTATCTAAAAAATAAGTACTAGTACCTAATGAATAACTACTAGTATCTAATATATATGTACTAGTCACATTTGGTATACATACTAGTCAGAACTGAATAGTTGATATCTGAATGACAGATCCCCATAGAAGTCAATGGCAAAAAAAATTAAATTTGTTACTAGTCACAAAAGAATAGTTAGTCACTATCGAAATAAGTACTAGTATCTAATGAATAAGTACTAGTATCTATTTAATAGGTACTAGTATCTAATGAATAAGTACTTGTATCTAATGAATAAGTACTAGTATCTAATGAATAACCACTAGTAACTAATAATTAAGCACTAGTCTCTAATAAATAAGGACTAGTATCTAATGAATAAGTACTAGTATCTAATAAATAAGGACTAGTATCTAATGAATAAGTACTTTAATCTTTAACAAGCTCCTAGTACCTAAAGAATAAGCACAAGTATCTGAAGAAAAGGCACTAGTATCTAAAGAATAAGCACTAGTAGCTAATGAATAAGTACTAGTACTTAATGGAATAGATACTAGTATTTAAAAATTAAGTACTAGTAGCATGAAAATAGAGACTAGTAGGTTCAAATGATTAAATGTTAAAACGGCTTGCCATAGTGATTCTCTAAGTTCACCTCTTCCCTGGGGAGTCCCACAAGGATCGATTCTTGCCCCAATTCTTTTTTCCCTTTATATGCTACCATTGGGGGCAATCTTTCGGAAACATAATGTGTCATTCCACTGCTATGCTGATGATACGCAGATTTATCTGCCTGTGAGAAAACTAAATTCAAATTCACTTGATACTTTATTAGCATGCTTAAATGAGGTTAAGGAGTGGATGGCTGCAAACTTTTTAAAACTTAACGAAAATAAAACTGATGTCATCGTGTTTGGACCTAAAAACATGACGTGCTGCAGTGCTTAAATACAACCGCTTTGAATGGTTTTGTTAAATCTAGCGTAAAAAATTTATGATTTGTTCTGGATAACGATTTAAAGTTGGACAGGCAAATTAGCTCAGTGGTGCGATCCTGCTTTCTTAGCTTACGTCTGTTAGCTAAGACTAAACCTTTTTTATCTATTTTAGATTTTGAGAAAGCCATTACGTCCATTGTCTTTTCGAAAATGGATTATTGTAATTCCCTTTATTACGGTGTTGATGCCGGAGCAATTGTGCGTTTACAGAAAATTCTAAATGCTGCAGCTAAAATGATAAAGTCGGCAAAGAAATATGATTCTGTGACTCCATTATTAATTTCACTAAAGTGGCTGCCAGTAAAATGTAGAATTATTTATAAGATCCTCATATTAGTTTTTAAGGCCCTGCACAATTTAGCTCCAGTGTATTTACCCAGCCTGGTGGTAAATTATACCCCTTCTAGATCCTTGAGATCTGAAAATAAACAGTTGCTTTGTATTACCAGGACTAAATATAAACATAGGGGTGACAGAGCTTTTTCTCGAGCAGGTCCAAAACTATGGAATGACCTCCCTCAATCGATTAGATCTGTCAAAACACTATCCTTGTTCAAAGCTATGGTTAAACAACATCTTTTAAACTCTAATGGAGAATTATTTTAACTGGGTTATTGTCTATGTGTCTTCTTTTTATGTGATATGCTTATTTATTTATTTTTTTGTTTCTGTTTACTCTGTTACTGTGAAGCACTTTGGGCAACACCAGTTGCATTAAATTGTGCTATATAAATCAATAAACAAACAAACAAACAAACGTTGATTTGCTATGTTCGCAAATCAAACAAAGATTTGCCTCAAAGAAATGGTTAATTTTCAATTTAGAGCATATGCCTGAAAATACGGGACAAACGCATAACGTATGGCTTTCAAAGGGGATGCTTCATTGATGCCTTAAATACGGGACGATTCCGTATTATACAGAACGGTTGACAACCACCAACCCTTTTAGTCGAGGAAGTGTGATTTCCAGGTTTAAAAAAGTTATTTCAATTAATATGTTCCATTTTTTTCAATGCAATTTTATATGTTCAGTTCAGTGTGTACTATAGTTTACAGATTACTTGAGATTATGGCCTTCTGGCAATCTGTTTTTGTGCATGCCTTCTAGGTTTATGATCCGATCTGCTTGATCAGATCACGGTGAACGCATGTTAATGCAAGTGTAAACACAGGCCATGTTATGTCAAAAGTTACAGAACATGGGACATTTAGAAACCAAACCACACAGCACTGGAACGTTGTTTTTTGAAATCTGAAAACCATGAAATCTGACTCATACAAACACGTACACAGAACTGGCAGAGAATATGAAATTCAGCCGTCCTCAGGCAGATCAGTGGTCACATGGCATGAACAAGATAGTAAGTAAACAGAGTCACATGCATTAGCTCACATGCACATCTCATAGCCTTACACAAGCAGAGAGAGTGAGTGAAAAAAAATGCAAGTCAAGTCAAGTCACCTTCATTATAGCCCTTTTTAAAATACAGATTCTATCAAAGCAGCTTCACAGTGATGACATGAAAATAATACAACAAAGGTTGTTTCTAGAAGAAAATTGTGTCTTGGGCTGTAATCTCCCAGTCGACTAGTCGATGTATTGGTCGATACGTTCTGGCACGACCAAAATTCTGATTGGTTGATTTTTTGCCATGTTAATTTCATCAGGTGGAAAGCAATTGCTAATGGGGGTGTTTTCAGGGCACCCCTGTTTCAAAGGTAACATGCTGTCTTCAGAACACCCCCCTTGTTTCCCCTTTTTCGGGTTAGCCCAACCCACTGGAGACAGATTGAAGAAAGTACTAGAAGGCCTTGGTCTGATGGTTTGCTGAATATTTATTTAATTGTGAGGGTTCAGTGTCTCACATATCACAGCTCGACTACAAACATGGCATATCACCTAAAAACAGTAAGCTAATTTGTCTGCCTTAGGTTGCCCCGTCTATTTTGAGTAGGCTATATGATCATATCAGAATTGGCATATTTCAATCTTTTAATCTAATAATCGTTTTATAACTGCAGGCGCAACGACTGTAGCATCCCCCAGACACACCCAGACCAAGATGGATGTTAAGCCTCCTCTATCATCCAACGCAAAAATAATATCACGGAAGGAATTGTTGACTTTTTTTATTAAAGTGGACGTGCCTTGTGTGTTTAAGAGTAAAAGCTTTAAGTTAATAGTCTATTCGTGTCTCAGCTGCGAAGCTGAGCTTTAGCCTCGCTCTGAGGACATGCACAGAGCGGCTGAAATTATAGTGTCTGTCAGTTATTATAACATATGACAAAACAATTGTCTAAATTATGTTGCATATTCCTCAACAGTTCTTGTGCTGATATCACGAGTTGACATAGTTCTATTTTCGTAATATTTTTTGATATTGCGCAGGTGCACATGATGCAACGCTGTCAGAGCCGACAGAGTGTGTCATTTCATTGTAAAATAATTAGGTCAAAAACGATTTACGGCAACTAGCCTACTTTTTTTTTTAATGTTTATTTATAATTAATTTTTTAAACGGTGATGCAAGCATAAAATTAGGCAGAAATACTCTTCAAGGAACACTCTTTTGTATGTGCCACTCAAAAATTCAGGATGGCGACCATTTTCAAGATGGCCACCATTTCTGTCAAATAGTCATAATGTCTGCTTTGTCTGCCTCCTCTCCTTTGACCTGTCCGGCTTAGTTTAACTTGCCAGGGATATAAATTCCCCGCCGCCATAGCTCTCAGGTTCATTGGAGTACACAAGCCTCTGTTGGTGGCAATCATTTTATAGCCATCATGTTGAGAAACATGATGGGTAGGTTGTGATTGGAGGGGGTTCCTTTGTGGTCTGTCTGACAAAGACAACATTTCATCCAATCAGTTGGCCTCTTGGCTGACATGGGATTTTTATTTGCCATTTTGGGGGTTTGTTGTCTGATTAAGGCCGAGGGGTTATCCTTTTACCACCTCAATCCTAGACACATACACATTCAGGTATGGGATACAACTAGGTTCGGGTCACCTACACCTAGCCCGATCATTCATCCAATGCCATTTAAGTCCCGTGTAACCTGTACACCTTACAACAAGTCATGTATTGCCCTTGCCCTTGGCTCGGCTCTCCCACGCTGGCACAACCTATCAATTCAGGTGTTCTATCTAACTACATCTATTGCTAGCTAATTGATGAGGACAGCATTTGGGACACCAAACTTAGCTATACTATTATTACTAGTCAAGAACTACAGTGTAAGTAAAACTAGATCAGCTGACACTGAACCCCTTGCTGAGTTCCACAGTAGTGACGTCATGTGTAATGACCAGTGTTGCCACAGTTACTTTAAAAAAATAACTAAGTTACTTTACAAGTTACTTGATTTTAAAAGTAACTAAGTTACTTTACAAGTTACTTGATTTTAAAAGTAACTAACTTACTTTACAAGTTACTTTTATTAGTTACATTCAGCAGTTGCCGACAACACCCCCGCCACCTCAACATAAAAATGACAACCGGTTTTGCCAACACTCACTTTATTGGAAGTGTATTTTTAACAGTAACATCAACAATCTACCTCCTGACATTTAAAGTTGAACTTAAAAACTATTTCCTGAAAAAACAGAATTTCTTGACTTCACTTAATATAAATAAATACTTGTTTTTATAAAATATATATTGTTTTTTTGTTTTTCTTGACCCTGTAATTTAGTAACTGTAGAACACGTTAACTGTAATTTTGCGTATATGATGAAATTAATACAGTTTCTTGTCAATCTATGTCTATTTTAATGTGAACAATGTGCTGCCACTTTAATTCAGCGCGGTGCAGCACAGCAAAAAGAGCCTCGGTGCGGAAACGATCTCTGCACTGCTGTATACTCACGCACCTGGAACGGATCGACGGACCGCACCCGCGTGCAGTGTGAAAGCTCTAACCTGTTAACATGGGTACGGGAAAAAATATGCACCGCATACGCACTGCAGACGGAGACAAGTATGTGTGAAACGGGCGTAAGTTTGACTGTGCGGTGCTGCGACTCCATATGTTTTTTTAAATTCGACGAAGTGTTTCTGTAGGTAGATAACACTTTGTCGCCACCAGCACAGAGTTTACAACGGACCTTAATGTTGCCATCTTTAGCTGACAGACACAAACTCAAAATAGTGACTGTATTTCCAGCTAGAAAAAGCGCATCGCTCTCCTCCCTCCATTGTTGTTTACGTTTGTGTCGCTGCGTGGTACGTACACGTGACGTGAACCTCATGCTGAAAACGTGACTTGTCGCGCACACTCCCCGAGATGCAAGAATAAATAAATATATATTTTTTAGGGGTGTCACGATTCTCCAAATCCTCGATTCGATTTCATTTTCGATTCTAAGGTCACGGTTCGATTCGATTCTCGATTTTTACATTTATTTTTTTTAAGCACAGTTTGCGATGCCATTTTTAGACTAGACTTTTATGTAATATAATATATGACCTTTGTTCGCAATGTACCACACTACATTGTCAAATTTAAAACATTTATTAACAAAATAATGTTACAATAACTTATATCTTCAGTCAATTAGAAACTTAAGCAAAATAACCTGCCATGTAGTTTCTCGTTTGTAACTGCAGTCTTATTCACAGAAGATGACATTCAAGTTCACAACAAAACAAACACGTGTTAACAGAAACATCTATGTTTTCCTTGCTTTACCTCGGTCTTAAAGTACAAACATGACTGTGAAAAAATTAGTATTTAATTTAGAATTTAATTAAATGCATTTATGATGAAATTACAACATTTTCATGTCATGTTCATTTTGACCACGAACTGTGCGCTGTCCCTTTAACTCAGCGCGTGCAGCAGACTCAGTGCGGAAATGAACGACACTCGTCTCATTCGTGGAGGTGGAGAATCAAGTTATTTGTGACATGCAAGATTTATTGTATAAAGATTTATACTCTTCTGAGTCTGCTGTTTTTGTCAATTTAAAGTTTTAATTTAATAAGTGGAAGAATATGGTACACGCACTGACGCACATCCAGTAGCAGAGCCTTTTTTACAGTCTATGAGCAGAGCTTGCAAACTGTGGCTTTTTTGAAGCGCGAACTTTGAACGCGAATGTGAACGTTGTCAACATAACTCACTTGAAATCAGAAATACTCCCACTGTCCCACACCGGCGACTTTAGTGAAAGAGGAGGTCAGAAGTCCTGTCGATGGGTCTCCTGCATCTGCAGCAGCCATGCTATCTTTTGACTGGCTCTAGCCATAGCTCTAGCTGAGATAGAGGACTCGCAGCACTTCAACACGTGTCGTTTTTTTCCGCTTTGCAAACCGACTGGACGTGACATGGGGGCGTGGCAGTATCGACGATTCCATTTTTGAATTCGATTATCGAGATTGTGACTTAATTTCGATCGATTTCAATTTAAGATCGAAATCGTGACACCCCTAATATTTTTACTAATGGAAAATGACAAAAATAGTAACGCACAGTGACTTGGATAAGTAACTTTAATCTGATTACTGGTTTTGAAATAGTAACGCGTTAGATTACTCGTTACTGAAAAAAGTGGTCAAATTAGAGTAACGCGTAATTACTAAGTAACGCGTTACCGGCATCACTGGTGATGACGTTCACTCTATTAAACAAAACCTTCCTTAACACATTAAATTGAGCTCTGATAGAAATGGTGGCCATCTTGAAAATGGTCGCCATCTTGAATTTTTGAGTGGCACACCTTTTTCCATGAGAATGATCCTTGAAGAATATTTGTACCAAATTTGAGGATAGCATCACCATTTGAAAAATTGATGTAAGGATTCAAGAGAAATGGCGGCCATCTTAAAAAAATAGCCACCAGGTTGAATTTTTGGGTGGCCAATGCCCTTTTTCCAAAAAGTGACCCTTAGAAAGTATCTGTGCCAAAGTTTATGCTTGTATACCAATTTGAAAGATTCTCTTGAAATATGCCATTAATCTGCTGCACTATAAATTTCGTTGGGGCACGAAGAAATATAGAGCTGTATTATTAGAAACTAATGCCATGCCTCCTAATTATGATATCTCCCAAGGGTAGCATATACAGGGTGAAAAGCAACTGTCCTAATGAGCCTTGAAGCACTCCATACTGAACTTGTGATTGATATGACACCTCTTAGTTTACTGCTACAAACTGATAACAGTCAGATAAGTATGTTTAAACCATGCTAATGCAATTTCACTAATGTCAACAACATTTTCTAGTCTATTCAAAAGAATATTGTGGTCGATGGTATCAAATGCAGCACTAAGAACCAGTAACACTAATAGAGAGATACAACCACGATTGGATGATAAGAGAAAATCATTTGTAACTCTAATGAGAGCAGTCTCAGTACTATAGCCAAGTTTCCATCCACTAGTCAATCGAATTATCTGATGTTCGGTAAAAAAACTCATGCGAATAAAGCTGGTAAAAGTGTGTTTCCATCCAACGGCTTTAAAGCGAATAAAAACCTATGCATAATGACGTCACATGCTGTTTTGCGATCAAATTGGTATATCAAATTGATTTGAGACATTTTAAGGTGTTTCCATTCATGTTCACACTGAATTGCACAACATTCAAGCAAACATTTGCGAACAAAGTTTTGCTAGACAAAATGGATAATTTCCATCAGCGTTTATCGCATAAGTCGTATATCGATCAAGATAAAATCCGATGAGACAGAACGTATTTCAGTTGTGGTTGACCTTTTGCTTAGCTAACTAATGCATACCATATGCAAATCTAATCAGAAAACACTGCAGGCCAGTATCTGGTTGATATGTAAATGGTAGTCTTTAAAACCTGGATCAAGTGATAATTTGTTTTGTATATTTTTAATGTGTATTGGCAGCGAAGAAATCCTGCCTCACACTCTTGTGCAGTAAACTGGCACAAAAGGATCCGCTGAGATCTAAAAAAAAATTGTACTCGTGATAGTACAGTAAATCAGCCGTTAAAGGACAACTCCGGCGCAAAATTAACCTTTGGTCTAGTTACACATTAGTACATAGTCAACCGTTCTCTGAGATTTGTTTTCATGATTATCGAATGTAAAGAGTTTTATCTCTAAAAACTGTTTAGCTTATAACGCTAGTATATAGGGCATAGACTAATGAAGATAAATATAGCTAGTTAATACCACTAACAAGGCTCAAAATAGCCTTGCTCTGACTGAAGACCTCACCCAGATCCCTGCTAACCAGCCTTTGAACACCGAAACAGCCATTGTGTCACCAAGTGACAGCACCACATCTAGAGCGAGCCAACACTTCATCACACTGTTGATGACCAAAGAAGCTCAGACAACACAGTGTTCATGGCATCCTTCAAAAACCATCTCCATCACTTCTGTCCTGCCTGGGCCAAGAACCAGTGCACAGGATGAAGCTGACCGAGGACCAACACTTCGCAGTGTCCACAGTCTCTAACTACCACACCCGTGAGACTAGCGAAAACACTGCAACTCTGAGGCCCCATCCACACTACTACGTTTTCGTTTAGAAACGGAGACCTTTTGCTACGTTTGCACCTCTCGTCCACACTAAAACGGCAAAAACGAAGACCTAAAACGGAAAAGTTTAAAAACGCTGCAGACCCGTTTTGCGTTTTGAATCTCCGGAGGGCGTTTTAGTGTAGACGGGTCAAAACGGAGAACTTTAGAAACGGATGACGCAGAAGCTCGCGCTCGGCTCTCTGATTGGGTGTCATCAGTCATGACGTATCATTCACTGGTGCTGTAACGTTAACTGCCTACATGCGCCGAAGGAAAGCTATTATTCCAGCGATCTGTGACAATTCCCATGCCGTGTGCAGCGGCGTTATCGACCGTGCATGGAGCGTCGGTTTTGGGTTAAGCCGGGAAGAACCAGCGCATGGTGGGATCATTTTATCAATGAAGTTGTGTTGTGTTTACACCGGCACACGCATGTCCAGTGTAGGTGAATGGTCACGTGATCCGCGTTTTCAGTCGTTTTAATGTGGGTGGAGAGCGCAGCTAAAACGCTGGTGTGGACGGAGATCGTATTCGTTTTAATTCTCCGTTTCTAAACTAAAACGCAGTAGTGTGGATGGGGCCTGACTGTCAATTAGGAACCACTAGGGACCCGAGCATCTTGATTCACTTGCCCATCACGATACAGCTGGCCATCGTCCGACGATGTCTCCACCTGAACCTCATCGTTCAAAAGGGGGGAAATATGTATAGAATGGCCTTAATCAAAATGCTCTAGTCCTCAGAAAACCTTCCCCCTCTCCCGTTGTCATCGACCCTAAAACCAGTTCTCTTCAAAGGCCGTTATCACCTTGGTTCCACTGAATGATCTCAGCAAGAGACTGTCTACAAGCCTCAAAAGACAGCACAGGAGACACTAGCCAAAGACTATAAGATAAACTTCCAATACACAAGGACACTTACTCCATTCATACACACAAACTTTCCCAAATGTTTATAGTATTTCTCATGTCTTTTATGCATGCTCCTATGTTTTATTAGTTATGATTCTTTAGTTATGTTACAGTAACTTCCAATGTTGATATCCAAAGATGATGTCACTGCTTTAATGTCTTCGAATCCCCTTTTTTGGTATCAAAATAATCCTCTTTTGATTTTATAATCAATGGTGTACAATATGTGATGATAAATTGCATCATGATATTTTTACCATAATTTTGTGTAAATACTGCACAAATTATCCATGCCAGCATGAACATGCAAATGGGGATAAGATGGAACAAAGACTTTTCCTGGTCATCTTTGATTGGTCACCTCACCAAATAGGTGTGAACTGAGAGGACCTTGAAGAGTGTCTGATTAGGTCAGATCCTTTGCTCAATCTCTTTGAGACACCATCCTCCTGTCTTCTTCCGGCAACTTCATCTTCATGTTAACTTCGTTGGATTCAACGTGACCACCCCAAGAACCCAAATGAACGCTTCAGCGCACTACTTGCAAAATCATCAAGAATCTCCTGCATCTGGACTTGTTCAGCAACCAAAACTAATGCAAGTACCCGTTTGCAGCCTTTAGATGCGTTTCTAAGTTATTGTGCCTCTTTAAGGTGACCCTGATTCTGATGTTTCTCGTAGGTCGTGGTTAATCTTGCCATTCTCTTTTCTTCTCTCTCTCTCTTCACTTTTCTTTACTTTCTTGATTTTGTATACAATCTTTGGTTAGTTTAGTTTTGTGTGTAACCTACCGTAGTTTTGTTTATTAAACCATTATATTCACTCTTCATTGTCTCGGTGTTTGCCACTCACAAAAATATCAAAGTCACTTAAACATCTTGATCTAGCTACCTATGCTATTACTCTGCTAGTACTTGATTTACTTGGAAAAGGTTTTTCTTTGCCAGGAAGATAATATATTTCCTAGAATTAATAATTGATTATGCTCTTTGTTCATTGGATTAACTATATTATAATTCATTAAAATTAATTAGAAATAAACATATATTTTAAACTGTAACTCGTTACATAGCAAATGCTTGTGTTTATTTCCTATGATAACACATTGGCTGATGCATCATCATCCTGCACATGCTAAACTTATAACTAAATATGTTACAATTTAAAAGTAAATCCACATTGTTCTTAAGGAGGGCAACTTCTCCCATGTTACCCTACACGAACACGTAGGTCTATGTGATAAAAATTAAGCTAATTATCTTTTATAATTCTATATATATATATATATATATATATATATATATAATATTATATATATATATATATATATATATATATATATATATAAAAACCAAGAACTGATCAAATCCGTGGCTTGCAATGATTAAACTATGTTGATAAAACCATTAAATTCTATAGCATGCTATATTAACAATAATGGCCTTCAAATAGGTTGGTAATATATTACCTATAATAGCTCACATTGGTTAAAAAATCTGCTAAAACAACAGGCAGTCAATTTTAGAAACCAATAAACCAATGTGTCTTTAACTGGAAATAAAATAACAATGACCCCATCATCATTTTCTCTTATTTATTTTAATGACCCTAAATAATAAGTGCAGTCAGTCACAGTGCATTAAGAACTCAGTGGCAGTAGTGAAAATCCAGGTATTCATTTGAAGTTCCAAACTTCCTTTAATGTTTCAGAATCTTAGCAGTGCATAGAAAAGGTACAAAAACAGTATTATTCAATTAAAATTTCAGACTATCAAATACTTAAAACAATTTAAAAATGAGTATATTGAACAGCATCACACAGAAACAGTGAGTTTATACTAAATGCCCAACAATTGGAGTCAAGGAACAAATTACACTGACCAAAAAAATAATAATTGTAATGCACAATTTTATCAAAAATATACAACACTTCAGTAACTTGCTGAAAATAATAATAACAAAAAAGCTAAAATAATGACCATCAGTTAGTTCAAGATATATATGCTAAACTAGGCAAATTTTTAATTATGTCACAAAGTTAAAATTACAAACTAGGTAATTGATGTGTAAAAAATACTGCAACAAACTCTATGACCAACTTTTCTTTACACTACAGCAAAGTTGCAAAGCTGTGAAGAGTTTACAATCCTATTCAAATAATGGAGTATGTCCAAACTCAATATTTCCTGTTTACTGTCCTGAAACACAAACACTCCTCTTAAAGTAAGAAATCCTTTGTATGTGTGAAGCATTCATCACTCCTTTCCTCTTCAGTTCCTCTGTCATTATTCTTCATCAGAGTAAGTGAGTGTGGATTCATGGCTAATGTTGGGGCTTCTTCTCCTGCAGAACTCCACTTATCGTGCTGCAGCTGCATTAAATGGTGATAGAGACAATAAAAATATAGAAACAAAAACCCAAATTGCCAAACCAAATTCCCAAACCTGAAACACTTCACAGATGGGTTACTTTTCCCTTTGGGACATAAGTGTAGTATTTTTAATTTAGTCCTTTAAAGGTGGTGTATGTGATTTGCAAAACAGCCGGTAGATTTTGAAAATACACAACTCAAAAGGTCCTACCTTCTTTCCCTGACTCCACCCACTTCACCCATTCGAAGAGGGGCATGGGGGAGGGGTATGGGATGATTATAGTATCAAAATGATTAACACGTGCAAGCACACTTATCAATGAACTTGATACATGTTGCAGAAATGTTTTATCCATGCCTTTCAACTTGCGTGTGCAAAATTCAAAATTGAATGAATGTGAAGCAATTTGTACAAATAGAGACATTTTTGTGAATACAAATGTTTTCCTTTGTATTAGTGAATCATAATTTGCACATACAACACAGACGATGTGCATGTGTGGATCAGGTGACACGCCTGCATTCATTGACGTCTTTTGTTTGCAGATCTCATTTGATTCATTTGGATTTTGAGACTTTCTTTTCGCGGTTTTTAAGCATTTCACAACCCACACACAAACTACAAATGAATAGGCCTGGTGCTAATTATTAATGTGTGCACAACTACCCATCTTGACAAATTCACAAATGTGCGTCACTACATTTAAACTAATACAATACAACTTGTGTGTGCAAAATCCAAAATCACATGAATGTGCAGCATTTTGTACAAATAGAGACATAGTTGTTAATACAAAACCTTGATTTTGTATTAATGTAGGCCAGAATTTGTGCATGCAACAAGTACGATGTGCATTTGTGGATCAGGTGACACGCGTGCATTCATTGACTCGTTTCTGAGTCGATCCTATTTGATTCATTTGGATTTTGAGACTTTCATTTCGCGGGTTTTGCCTTGCACGATCCACACACAGCTGTCTGAGAAAACCTGCTACCACTAGATGGCAGTATTCTGCTAAAACAGACAACGGCAGCATAATCAGGCGTTCTTCCGCATTTAAGACGCTTAATGAGAGTGATATTGAATCACCTAATTTAGTACACAATAATATAGGCCTACCCTATTAATAAAGCATACTTTGTAGAGGCAAACATTACATCAGATTATGAACAGCACCCATAGAAAACCAATGTGCAATCGCGCGTTGCATGTTCAGGAAGGTGTATTGGTTACTGAGTTTAATATCACCGTCTTACTGCATTGACGTTAAGCTTTTTCTTTATAATATGCTCTATGGGAGGAAAACTATATAGCTAGCCTACAGACAAGAGACTACATGAACGCAACGCACAGCGTTTCAAGTTAATACAATTTTCCTTCCCGAGCCTGTTAAAAAGAAAAGGCTTAACATGAAATTCTGCAGTTGCGTTTAATGGGAGAGCAACCGGTCCGAGAGCGCAGTGAAGTAAGTTTTAGGTTTGACATTCGCCACATTTTATAAAGGGACCCTCTGCAAATTCCACTCACAGTCAAAAACATATAAACGTCCAGTCATTCATTCAAATGAACATACTTCCAAGGTTATATTATAACCTTGCTTGGAAGTCTAGTGGGCAGACTGACTTAGCCTACAATTTTTTAAATTACTGTAAATTGTTTTTCTATTCATGTTCCAAAGGTTGTAGTACGTAGTGATAAGTCAGGTGAAATTTTACATTATTCACCTGTAGTAAGTCACCAAAAACCCGTGTGGTTAATTACAGTAATTTCTATATAAAATAATAATTGTTTACTGTAAATAGGCTACATGAAGGGAGGTATTGGGACAATTTCACCTGTAGTAAGCCAGTCTAGTCACTAGCAACATACTACAACCATTTTGAACATGAAAAAAACCCTTTTGGTGAATTACAGTATTTTTCTGCAGAATACAGGCTACATGAAGGGAAATATTGTCCAAATTGTACTTGTAAGTCAGTCTTACAGAAACCTTCTACGAGCTTTGGAATTTGAAAATGTCTGTTATTAAATTTTAAAAGTAATTTGAATTAAAACAAATTATACGTTTTAACCACTGATCTATCTAGAATGACATTATATAGATGGATCAGTGGTTTTAACGCAGTTAGTGGAATTGGCAGACGTTCCCTTGTGCATCATGACATGAGCTGTGGTTAGCGTTCTCATGTAGAAATATGCAGCTACAGGCCCGCTACGCCAGTTGATTTTCAATTAATATTTCATGTCGATATACAATGGTTGCATATGGTTAAAACTCATCGTGCTATATAGTAAGACTATAGCCTATAACAGTGGCTTAAGGGTCAAGGGAAAACAAATGTAGGCCTACTGCGAAAATCGTCTTTAATATTTAAAAACAGACATTTTCAAATTCCAAAGCTTGTATACTATGTATACAATGTGTAGTCAGATAAAAATAAGCATATAATATGAACGCAACTGCGAAATTTCACCTTTTTTTAACATGAAGGAAACTTTTATTAACTTGAAACGCTGTGCGTTGCGTTCATGTAGTCTCTTGTCTGTAGGCTAGCTATATAGTTTTCCTCCCATAGAGCATATTATAAAGAAAAAGCTTAACGTCAATGCAGTAAGACGGTGATATTAAACTCAGTAACCAATACACCTTCCTGAACATGCAACGCGCGATTGCACATTGGTTTTCTATGGGTGCTGTTCATAATCTGATGTAATGTTTGCCTCTACAAAGTATGCTTTATTAATAGGGTAGGCCTATATTATTGTGTACTAAATTAGGTGATTCAATATCACTCTCATTAAGCGTCTTAAATGCGGAAGAACGCCTGATTATGCTGCCGTTGTCTGTTTTAGCAGAATACTGCCATCTAGTGGTAGCAGGTTTTCTCAGACAGCTGTGTGTGGATCGTGCAAGGCAAAACCCGCGAAATGAAAGTCTCAAAATCCAAATGAATCAAATAGGATCGACTCAGAAACGAGTCAATGAATGCACGCGTGTCACCTGATCCACAAATGCACATCGTACTTGTTGCATGCACAAATTCTGGCCTACATTAATACAAAATCAAGGTTTTGTATTAACAACTATGTCTCTATTTGTACAAAATGCTGCACATTCATGTGATTTTGGATTTTGCACACACAAGTTGTATTGTATTAGTTTAAATGTAGTGACGCACATTTGTGAATTTGTCAAATAGATGGGTAGTTGTGCACACATTAATAATTAGCACCAGGCCTATTCATTTGTAGTTGTTTGTGTGTGGGTTGTGAAATGCTTAAAAACCGCGAAAAGAAAGTCTCAAAATCCAAATGAATCAAATGAGATCTGCAAACAAAAGACGTCAATGAATGCAGGCGCGTCACCTGATCCACACATGCACATCGTCTGTGTTGTATGTGCAAATTATGATTCACTAATACAAAGGAAAACATTTGTATTCACAAAAATGTCTCTATTTGTACAAATTGCTTCACATTCATTCAATTTTGAATTTTGCACACGCATTTCTGCAACATGTATCAAGTTCATTGATAAGTGTGCTTGCACGTGTTAATCATTTTGATACTATAATCATCCCATAGAGGGGGGTATGGTACGACCGTTTGATTGACGCACTGACTGGCCAATGATTCTAGACGGTCTTGAAAATGATCTAGAGTTTTTCGAGTCCTGCCCGTTCGACAGATGATTCATTTTTTTAATTTTCATTTCAGTGCTTCTTACTCAGTGGCTGTAAGTGGGTTAGGAATAGGATTTCAAGTGATTTTGAAAAAATGGTCAAAAAAGAAAAATCACATACCCCACCTTTAAGAATTTTGTGAAGATCTGTAAGTTAATTAAAAAATGCATTTATTGTAGAAGAACTGTTTGGTTTATTTCAACAACTGTTATCTCTGTAGGTACACCATTAACTAACAGAAAAGTTATATTTTTGTTGCTGTATAGGCTTTATAATCTTGAAAAAAATAGTCTTTGTATTGCAAGTATTTATTGCAATACAATAATGTAATAATTATTATACATTTATTGCAAGTAAACCATAAATTAACAGAAAATTTCAATTTTTGAATTACAGGACAAAGTCAGAGTAATGAGCTGCCAGTATATCTTCTATTAGGATTTATTTAACATTTGTAGTTTTAATAGGCTACCATTAAATAACAGAAAGTGTCCTGTTTTTTCTTGTACGTACATGTATATATACACCATAAAATACAGAAAGTCAAACACGCTGTCAATTAACAGAAAAAAAAAGAAAAATAAAATACTATGGGACCAAATCTGAGTAATGAGTTCCCAGTACTCAGTGTGATAACAAGATTTCTCAGAATAGTTGTAATAAACCCACTAGAGGGAGGAATTTCGCCTTAAAGTTGACACATTAATTGCTTTAAAAACAAACACAAACATCAAGCTACACACAAACATTCATTAGCTCATTGCAGAAGAGCCTTTCTCAGAAATTGTGTCTGAGGTTTATGAGAAAATGTTCAAAAATAATGTCTGACTATTGTAAGTTTAAAGAGAATTAGAATTTTATATCCCGAAAAGAAAAACATATTTTTGAGGAGGTTTGGGTTGTTCACATTGTTTTTTCTTTGTCTATTATATACTTTTGGTCTAGTATGTGTTCTCTGTGTTTAACTTTTTTCATGTGGTAAACACAGACGTAAATTGATATTTTTTATTTCCACATTTGCAGTTATATATAACTATTATGCCAGACAGGTAAACAGGAACAAACCACATTGTCACATTGACATGCTGGACACAATAGCTGTTCAAAGTCACAGCACTCAAATTTCTTTTCAACAAAACAATCGACAGCATTTCCTTCATTGTAATCATGGTTTGAAGTATGCAGGGACTAAGACTAAGTTGCACAATTTTAACCACACACTTGACTGGACCTGAGCTTGCAGATAAAAATATTTCCATATTAAAAATTCTGTGTTTATACACAATGACATTGGAGGTCTCTAGGGTCACAGTGTTAGTGATAGTGTTTTGCAGTGGAAAAGTCTATCTTTGATCTCCCTATTATCTTTACTGGGTGGCGGTTAGGGAAAAGGGGTCAGAGGCAGGGGAATGCTGACTTGTGGAGGTGCGATAAATAGGAGGAAGCACCTTCCATTGCATCCACAATGAGATATGCAAAGCCCTCGGCTTCCTCTGAGTGTTTGGAGATGGGGAATGCGATGGAATGCCGAGAAGGGAAGGGTGTGGACAGATTAGAGGAAGAAGGGAACAATCTAAGTATGAAAAATAGGATTGGATCTGTCTGACTTATTGCCTGAGAGGCTTTTGAATCAAACAACTGAGTTTAACTGCATCTAATCTGGGATTGTTTGCACTACACACTAGCAATAAAAACATGTAGCGACCATGCCAAACACATGAGTGAGGAATGAAGTTATGTAATAATAAATATCCAGGCTTTTGATAGAGATGCTTTTATGTAAAGGAACAGTATCCCAAAAATGAACATTTTGTCATCATTTACTCAAGATCATGTTGTTTCAAACTTGTCTGTATTTCTAGAACACAAATATTAATTTGTATTTTTTAATTAGATTAATTAGAGTATTTTCATCAGTTTTTGTCAAAAAAGACGACAATTTTCATAATATCTTCTTGTGTTTCACAGTGAAGAAATATAATATGTGCATGGTTTGGAACAAACAAATTTGACTTTTAAAAATGTCATCTTGCAGAACTTTACAAAAAATACCACTTTGCAAGATTCTTAAAAAAGATGGCTGTTGTATTATATCTAAGATCTGATTCTTTATTTAGGGTTTTATTTGATTTACTATTTGTTAGTAGAAAATACATCCCCATTTTAAACAAGACTATCTAAAGTCTTATTCCTGTGTTCTCAAACATTTATGCAGTGATTATCACAGACAGAGAAGTGACATACCATTGTCCTCTCCAACTGATGTCTTACTGACTCCTAACAGCATAACACCGTCTTTGTTACCGTCTGTCCTCTGGAAAGAAGCACTGAGTGCCCGCAACAACATGAAAGAACACCATTGAAAATGATAACGTGAGCCATCAAAATATAACAATAGTTTGTACACTTAAGAATTTTCATTTTCGATTAGCAATTTATTAAAATTACGATTTTAGTCAAGGGTAATGTATAGAATTGAATACTATCATACACTACTGTATTCTACACTGTATTCAACCCACCCAAAACGTAATTTACAGTTCATGTTTAATACAGGGCGTGGCATTTACATTTTTTAATCCAGATTTGTGTAAAAAAAAAAAAAAAGGCATTCCGATTAAATAATATGCGAATAAAACGATTTCCAGTTCAATCAAACTCAGCCGAATCACTGTACAAATATTCAGAACAGCAGCACTCTTGTTTGTGCAATATTTTACAATAACAGCTAACTGCTCTACACCATCTTTATATGATAACTAAACCTTACAATCTTAAGATTGAGATTCTGTAAACGTATACACTCACTTCTCTGTTCCATTGTCAGCCATTTCTGAAAAGAGGGAAAATATATGATTATCATTTATGGAGTTACTGACAGAAACTAAGGAAATATTGCATCTAGGATTCATTCAGATTTAGTCACCTGGCCGATGGACCTTTTTACACTTGAATTTCAAGTATATCATTGCTGCCAGTACAAGAACAGGCAACAATATCCACAGATATATTTTTCCTATGAAGAGAAAGATGATCATGACTACATTTCACTGAATAATATACTGTCTGCACAAGTGCAGCGGTTTGTGAAGTGACTGTGCTTTTTTTAAAATAAATATATGAATCAAAAATGAATGAAAGATATATTCTCACCAAAGATTTTCAATTGAGCTTAAATATAATGGAATTCAATATACCTGAATTATCTGCAAGCTTTCCTTGACTATCGGGTCCTTTAATTGGAAAATAAACACATTTTTACACACAGGTCTATTGTACAAAGCATTAAAGCAGACACAGACATACAAATACTTTAAATTGTTGTATTTTAATTACTGCTGTCATTTGTTGTTGTTGTTGTGTGTTGGATAAGAAAGGAAACCATGCTTCTGCATCTGATCTACATGCATTAAAATATAGTACATGAAAAACAATGTTAGATTTATCAAAAAGTAGATCATGGTGCTAGCAATGCCAAGATCATGGCTTCAGTGCCCAGAGAATGCAAGGCTTATAAAGTATGCCAATGTAAATTGTATCCACTTTGGATAAAAGTGTCTGCATACATTTTCCTCCACAAACATTTGTAAAGATATGGCATTGCATTAGATACCAACATTTCAAACTATTCAACCATTTCAAAGTTTGAATTAAGTATTCAAATAGTTTTTGGGGTGAATGTATTAATAGTTGGAGCTCCAAAAGTTGTATTTATAGCAGAAAAAGTGTTTAGTACATTTCATTCAGGAATATTCCCTTTTCGAAAGCCATGATTGCAAAATCTACATTTGATTGTCCTTGAAAAACTGCAAATTGTGAAGAAATGCTCACCATCAGATGCTTTGCTTGATGTTGCAGTGATGGTTGGTTGTGTTAGTGAAGAAGGATGGCTGGTAAAAGTTTGTTTTCTACTTGAGTTTGGCTCTTGAGTTGCTGACGAGGACACAATACAACATATATTAAATATTACTTCACAATAGAATAAATAGAAAAAAAAACACATAACTCAGACGATGATATAATGCCTGTTATTGTATTTGTGGAAGAAATAAACAATCATTATGTATTGACAGAAAGCAGAAAACAAATTAAAAATCTGAAGCATATTTCAGAAATGTCATTGTTGCCTACACATTAGCATCAAATATATAACAGAAATATATTTTTGCTGAGTTGTTTAAATGAATGATATGAAGAATCAAATTATACAATAAAGACAGTAACCACCATTGTAACTTTTCTGAGAGAAATCAAAATTGAAATCAGACTCAATCAGTGGAAAGAAAACGAGTTTATTAATCTTTGACAAATCAAACAAAAATCTTACTGTTGGAAGTTAAAGCAGTGGTGGTAGGACTTGGTACACTTGAAGCTGCAAAGAAACAGATATACTGTAAACCACATTCTAATGGTCACTGATACCATTTATTGAACATGTTCAAACTGAGCATGGTAGAAACATACTCAAACAAAACATGTTGTTATGTTCATTTCTTTAAACTATTTATTAAATGTGTTTAAAACAATTGTGTATAACAACATATGTGTATAAAACAATTCACCAGCTCTGCAAAGTTGTGTACTGTCTCTGTGTTGATTTCTGCTATAGCAGTTTACCGTAGGCTATATTTGTAGTATGATTTGACTTGTGAAAAACAGGAAATTCAAATTATTTAACAAATCATTAATACCATTGATCAGCCCTACCTAACGTGGATGTCTTTTCCACTAAGAAACAAACATTGTTATGTTATTTTGATTGATACTGTGAAGCTGCTTTGATACAATCTAGATTGTGAAAAGCGCTATATAAATATACTTGACTTGAAAAAGCTATTTTGCTATAGAGACACCATTAGTGCCAAATTACTGTTGCTCTAGTGATAAGAGAGGATGTAGCCTAATCCATGATGATGCAATGCAACAATTTCTGCTGCTAATAACCCAAACAGAAAACAAGAATCTTAGATTATATGCATGTATGATTCTGTAACACTGATATCCACAGAAGATGAAGATAATAATCCAAGGTTTATTAAAGTAGTTAGTACTAACAAGAGAGCCAACATGCAAAACAGAGTGTCAAACACAAACAACAACAGACAATGACCAGGGGGCTGTTCCATAAAAGACGCTTAGAAAAGCGGGGATTAAACTCCAAAACCGGACTTGAATGAGCCTAACAAATAAGTTGGGGCTAAAGTGGTTCAGAAAAGGTAATTGAAGTTCACGCAATCTCACTAATTTGATCCAGGTTTATCTAGTCTATCCACCAAACAGCGTATATTTTGTGCTGTTTTATGCATTTGTGACATGTTCCCCAAACCCCCCTAATAAACACAATATAAACACAAAACTTACATTACCGGTATACAGTTATATTCTCCATCTGTAAATGTTAGAAAGTCGTGCAAATGTATCCATTTTGCTGCTAATCTTCATATTGAACGAGCGCATGCGCGCCAAATAGGTCTGCAATAAATCTGACTAAAATATACATTTTGCTTGGAAAATTAATATGCGATATTTTATAACACGAGAAATATCTTCTAATTATAATAATTTATCTTTAGGATGTTGGATAAGTTGCAGTGAACTTCTAGCTCATTACACTCATATATTTTATACTTCTAATAAAAAAAAGAAATTGAACAGAAGTAGCCTAATTCAGGGAAGATTTTTTTTAAGAAACTAAATATATAAAGATACAAAATATAGTTTTGGGTCCTAATCTATGCTACGTAATAAAGATGATGTATACTTATTTAGAATGCTGAGAATTACAGCTTTTATTGCAATATTTTTTTTGAGAAAGCAAGAATCCCCAGTTTTAAATGAGTGGTTAGATTTAGTTTCTAAAGTACATTATGGAGAGGATAACATTAAATTAAGAACAAATGTATACATTTTGAAAAGATATCTGCAACTCTAAAATCAAAGAATATTCCATAAAATAAAGGAATATATGTTAGCCTACATTAAATACATTTTTATGTAACTTTCCCTTTTATTTCTAGTTATTTGTTATTTAATTTATTTACTTATTTAATATTGAATATTTGATATTTGAATAATATTACTTCAATAACTATTAGGAATTATGTGTCATTATAAGATTTTGATATATGTGAATGTTATATTTTTATTTATTTATTGTTTTATTTATATGTATGTGTTGGTGGGTATTATCACAAAAGAAAAAAAAGTAGAAGGAAAAATAAGGAATATTTATTGGGGGAAAATATGATGTCTTTAAAGGAACTGTCCATTTGTATAATTGTGTTAAATGTGTTTGAATTGAAAGACATAATAAAGTACATTATATATATATATATATATGCTAAAATATTTGTTAGTTGGACATTATATGTCCCTTATTTAGAATTTTAAACCTACAAGTGTATTTGGGGTAAATCAAATGTAGGCTAATATACTGTCAATTACTAAGCTCAGATTAATCTTACCAGTTAAAATTTATACTGTGCTTTTGTAATTATTTATTTTTTGATTTTGTGATTTTAACTTCTGCCTTAAAAATATTTTTTTTTTAGATTGTGTTTCTAATGTTCTTCTAATAATCATAAACATGTACTAAAACAAAAACCAGACAAACTGCCAGATAAAACCAGAGAGAAATGTATTCATAAATCTTTAAAACAATCTAATTAAATATTGGGCACAACATTCAGCCAGTAAAAAAAACAAAATCTGTAGTATGCATATTGTATTTATCTATCTATATATCTATATCTATAAATACAGTACATATATATATATATATATATATATATATATATATATATATAATATATATATATATATATATATATATATATATCTCAGTGTAGAGAAAGAATTCTCTGATAACCGAGGCACTCCTTAATTAAAATGTCTTTATTACATTTTCTCCTAAACGGACAATTTTAAAACGCCTTATATATGTGTATATTGTCTATATTGTAGCCTTATTTAAGTTGATTTTCTGTATACTGTGTATTTATTTTTGGACTAATAGTGGTTAATAAAGTCCAATAATGGTATTAGAGAGTGTCAGTGGGAATATCATTGTGTTCTTGTCCGTCAGTGTTGAGGATCTGTGTAACAACTGAGGCTTAGCCTGACAGGCCTGCCCTGGACCAGGCTAGTTTCCCAGCATAAGTTGCCAGGGTAACTGAGTTTGAACTTTTTTAAGTTTGATTTATGAAACCGAATCTACCAAAAATAAGCCTGACTAACTGAAATAAGCCTGGCTTATACTCTAATCGTGGTTTATGGAACAGCCCCCAGAACTAAGAGAGGAACTTAAATACACGGTGATAATTAACTAAAAGACGAACAGCTGTGATGAATGGTTATAGAGTCCATGGTGACAAATTGTAGCGGGAAAATAGAACAAAGGGAGACACAAACTGAAGAAAAATAAACTAAAAGTTGTTAATTCATCTTTTGCAGACTGTATGGCAAACTCACCATTATCTGAAGAATCAGGAGTTGCTGTTGCACTTGAAGCTGCAATAGACAGACCTACAGTGTCACCACCTTCAGTTACTGAAATTTTCAAGAAGAGCATAGTAGAAACACATGATGATCTGATTTTATATCCATTCCTTTGAACTATTTATAAGATGTCTGAGCAATAATTAGAAAAGTGGTCCTTCAGTGGCTTTCTGCTAGCAGTTACATTAGCAACTTGTTACTTGTTAAATATGTTCCTTGATTTTATGCGATAAAATCTCTGATGCGATAATCTCTGCTTCCAAATACAAAAACATACGTGTACATCTTAAGTTATTTCTCAATAAAAGAACCAATGTGGGTAAGCCATCATTTTACAAAATCAGACTCAATCAGCAGAAAAAGAAAACAATTTTATTCATCTGTGACAAATCAAACAAAAACTCACTGTTGGATGGTAAAGCAGTGGTGTTAGGACTTGATGGTACACTTGAAGCTGCAAAGAAACATATATAAACCAAAGAACATTGTAACAGTCACTGGCTCCATTTATTTTACATGTTCAAGCTTAGCATATTAGAAACATACTCAAACAGAACATGTCGTGAAGTCTTTGAACTATTTGGTAGAAACATACTCAAACAAAACATATTGTGATGTGTTTTAACCAATTGTGTATAACAACAAATGTGTATAAAATAATTCATCATGTCTGAAGTGGTGTACTGTAGGTTTCTGCCATAGCAGGTGCTCTGGTTTTCCACTATTTGCAAAGTCTGTGTTAGAATAAGCTACACACAAGTAAGTTAATATTTAAACAATGAATGCAATTAGCATGTTTTGCATAACTGTCTAGCTTAACTAGCATAGATAAACATCTTAGGTCTGGTGAATATTATCAAATAGATGACACTGTTACTGATGAATTATGCATTTGGGCAACATTTTTATGAATAAACACAAACTGGGGAAAAAATCAGAGTTGTTCTTTTATCATTTGTAGACTGTATGGCAAACTCACCATTATCTGAAGAATCAGGAGCTGCTGCACTTGAAGCTGCAATAGACAGATCTACAGTGCTGTTATCACCGACTTCAGTTACTGACATTTTCAAGAAGAGCATAGTAGAAACACATGATGATCTGATTTTATATCCATGCCTTTGAACTATTTATAAGATGTCTGAGCAATAATTAAAAAAAAGTGGTCCTTCAGTGGCTTTCTGCTAGCAGTTACATTAGCAACTTGTTACTTGTTAAATAGGTTCCTTGATTTTATGCAATAAAATCTCTGATGTGATAATCTCTGCTTCCAAATACAAAAACATACGTGTACATCTTAAGTTATTTCTCAATAAAAGAACCAATGTGGGTAAGCCATCATTTCACAAAATCAGACTCAATCAGCAGAAAAAGAAAACTATTTTATTCATCTGTGACAAATCAAACAAAAACTCACCGTTGGATGGTAAAGCAGTGGTGTTAGGACTTGATGGTACACTTGAAGCTGCAAAGAAACATAATAAAACAAAGCACATTGTAACAGTCACTGGCTCCATTTATTTTACATGTTCAAGCTGAGCATATTAGAAACACACTTAAACAGAACATGTTGTAAAGTCTTTGAACTATATGATATAGACACATACTCAAACAGAACATGTTTGATGCGTTTAAGTGGTGTACTGTGTGTAGGTTTCTGCCATATCAGGTGCTCTGGTTTTCCACTATTTGCAAAGTCTGTGTTGTTAGAATAAGCTACACACAAGTTAATATTTAAACAATGAATGCAATTAGCATGTTTTGCATAACTGTCTAGCTTAACTAGCATGGTGTCACAGTCATCGTCTGCACCATCCTGTCTTCGTCTTCACTACACTTCCCAGAACTCCTCCCTCATTACCCACCTGTTCATCATCATCTGTGTCACCTGTCCTCACCTCATTATTGTTCATTTGTATCAAGGTTATTATAGTTTTGCTTTTTTAAATTAGTTTAGTTTTAATATCGTTTTCAATTTTGCTTTAAATTTCAGTTTAGTTTTAGTTAGTTTCATTAATGGTTTTGTTCGTTTTAGTTTAGTTTTTATTTTGCAAACACATTTCTATTTAGTTTTTATTTTATTTAGTTTCAGTTTTAGTTTTAGTAATTATAGTTTAGCAGAGCAAGCAGTACACTTCCAGTGTAGACCAAAGTGAGAAGTTTCATTTAAGTGTACAGACAAGGTAGAGTATGTTACATGATTTCATGAAAGGATGATGTATTGTGACATCAGAAACGAAGAAAAACTAAATAATGACTATTGTAGCCATAGACATCATATAGGTAGACGCCCTATCGACCGCTACTGCCTATTGGCACGGACGAGAATTGGAGCCGCCATCTTAAACCGGTCATCCGCTCCACTCAGTGTAATCTGTATGGCTGGTGTAATGAGCTGTCAGCGCATTAAATTAATCATATCTCACTGAATACTGAACTGATTTTCACGCGGGTTTTTTTGCTGCAAAGGTCATTCATGTAGCTATGATACAGGATACATGGTTCGGCTTATTTTGATATCCATAGTAGGCTTAACAGTAATATAATATTCTGCTATAAGATATGTGACCAGACACAATATGTGTGATGAAGGATATAATGTATTTTATAAATCACACACTATAAATATAATAAAGAAGCAGAAACAGATAGTTGCAGTAAAGTACGATATTTTAATAAGTTGAAGAAACAATTTATGATTTGTGGCACGCACATACACACGAACAGACACACAAACAAACACGAACAGTAAGTTAATGTAATTTTACCACAGCTTCTGTAATATCAATAGCCAAATCGCATATGATAAGATATAGGTTATCAATAAAACTAGAAGTTGGAGGGGTAACTCAAATAAGCATCGTCATGCGTGTGTTACATTGCTTCCTGATATCATGTGCGCAAACACAAATAACCTATACAACAACAGGGCAGTTGAATGCTTATCTGATAACCTAGAAGCTCTTGTAATTATTACTTTAACAGTTACCCCACCTCTCTCCATGCCGGGTGAACACCGGCTGATGCAGTAAACAGCATTTCACAACGATTTCAGTACAGTAATAGCAAATATCCTTGCTCCTTCTCGATTATATGGTAATATTCTATTCACAAAATACAACCAATAGTACGGTAATGTTAAGACTTACTTGTAAAAAAGCCCTATTTTCGATGGTTCGGCGATTAGAACAGGAAAATGCTCCACGATGCTCTGGCATCTAATCTGCTGCCACGCAACGAAACTAGGAATACGACCGGTTCAAGATGGCGGCCGGATTTCTCGGTTTCCAGCGACCAATAGGGCTTCTAGTCTCTATATGATTTCTATGATTGTAGCGCTTGACGTAATGTTTGTGATTCTCCTGTTCGAACTCGTTCATTAAAATGAACAAATCTTTTTTCGAGTCATTTTATTCATTCAACGAACGAAATGACTCGAAAAAAGATTTGTTCATTTTGAACGAGTCTTTTTTGAGTCATTTTGTTCATTCAACAAACAAAATGACTCGAAAAAAGATTTGTTCATTTTAATGAACGAGTTCGAACAGGAGAATCACCAACGTACATCTCAGGACAGAACAAGGCGAGCATTTGTGCTAATAATACTTTAACTGTTTTATTTATTTTCGAAATGGCGCATCGTTTCGCTAGATAAGACCCTTATTCATCGTCTGGTATCGTCATTTGTCATTTGAAGTCATTTGAAGCTGCACTGAAAACTCATTTGGACCTTGAACCGTTTTGGCCACTATTGAAGTCCATTATATGGACTTAAATCCTGGAATGTTTTCATCGAAATCTTTCTTTTCGACTGAAGAAAGAAAGACATGGGCATCTTTGATGACATGGGGGTGAGTAAATTATCAGCAAAAGTTTTTTAAAAAGTGAACTAATCCTTTAAAGGGTACCTATCATGGAATTTTGAAAATTACCTTTCATGTAGTGTGTAACATAGATCTAAGTGAACAAAAACATCCTGCAAAGTTTTAAATATGAAAGTTCACCGTATACAAAGTTATTGTCTCTCAAAAGTAAGAGTCGACTCTGAGTCGCTGATATGAATCGATAGACAAACGATGCATTTTCTCTAACTTTCGTACATCACTTGTACAAGTTATTTGAATTCGACACGCCCACTCAGTGCGCGCGCCGAGCAGACAGAGAAACCTGACAACAACATGTCGACGAGACTCTGTTCTGAAGTGCGAATCAAAAGCAAACTTTTTTTCACTGCCCAGGGACAAGCATGTGAAGACTCAGTGGCTAGGGTTTATATTTACAACTATACCACACAAGTATAGCCACCTTGAGCTGTGTTCGCGTTATTTTAATGACGATCGCTTCACAAACACAAATGCTTTCAAGTGTGGATTCGCGAGTCGGCTGATATAGGAAGGTTCAATACCAAGTTTATTTGGATCAGCTTCCTCCTCCGAATCACAACCTGTAAGTACTATTAATAATTGTTGCTTTTACGTGTGTGTGTGCGTGCGTGCGTGTGTGTGTGTGAGAGAGTGAGAGTTACGCTCAGCAGCTTCTAGGTCTCCAATGTCATTTTTTTTGTTTTTTGAAATATGTGGAATTATGTGAAGCGTAATTGTAGTACTGCAGTGCTTTATCAATATGTTTAAGCTTTGGGCTAAGGCAAAATATAACTGACTGCGTCATCTGACCAATCACCGCCGATTAGCGTCACGCAAAGGAGGGGTTTGGACAAATGAGTCGTCAAACGAATCATTAGGGAGTCGGTGAGCAAATCAGGTAAAAATAAATGCATATTATAAGACAACAAAAGTGTTTTTTGTCATTGCATGCATGTAAAACTGTTGTTGGGGACTCCCAGAACATTATTAGGAACATTTTAAATGCCATAATAGGTACCCTTTAAGATGTCTGTCAACTGGATCGCTCAGTCTTTCCCAGTTCTGTCCCTTCTCCCTTATCTGACCCTATCCATTTTAATCTCTACTAATCTTGGTATTGAAGTCTCTACTGATGAGTTGAACCAGTTGTGTTTGATTGGAAAGAAAAAAAATGTTTACTGATGGTTTTTCCCTTAAAAAAAGGGTTGAGAAACACCAGATGAGCGTACTAACCGTATGTAACAGAAAACAAGAGAAAATCAATTAGTAAACTGGCAACTTGTAGCTTTCCTGTTATATGATAAGTGATAAATATACAGAGATTAATAAGTAACATTGATGGACACAATCAGTGGCGCCTCCAGAAATTTTTCATAGGGGTGGCCAGATGGGGCCACTTAAAATCTTGGGGTGGCACACCAAAACTATAAACCATAATTTCAGAATTGTATTCTACTGTTGTAGTAAACCCGTCTGTAGAACTAGAGAAAGACTTTTCAGAAAGACTTAAGGAAACTCCTACTGATATACTTTGGTTTATTGTGTAATATGTAATGTTGACTTACTAATGATATTAGTAGGGCCCTACTAATATATATTATATTATATAATGATATATATTATACAGATATGATATATATAAGGGCCCTAGCCCCGCGGCAAATTTCCAGATACTTACATAATTGTGATGAATTTAATCCTTTTTAAGTTATTATTTTGCAGTGTAAGATTACAATTAACACCT
This sequence comes from Chrosomus eos, assembly GCA_036326025.1. Classification (NCBI taxonomy): domain Eukaryota; kingdom Metazoa; phylum Chordata; class Actinopteri; order Cypriniformes; family Leuciscidae; genus Chrosomus; species Chrosomus eos. The sequence continues at coordinate 43,536,646 of CM070818.1, read as the reverse complement.
TTAAATATTACATAAATGTATTATGAATTTTGAATAAACTTAATGAGTGTATAGCCTAAATCAGCAGCAAAATGTAATTCTTGAAAAAATCTGCACAGTAATTTTATAAAATTACTATTAGTTCTCTTATAAAATTCAATCAGGCAATCATATGTCACAATTTTATATTTATATATTAATGTCTTTATATAATATTAATGTCTATTAATTCTTATATAAGAATTCAGAAGTGCATATATAGTCTATACTACAAAGAAATAATATACAATTAAATTATGCTTATTTAAAATGTATTGAGCGGGCTAGGTATAACAAAATATATTGGCTTTTAATAATATTTCAGTGCGCAAACCCATGATAACATGAAAAACAGTGCGCACACAACGTGTATGCGCATCGCGGGTGCAGAATGATGTGCTCAAAGCAACATGGGAGTCACAGTGTGCAGCGCTGCGCATTTAAAAGTGCGCATTTAAAAGTTCACGTCACAAAGCGGAGAAATGTCGAGCGCACAAATCCGATTTGTTACTGTTTCACAGTTTTAAATTCCAGTTATTGTGCGTTTGATGCCGATTCATCCTTGTGATGTGTGTGATCTAACAAGCACGCGGTAGTGAGTCGTTTAAAAACAGCAACAAACTACAAGAAAATAAAGTAATTTTATGCAAATCTACAGACTTTTATCTACAGATCATGCATTATAATGTGAATATATCATATTTCTATATATAAACTGCTGACGAGTTTACCGTGCATCCAAGAGGCGCGTGCGCTGTTTGAATATGAATGGAGAATGATTGACAGCCGCAGAAGAGGGAAAACGAGTTTCCGTATAGCCTACTTTATTGATGTAAATATACTTCTGTCCCTCACATTAAGCCATAGAATGACTTCAGATGACTTTGTCACCCAAACTGACGTGAAAAAAGCGGGTGGCGCCGAAAAGCGTGCTGTTTGCATCCCTGCTTGTACGTGGCAAAGTCACATCAAAAAGCTGCTGTAACAGTATACCATTTGGCACTTAAAAAGCACGTCACGACACATAATTCCCCGTCTTCTTTTACTTAAGAATATTTTTGACTTATTTATAAAATGCATAACTGATGCTACTAAAATTTATACTGGCCAGTGGGGTGGCCGTGGCCACCCCTGGCCACCCCCTGGGAAGCCATTGGACACAATGCTTCTAATTATATAATGCTCTTCCCAAAAAAGTGGGTGGGGGTCAGACGTGACAAGACATTTGTTAGACACTCATTGATTGAGGCCTTGATCGATTGCTCCTGTCTGTCTTGCTGCTGAGTGGTTTGCTTCTGTAAGCTCCATATTGCTTTCTGTTTTGAATCCTTATTTACTATCATTCCGTGTTGTTTATTATATTATTATTATTATGTTGTTTGCTAATTATATCTTAACTCGTAACTCGCTAGCCTATTAACACGCCATACAAAACGCGACATACAAAAAACTCCTGAACATGGGTATAAGGGTAAAAATTTAATTGATGTTCAACAAATAAAAAGGAGATATAATACGGATTAACAAATTATAAAGCTCGGGTTGCTGAATATTTGATCCCTTATTTCAAAAGCATTTATTAATGAAATGATTACAGATTATAACTTAGATGTGCTGTGTTTGACAGAAACCTGGCTAAAACCAGACGATTACATTATTTTAAATGAGTCCACACCGCAAGATTACTGTTATAAACATGAGCCTAGTCTGAAAGGCAAAGGGGGAGGTGTTGCTGTAATTTATAGTAATATCTATAAGCCAGTAGATTGTATAATAGATAGTGCTAATAGATAGTAATATATATTAGCCAGCAGCCATATCACCCTGTAGCCCAAGAGTGGTTGCCCACGGAAGCTAAGCAGAGTTGAGCCTGGTTAGTACCTGGATGGGAGACCTCCTGGGGAAACCAGGTTGCTGCTGGAAGAGGTGTTAGTGAAGCCAGCAGGGGGTGCTCACTTTGTGTTCTGTGTGGTGTTAGAAACTTTTTCTTTCGTCGTCAAAGCAGAGACCAGGAGACGTTGGGATATCATTTAAACAGAAGTTATTCTTTATTGAGGACTTCGCTGTTGTATCGCTCTAGTCGTTCAAGTCTAATCATCCAAGTCTAGTCAACCAAGTCTAACTCAATCGCTCAGCACAGTAGAGTTTATACAAGGGGGAGGGGTTACATAGAGGTGGAGACAATCTGAACAAAGCTTGTAAATTAAGTACAGGAGTCAGCCCGTTACCAGAAATTCCCCAGCCCTGATCTCATCAGCATAACGGCCGTTTCACACCGCAAGCGTGAGCGGCGCGTGAGCAGCGCGTATTTTTTTCGGCGTGCATGTTAATCAATGAGTGCATTCACACCGGGAGCAGGAGCAGCGCGTGAGCGTCAAGCAGGAGCGGCGCGTGAGCAGCAGTGAAGCGGGGGTTTCGGCGCCAAGTCTATTTTTGCTGCGCTGCTGACGCTCAATTAAAGTGAAAGCACACTTTTGATGGACAAAATAAATATGATTTTACACAAAAAGTGCCCAAAATGCACAGAATAAGCATGTTTAGTGAGTTTTAACAAGAACTGGAGTAAGCAAAAAAGAAAATGAAGACTCAAAAATATTTATAGAAGATTTAGGCTACCCATTTAAATTTGTTATGAATTATTCAGTTTGTGAAAGCATGGTGTATTATAAAAAACTAAACTAACATAAATTAGCCAGAAAATATTATATATAAACATTCTTTTAGTTTATGTAATACACAGACAGCTACAGGCTGGCACAACCCAAATCAAACCCGACTGTGCGGCTTTTTTTTTTATCCGTGGAGTTTGCAGTCTTGTAAACATATCGAAAGTATGACTGAAACGACAAGATTGGAGCTGTTTTCTGTGTTGTTTTGTTGTTTACCATTTAAATATGCGAATGTTGTACTATAACAAACTTTATCAATTTTATAAATAACAAACTATAACAAACAACTATCAATTTTATAAATGACCAACTTCTAAAATCAAATTTATAGTTGTCTTTGTAAATAATTGTTCGCTTATATGTAGCTTTGGAGCCGCTGCTGTGACGCTGTACAAACGCTTCCAGTGTGAATACTCTCGCGCGTCTGCAGCTGCAGTGACGATGTAGTTACGCTGACGCGCTGCTCAAGCGCCGCTGACGCTTGCGGTGTGAAACAGCCGTAACAGTGTAATTCGAATGCATAGAAACTAATCTAATCGGCCGGACTATTCAACGACAAAAAGGTGATAGTCTCAGTAATCTGATTAATTTACAATAGAGAGATCAGGACAGGAAGGAATCTCTTGCTGGAAACTCTGAAATAATCATCATTTATACCTCAAATACTATATCCAGTCTACTAATCTTTCTCAGTTTATATACTATTGTATTGGAACCTAAATTAAACATTTAACAAATTTGTAACACAACAGTGGGTCCTAACAATGAGTTGGTCCTGACATGTGTATAGTGTATGGTATACATTATAGTGATGGGGACACTATACTGTCAAAAAGCACCGTCCTTCGGATGAGACGTTGAAACCGAGGTCCTGACTCTCTGTGGTCATTAAAAATCCCAGGATGTCCTTTGAAAAAGAGTAGGGGTGTAACCCTTGAAAAAATGCAAGGGTTCCCATATACTGATTGCTGGTGTGTGGTGGGCGTTCTGGCACAATATGGCTGCCGTCGCATCATTCAGGTGGATTCTGCACATTGGTGGTGGATGAGAAGATTTCCCCTTCCATGTTAAGCCCTTTAGCCACGTTTCCACCGCAGGAACTTTACCCAGGAACTAGGAACTTTGGGCTGGTACTCGGTGTGTTTACACCGTAGGAACCAGGGTCTAAATTAAGTTCCGGGTAGATATTTCCCCTCCGAAAGTGCTCGCGAGGTAGTACTTTTTCAAAGTTCAGGAACTTTCGCGGGTGGGGCTTGTGCGCTGCCGCATTATGATTGGATAACTCCGCGATTTTTAGAATCTATTGCAGTTCGTGGCTTCATGCAGTAATGAAGTTCCATGCAGTAAGAGTTGTCTGTCTGCAAATATAGAATTTAACAAAAATAAAAAAGGCCGCTGGACTGACGACGAGATTTAGGCTTTATTAAGCGTATTTGCGGAAGAGAGACACATTTTCTGCGCGTTCGTCCCAGCCGTCTCACGGTCATGTCCGCAGTAGCTGATAACATACGCTGTCTAATTTTAGATCTAACGTTAGCATTACGAGCTTTCTGAACACGCTTTAATATCAGTGCTCATCTCTTTTCTGCCGTTTTGTTAATGACCTCGTTAGTAAACCAATAAATCTCAAACAACTGCAGCACAGTGTGAATCTCTTTTATAAATGTGGCGCTCAAAACTGATTACAGTCTTTTTACTGCCCGTCACAAGCAAGCAATGAGCAGTCGCGTGCAGTTTACCCGGTACTTTAGACCGCGCTGTAAACGCAGAAAGCTACCGGTCTGGGGCAAAAAAAGTTCCTGGGAAAAAAGTTCCTGGGACAAATAGTTCCGGGCAATTGCGGTGGAAACGCGGCTTTTGAGTACCAAGAAAAGCGCTATATAAATGTAACAAATTATTATCTTCAGAATTACTGAGAAGTCTAGTTTTTAAAGGGTACCTATTATGGATTTTTGAAAATTGCCCTTCATGTAGTGTGTAACATAGATCTAAGTGAACGAAAACATCCTGCAAAGTTTTAAACATGAAAGTTCACCGTATACAAAGTTATTGTCTCTCAAATGTAAGAGTCGACTCTGAGTCGCTGATATGAATTGTTCGACGAACGATGCTTTTCCTTTGTCTAGATGACGTCAACTTGACAAGTTATTTGAATAAGATACGCCCAATTATTGCGTTCGGAGATCAGTGTTGCCAGGTCCGTAATGCCTGCACTGTTTCCGCGGGTTGTTTGTTTGTAGTGCACGGGTTGACGCGATTGTTTTACCCACTGGAACATGATTGTTATTGGGGAAACACCCGGGAACGCTATTTGACTATTTTTGGCCATGATTGGGTTAGTTTTGATGAGCAATTGGGCTGGTTTTGTTGTGCAGACCTGGCAATCCTGCCGGAGACTGCACTACTCGTCAGTTGCTCATCTTGACTTGTTCAAAGAGTTCAGAAATCGACAGGTTAGTCCATCATTTAACTGATTTAATTTAGACTTTTATTGAACACTGAACCGCGCACATACATAAGAGCTTATCAATTATATGATACGGTAAACACGAAAGCTCAAATCTGCTTGCATGACGCGTTAGAACCAATTCAGTTTAGGTCTCATCATGGTTTCAAACAAACATATTTTACTTGAATTTGAATGACTAAAGAATAAAAATTTGAATAATATTAATTTTAGTATTAGTGATAGTAAAATCAATGGCATATTAGTGCCACTGTGGCGCGGAGAGAGAGAGAGACAGAGAGAGAGAGGAGAGAGAGAGAGAGAGAGAGAGAGAGAGAGAGAGAGAGAGAGAGAGAGAGAGAGAGAGAGAGAGAGAGAAATATTTCTAATGTTACAATTAAGCTACATTTGTCAACATTCATTAGGTAACCTGACCTAACAGTATTATAGCATTTATTAATCTATATCAATCAGTAATTAAAATACCTAAAAAATTAAATATACTAATACATGTTTATCATGTTAACATTACTTTAAGCTATGCATTAAACTAATATGAACCCAAACAGTAACCAAACCAAGATAAATAAATGCAATAAATGTTGATAATTCTCTGTTGATGCACAACAGCTAATGGTTTACATGTCATGTCATTTCATTATTCTATTATTAGCCTATGTGAATCTATTATTATAGATATTAACCTATTTTAATTGTATTATTTCAGGTTTTTTTTTTTTCTAAATCAAAATTTAACCTACTGTATGTTCCCTGACTGATTTTTTTTTATGTACATTTTGATACCTTTCTTTGCACATTTGGTAGTGGAGAGTTTCAAGCAGTGTTTTTTACGTGTCACTTAAATTGAGACTTTTTTTTTTTTTACCTGTGGTATCGATTTAGTATCGATACCGAGGTATTAAATTCTGGTATCGTACCGAAACCAAAATTGTGGTATCGAGCCATCCCTAAATGCTATAAGTATGGATTTGTGAGCAGGCTGATACTGAAGGTTCAGTACCCAGTTTATTTGGATCAGCTTCCTTCTCCGAATCACAAACTGTAAGTATTATTAATATTAATTGTTGCTTTTATGTTTTATGTATCATGCTCAATAAAGTAGTGTTGCTTTCGTCAACGAAAATTATGACGAAATATCGTCGTCAACGAACCTTTTTCACGTGACGAAAACGAGACGAGACGCAACGTAAATGCTGGTCATGTGACGATGACTATAATTAAATGTATAATGTAATATCGTTGACGAATAAAAACGAGACTAAATGTGGCTTACAAAATAAAAACTATGCTAAAATGTCTCTTCATTTTCGTTGACCAAAACGAGACGAGACGAAATGTTATTTAACGTTATTTCGTCTCGTTAAACGAGAAACAGAGAAACGAGAAACAGAAATGCTGCATACCGGTAATAACGCAAGTAAACGAGACTCGTTTACTTGCGTTATTACCGGTATGCAGCATTTCTGTTTCCTGTGTTTCACTTCAGGCCAGGGGCTGCATCAGATCGCACTGCGCAGACGCAGGCGACATCACATCCTCAAGCCCCATTCGCGGCATTATTTAGAAGATGCAGCTGCGTGAGTTACGGCTGTTTCACACATACTCCGTGTGTAGTGCGTATGCGTGTGTATGCAGGAGCAGCTCGTGCTATTGTGTTTTCACATGTGCTGCGTTTGCAGTGCACAGCTGATCTACGGCTGTAATACCACAATCACAACATTTATTCTCTATTTTTTATTTCAAATCAATATTTCTAGCCTACATCCATTATGTCGCGTTGTTGAGGTAGGCTACTGTGTAGATCTCTGCTCTGCTGTTATGCACGCACCGCTCCCGCGTGCGGTGTGAGCGCTCTAACCTATTAACATGGGTGCGGGAAAAAATACACACCGCAAACGGAGTCTATGTGTGAAACAGGCATTAGCATAAACGACAACAAACGCAGTTAAGTCTGACACAGAGAAAGGGATTCGTCTTTGGGAGAAAAGAAGAAATGACATTTGGAAAAACTTTAATTTCATCGTGTGTAGGCAACATGTTTGGTTGGTAAAATAAATATGTTCTAAATTCATATCAGAGCGTCTTCTGTGTCTGGAATAGCATTCTTGAGTCTATAAGGTAACAATAATATAATAAGATAGACTAACAATAATAAGATAAGATTTTTTGAAATGGGTTTGGCTAAAAGAAAATGTTGGTTTCATCTACTACTAGGTATACATATTAACTGGGTTAAATAGAATTGCATTACTAAAAAGAGACTAAAATACAATTTTCATTGACTAAAACTAGACTATGTCTTTCGTCGACTAAAACTAGACTAAAATGTCATCAGTTTTCGTCGACTAAAACTAGACTAGACTAAAAAGAGTATGAACGTGACTAAAACTAATAAAAACTAAAATGACAGCTTGACACAAAGACTAGACTAAAACTAAAATTAAAACAGGCCGCCAAAAACAACACTACAATAAAGGCCATTGCACACTGAGTCCGATTTTTTCGTATGCGTTTTTTCGTGTTCATCAGCCTAAAAATTCGTCACGCACAGAAACCTTGCACACTGAGTCCGATGCGTATTTATTAAACCTTTGCGGAAAAAAACGCAAAAAATACTAAATGGATTCGTCAAGCAGTGAGGATGATTGTGTTGCCCTAGAAGAGAAAAAGAAGAAAAAGAGGGTCCATCCAATCTTGTGCCGAGAGGAAGGAGAGTTTCAGCTCATCAGGAGTTGCGCAATTATCCCGAGCGATTCAAAATTTACCTCAGAATGTCAATTGTCAATGGAACAGTTTGATGCTTTGCTAGCGATACTGGAGCCACATATTAAAAGAAAGACCACCAAAAAAGACACACACACACACACACACACACACACACACCACACACACACACACACACACACACACACACACCACACACACACACACCAACACACACACACACACACACACACACACACACACACACACACACACACACACACACACACACACACACACACACGGCCGGCAGAAACGCTGGGCATACAGAACAGCTGTATGGTTTGTTTATCATACAGTAGGCTACTCAGAGCCGTTGAAAAACATATTTAACGGCTCTGACAGACAGTACTTTGTGCTGCGAGACGAAGTGTATCAACTTATCAGATGCCATTCTGGATTGTGTCGTTCGCTTGTACGGTGGGTCTGAATAGTCAAAAACCTCTCAAAATGCTGGCTGTGGATGCGAAAAACGCAGAATATCGAACCTGATCCGAATTTTTTTTTGACGGACGAAAGTTTCGGAGGCAGTGTGCAAGCGTGATTGACATAACGTGAGGTCGATTTTTTTTTTTAACGTGCGAAAATTTCGGATGCGAATTTCGGACTCAGTGTGCAATGGCCTTAAGTATGTGTGTGTGTTGTGTACGCACAGCGCATAGGTCGTCAGTTGTATTGAAATATGTGAAGTGTTTGTCGTTGTTAATGGAGTTGTCATAAAGAATATAGCTATAACGTTACCTCTTAGTACTGCATTATCAATATGTTTATGCGTTGGGCTAACGCAAACAAAGACTGAATGTGCTTTTACCACTAAACTTTGGGCTATGGTAGCTAACATATCACCGCAGTTTAGCGTCACGCAAGGGCGGGGTTTGGAAAAATGACTCGCTAAAAGATTCATATGGGAGTCGGTGAGCAAATCAGGTAAAAATAAATGCATATTATAAGACAACAAAAGTGTTTTTTGTCATGGCATGCTCGTAAAACTGTTGTTGGGGACTCCTAGAACAATATTAGGAACATTTTAAATGCCATAATAGGTACCCTTTAATATAATTATTTTGAAGTGTTGGTGCTTAATGTAACACTATCTAGTAGTGTAAATGATAAATCACATTTGAGATTTGTGCTGGCTACTGTATACATGCCACCAGGTTACCATACAGACTTTATCAAAGAATTTGGTGATTTTCAATCAGAGTTAGTACTGGCTGCTATAAAGTCCCAATTGTTGGTGATTTTAATAAACATGTAGATAACGAAAAAGATGCTGAGAAGTCTAGTTTTTAATATAATTATTTTGAAGTGTTGGTGCTTAATGTAACACTATCTAGTGTAAATGCTAAATCACATTTGAGATTTGTGCTGGCTACTGTATACATGCCACCAGGTTACCATACAGACTTTATCAAAGAATTTGGTGATTTTCAATCAGAGTTAGTACTGGCTGCAGATAAAGTCCCAATTGTTGGTGATTTTAATAAACATGTAGATAACGAAAAATGCATTGGGATTGATATTTAAAGACATTCTGAACTCTATTGGAGTAAGACAACACATGTCAGGACCTACTCATTGTCGTAATCATACTTGGAACGCATGGAATCAATGTTGATGCCGTTGAAATTCTACAGCAGTGCGGTGATATCTCAGATCATTATCCAGTCTCGTGTATACTTCATTTAGCCAAGGCTGCAAAGTCAACTCCGTGTTACAAATATGTTAGACCTATCACTTCTGCCACTAAAGATGGCTTTATTAATAATATTCCTGACCAGTTTCATCTCCTTAGCATCCCAGATAAATTAGAAGAACTCGATATTAAAGCTGCAGTCCGTAGCATTTTCCCTTTTTGTCGCCATCTCTGTTCGAAATCTGTAACTGCAGTGATTCGTGGAATTATCATCTTTACGTGGGTTGTAAATCGACATGAAACAGCGCGGATGAACACAGTGTTTTGAGGCGAGTGCTGCAGTCAATCACTGCGCTGTGTGGATACTGTCATTCAGAATCACAGATTCACTTTTTGAAAGCTTGACCAACATAAGAATTTTCACCGGAAAATGTCTTCTGAACAAGTAAGTAACATCCATTTTTGTTCTGATTAACTAAGGGGGAAAAAGCATTCGACATGACAAGCGATCGTTAGATTTAATCAGCGCGATTTACAGCAACCGTGCAAATCATAGCCTACTTTGTTCTCAAATTGTTCATGTTAACAACATCACCATTGCGTGACTAACGTTATTTAATGTGTTTTATGATTACTTGTGTAGTTCAGAATTCATATTCTCCATAATAGCTAAACGAGAAAGGCACAACAAAGGAAACTCCATAACTGTGTGAATTAAGAAAACGTACTGTTACACGATTTAACTATTGAAATGTCTTACTTGTTCAGCAGAAAAAGCCGTCTCTTCTTCCGTTTTGAACCCCTTCGGGAGTTCATGCACCTTTCAAAAGCCCCACCGATGTGTATCCTTGTGTTCGCATAAGACTGTTTCTTTCTCTTTTCTTTCACCTTAAATCCGAAGTATGAAGTCTTTTGGGTTTTATAACTGGTTAATCTCCAGTTTACAGTGATAATTGTTGTTTGGATCTTTCTGGATCCGCCATGAGTTTAATCATGTAACGTGCTGCGAGAAAAGCCCATCTCTACATCTCCTCAAGCGCAGTATAGCCGGCTAGCTGAAACTCCTTCTTTATGTGTACGGATGTGACTTAATGACGCAAAGACATGTTCAAATTTCCCGCGAAAACCCACAAGTACCACTGGAATTAAAATCATTATTACAAGCTAACCGTTTTGAATCTAGCTATGGCAAGCAGATAGTTTTGAACACTGCCTGAAGATGTTTTTTTTTAAATAATTAATTTGGATTATTTTTAACTTCAAAATGTTACGGACAGCAGCTTTAAGACTTTTGACTCTCTCTTTTCCAGCACTTTATACACAGTTGCTCCTTTGCGCTTAAAGATGATTAAAGAAAATAGTCCAACACCGTGGTACAACAAGCACACTCAGGCCCTTAAGAGAGCAGCCAGATAAATGGAGCGCAATTGGAAGAAAACAAAACTAGAGTTTTTTTGCATTTCATGGAAAATGAGCACGATTGCATACAGAGAGGCATTAAAAGCTGCTAGATCTGCTTATTTTTCAACCCTATTAGAAGAAAATAAACAAACCATAGGTATTTATTTGAAACAGTGGCTAAATTAACGAAAAATAAAGTTTCAACCCCAGACGTTTCCAAGCAGCACACCAGTAATGACTTTGTGAACTTCTTTACTTACAAGATTGATAATGTCAGGGAGAAAATTATAACTATGCAACCATCTACTACAGTATCGCATCAGGCAGTGCATTGTAGCCTCCCTGAGAAACATTTTTATTCATTCATAATCATTTCTATAGGAGAGGAAAAATTTTCGAAACTCATTAAATCATCTAAATCGACAACAGGTATGTTAGACCCTAAACCGACTAAGTTATTGAAAGAGATGCTTCCATAGGTCATAAATCCTCTTCTTAATATCATTAATTTATCTTTGTCATTAGGATACGTACCAAAAACTTTTAAGCTGGCTATGATTAAACTGCTTGTTTAAAAAAAACGCAACTTGATCCTACAGAATTAGTCAATTACAGGCCTATCTCAAAATCTTCTGTCAAACATACTTGAAAAGGCAATATCCTCACAACTATGTTCCTTTTTAGAAAGAAATGGTATATGCGAGGATTTTCAGTAAGGATTTAGACCGTACCATAGTTCTGAGACAGCTCTCATCAGTCACAAATGATTTGCTCTTATCATCCGATCATGATTGTATCTCTCTATTAGTGTTACTCGATCTTAGTGCTGCATTTGACACCATTGACCACAACATTCTTTTAAATAGACTTGAAAATGATGTTGGCATTAGTGGAATTGCATTAGCATGGTTTAAATCATACTTATCTGACCGTTATCAGTTTGTAGCATTAAATGAAGAGATGTCTTATCGATCAAAAGTTCAGTATGGTGTACCTCAAGGCTCAGTACTAGGACCGTTGCTGTTCACTCTGTACATGCTACCCTTAGGAGATATCATTCATTTTCACTGTCATGCTGATGAAAACTTACCAATTCACAAAATTAACGGAATGCATAGCTGATATAAAAAACTGGGTGACTAGTAATTTCCTACTACTTAATTCTGAAAAAACACAGATTCTAATTATTGGAAAAAAAAAACTTCCTCGCGTAATAACCTAGAATACTGTCTAACACTTTTAAAAGGTTCAACCAGGCACTCAGGTAAAGTATATAAAGTCCGTGATAAGTGCTCTTGGGGTAGGGAAAAGATCCAAAGAAACAAAAGAACAGGTCCCAGGCACTCAGTCAAGTCTTCAATGAGAAGAAGGATAAAGTTAAAAAGCCTTTATTAAATGTGGCTTAGGTCATTATAAAAGTACACAAGCCAACATGTTTCGACCAACAAGTGGTCTTCTTCAGGGCAAAGTAGCACAAGATATGAGAATGGCAACACAGTCTAAGTTAAGTCCCACATAGAATCAGACAGAATACAATTAACCTAATAAGGCTGTTCTTTTGTTTCTACTGTCTAACACTTGATGGCTGCTTGGTCAAGTCTTCACAGTCGGTTAGAAACCTAGGTGTGCTCTTTGATACCAATCTTTCATTTGAAAGTCACGTGTCTAGTATCTGTAAAACCACATTTTTCCATCTTACAAATATATCTAAATTACGTCATATGCTCTCAATGACAAATGCAGAACAATTAGTTAATGGGTTCATGACATCAAGGCTAGATTATTGTAATCCTATTATGGGTGTTTGCCCTGCATGCTTAAAGGGTAACTAAACCCTAAAACAACTTTTTTTAGTTAATGATCTGTAAGACTGGGGCTTTATTATTGCTGTTCATTGATTCAAGTAATTTTTTTGACATTTGGGTATAAAGTGTTTTAATTTTACAATATATGGTGTAAAAACGTCTGAGGGCTGCCCTCTTCAGGTTGAACGGTGGCTCTGACCAGGGGTTTAGTTACCCTTTAATAAACAAACTACAGCTGGTCCAAAACGTAGCAGCTAGTTCTTACCAGAACCAGGAACTATGACCATATAAGCCTGATTCTGTCAACACTGAACAACATTGGTTCCCTGTTAAACACATAGTATACATTTTAAAATATTACGTATTACTTACAAAGAACTAAATGGTTTAGCTTCCCAGTACTTGAGCGAGCTCTTAACGCATTATAGTCCTTCACGTCTATTGCGCTCTCAAAATTCCGGCCAGTTGATAATACATAGAATATCAAAATCGACTGATCCTTTTCCCATTTAGCAAAAACTTTGGAACAGCACCCTAACATTGTCCGAGAAACAGACACACGCTGTCAGTTTAAATCTAGATTAAAAACACATTTCTTCAACCTGGCATACACATAAAACACTACACATTCCTATTATTCAAATCAGTTAAATGATTATTACGCTACATAAATTAGGTCAGCCGGAACCGAGAACACTTCCTATAACATCTGATGTATTTATTACATCATAAAAAGAATGCCATCTACACTAATTTTAGTCTTTCTTTTTATTCTGTTATATACTACACCCATCGGCACTGATTCTCAACAAACTCGTACTCATAGGCGCGTGATGACTCCAATCTTTAACCAGATGAACTGCATAATATAATGTTCCAATCCAATCTGACTTCTGACCTGTCTGAATCATAATCATACACTTTTCGTTCGTTGGCCAGAGGAGAACTGGCCCCCCGACTGAGCCTGGTTTCGCCCAAAGTTTTTTTCTCCATTCTGTCACCTGATGGAGTTTTGGTTCCTTGCCATTGTCACCTTTTTCGCCTTTGTCGCCATTAGCTTTTGGCTTGCTTAGTTGGGGACATTTTATTTTAGTTTTAACAATATTATTAGGGCCCAAGCCTTGAAAAGGCGAAGGCCCTATTGTTTTCCTAAGGATTATTACGGCCCAAGCTTTGAAAAGGCGAAGGCTAGGGCTGGGTATTGGCAAGGGCCTCACGATACGATACGCATCACGATACATGGGTCACGATACGATATATCACGATACGATACAATACGATACATATTGCGATATATTGCAATAATTAAAAAAAAAATGTAAATGAATATACAACTTGCTATGTTCCACCTGGTATGTGACAGCAGACAAAAAACTTATATTCTAATATATTCGCAAAGGTATATGCGTTGTACAGTCACTGAACAGTGAACACACTGAAATGTATGAAGTGAAGATCACTAAAAACTAAAAATGTAGATGCCACAAAAATTACACAAAAATAAAGTGCATCAAGTACATCATTGCTGCCCGACTTACTTTTAAAACCAAAGTGCTTCCACTCGTCGTTACCGGTTCGGTAATCACAGTTCGGTATGTACCTCGGTTTATATGAGTTTCTTTCTTCTGCTGAACACAAAGGAAGATATTTTGAAGAACGATTAGAACCAAACAGTTGTTTGGCACCATTGACTTCCATAGTAGAAAAAAAAAAGTCACGGTTCGGTACGTTTTCGATACAGCAAAAAGAAAGAAATGCCAGAGAAATCCTATTCCTATTTATTAAAAGAAAAATATTTTTTTATATAAGTGTGAGTTTTCCTACATCTTGAAACTCAGGTTTAAATGGGGGTAATTTTTGAAGGATGAATAAATAATGTTTTGGTCATCACATTAAAAATGACATTTAAATATATATTTATTTATATAATATTTATTTAATATTTGAGTTTTGAAGTGCAGGCAAAAGATGTGTGAAGTACTTGAAAGCATTTCACTATTCCAGGCCAGCCAAACTGGTTACAATTAGTGTTACTATGGTGAATGTTGCTGATCTGTGGACTGTGGACTAGCCTAGTTCATTCACGGCACAATGTTTCTCCTGGTTTCCACGTCAGCGCTGTTTGATCTAATAGAGATCTATGGTTAATAACGGAGAAATGTGAATGCTTCTCTAGATCTCGCAGCGATGTTATTACTTCAGTGGCGAATTCAAATGCTTTCTTTACTGGATCTCTTAGCGCTGTGTAGTAACAGTGTCCCTTGATCGAGATCGGCTCGCGCTCATAGAGCTCGCGCTGCACAGATCTATGTTGCTGGTCCCGAACTGATAAACGTGAAGCACATTATAATGAGTAGCGCAGTTTCGTTCCGCTTTCATTACGTTTGCCATGTGATGTTGCGCAACGTTGTGGTGGTCCCGCTCGCGCCAGCGCGGATTTTGTCAGCCTCAAACCGAAACGGTTCGATACGAATACATGTACCGTTACACCCCTAGCACACGCACACACACACACACACACGCACACACACACACACCCACACACATAGCACTGATGACCGGTGTCTGCGCGCGAGAGAGATCTATCGGCTAAAAGCCATTAGCACACACACAGCACTGATGACCGGTGTCTGCGCACGAGAGAGATCTATCGGCTAAAAGCCATTAGCAGACACACAGCACTGATGACCGGTGTCTGCGCACGAGTGAGACCGGTGTCTGCGTGCAACATCTACAGGAACGGAGGTTGTAGTTCACCAGGTCACACCCCGTTTGAAATGTGATTTAAATTTTTTTTTTACATCGATTTTTTGAGCTGGAAATCGATATTGTATATCACGAATATAAAAATCGCGATATATTGCTGTATCGATTTTTTAGCACACCCCTAGCGAAGGCCCTATTGTTTTCCTAAGGATTATTATTTTTTTTTTTTTTATTAGGGCCCAAGCCTTGAAAAGGCGAAGGTCCTACTGTTTTCCTTAGGATTATTTTTTTTCTTTTTCTCTATTATTTTTCTTACTACTTTTTGGGCACTTTTGGGGCCCTTAACATGCTCAAAAACTCTTGAAACTTTGCACACATGTCAGAACCTGCGGCCATCAGGGCCGGGCAGAAGCTGGTACCCGGGCGTGGCAGGGGGGCTCGACAGCGCCCCCTGGAACGGGGTCCGAAAACATGGTCCATAAATCAAACACGATTGCATGTAATAATATGAAACTCGGTACACATATAGATCTCATCGGTTCATATATCTTTTGTACTTTTACTTTTTACCCCAGCCCAACAGGAAGTCTGCTATTATGGTTTGTTTGGAAGCATATGCCCCTGGAATTCGATATACTCCTCCTAGAAATTATGGCGAGAAACGTGAAACAGGAAATGTGTTATAACTTCTGCATACATTAACTGATCTTGATGAAACTACAGCAGTGTGTTCGTTGTAAGAGCCCGATCACATGGATGTGACTATTGTGAGCCAAAGTTATAGCGCCACCAACTGGCAGCAAGGAGTGTGTCAGTTTCAAAATGCTTTTAAATCACCCTCTTATTTTTACCCGATTTGCTTCAAACTTCATCTGTATAATGTAAACACACGCCAGATGTAGACCTGTGAAAGGATTATTGATATCTTAGATACTGTTGCCATGACAACGCATCAAACTTTAATATTCTTGTTTGATGCTATTGAGACTCTTAGGATGCTTGAAATTGTATGAAACTCGATAGACACATCACATTTAGTAGCCAGTAGAAATGTGCAAAGTTTCAGAAACGGACGTCATGCAGGGGCTCAGTAGCGCCACCTTTTGACAAAAAGTGTAGGTGTTTTATATTTTTACCTACAATCATAAAACTCAGTATGCATATTGTTCAGATCAAGCCGGACAACTTTCTAATTAACTGTCAGTAGCTCAGACCAAGAGGAAGTCTGATATTTTAGTTTGAATGTGGATGTGTCTGAGAATTTTCTCTCCCTCTCTCTCCGACTCTGTGTGTGAGGGATTTGTCTATTGCTTTAATGGATTTCAAGGTTTCAGGGTCTTTTGGGGCTCTTAACGTGCTCAAAAACTCTTGAAATTTTGCACACAGGTCAGAACCCACGGCCATAAGGGCTGGGCTGAAGCTGGTACCCGGGCGTGGCAGGGGGGCTCAACAGCGCCCCCGTGAACGGCGTCCGACAATTTGGTCCATATATCCAACACGCTTGCATGAATTAATATGAAACTCAGTACACATATAGATCTCATCGGGCCGAACATCTTTCCCCCGGTCAAGTTTTACGCCAGCCCAACAGGAAATCGTTGTTGGTTGTTTGGAAAACGCTTGCTGTGGAATTTGAAGTACTACTCCTAGGTAATTCATTCAATCATCGCCAAACTCGGTGTGCATGAAGTCAAGACATTGAGAATGCTAAATTGCAGACAGATTTTTGATATCTCGAACGGTTTGGCCGTGGCGAGGAAACTAAAATAACCCGTTATTATGTGCCCGTAATAACATTTAATCATTTTAACCTACTAGTCTCTATTTTCATGCTAAAAGTACTTATTTTTTAGATACTAGTATCTATTCCATTAAGTACTAGTACTTATTCATTTGGGACTAGTGCTTATCCTTTAGTACTAGTGCCTATCATAGACAGTAAAAGAAATAGACACAGCGACCCTGTTGATTTCAACGGAGAGAGTTGAAGCCCAACATGAGCACTCACTTCCTGATAGCTAAGCGTACTGCGCATGCTCAAACTGAGCTTGACGACGTGAGCAACCTGACTGACAGTTGTACGTCTTCTAGTAGCGGTGCCAAGAGGAATCTAAATCATTCCCTTCTGAATCTTGCAGAGCCGGAGATCGTGAGTATTAGCTGTTCATGAGCTCGTAGCAAGAGCAACTTTATGACTCTCTATGGGCTTCTCCCTTGACTTTATGCCTCCACGTCCCCCCGATTGCGCGCGAGCTTCTACTTCTGTCTATACGGTCATTGATCTTGTGTGCGTGCACAATGACCCTAAAGGCACCAGGGTGGCGGTGCCACTGGCTATATATATATATATATATATAGCTGCGAGAGCTAGCGATGAAGGGCCAAAGCCGCGCACGCGCTTGGGCCCGTAATCGCTGTCGCATATATTTACAACATATATATATATATATATATATATATATATATATTTTAATCAACATTATTTTCCTGTTATCTCTGTAAAGCTGACACAATCTGCATTGTAAAAAGCGTCATTTAAGTAAAGGTGACTTTACTTGACCCTCTGATGTGACTTTTCTCTCACATGTTAACACACTTGTGAATAGTTGCATCCTGTGTCTGACTCTCTGGCGGATTGGGCTACTTTCCTGCTGACATTTCCTGTTCAGCCCAGTTCTATGCTTGTCTGTGTTTGTGACCCTTTGCATGAGGATCTTAACACAACCGGTGAAAGAAAGAGAAGTTTTTAAAGTCTAATAAAAGAATACAATAATACAATAAAATTTGTCAGACCTGTCAGATCTAAATCTGGCTTTTTGAGATGTGGATGGACAATGGCATGTTTCATGTTATCTGGTACCGTTGCTGTTTCAAGGCAGCTGTTCATGATCTTTTGAACAACAGGTCCAATCACCTCAAAAATTAGTTTAAAAAACCGTGGGGGAAGGACGTCATGGGTAGATCCTAAAGGTTTGAGCTTGCCTACAATATCTTGTAAAGCAGGCAGAGTTACAGGCTCAAAATGACTCAGGGTACTAGTGCAAAGTGGCGGGGTGGAAAAGTCAAGAGATACAGTGGGAATATTTAGCCTGATATTACTTATCTTATCCACAAAACAATTTAGGAATGTGTCACATATAGCCAGAGACTCTGTGTGAAAAAGACCAACAGAGGGGTTAACAGCAGCATTTATGGTGGAAAAAAGAGCTCTTGAATTGTGATTATGTTTTTCAATAAGATCTGAGAAATTCTTAAACTTTGCTTTTTTAACCACATTTTGATATTGTATGAAATTGCCCCTTAATATTTCATAAGAGACTTGCAGCTTTTTTCCACCTTCTTTCGGCCCTTCTGCAGACCTGACAAAGAGCACGAGTATCATCATTGAGCCAGGGCTCAGACTTTGGTTTGTGTTGTTTGGCTTTTATGGGTGCCAAAGAGTTTAAAATATTAGCGAAAACGGAAGCGATTGCATGAGAGGACACTGGCTCTACCCGGAGATTGTAGAATCTCGTGAATGTGTTGAGTGTCGCCAAGCCTGCAGCTCTGCAGATGTCTGTTAGCGAGGCGCCATGTGCTAGAGCCCAAGAGGAAGCCACACTCCGGGTGGAGTGTGCCTTCACATCAAGGGGGCATGGTCGACTATGGGTCTGATAAGCCAAGACAATGGTGTCCACTATCCAGTGAGACAACCTTTGCTTGGAGAGAGCCTTTTACTTCAGCTTTCCACCATAACAGACAAAGAGCTGGTCTGAGGTCCTGAAACACTGCGTTCTGTCTATGTAAGCACGGAGGGCACATACTAAACAGAGCAGTGCCGAGGCTGGGTCTGCCTCCTCCGAGGGCAGCGCCTGCAGGTTCACCACCTGATCCCTGAAAGGAGTGGTGGGAACCTTGGGCATGTATCCAGGCCGGGGTCTCGGGATCACGTGAGAGTTAGGTGGCCCGAATTCCAGGCACACTTCGTCAACCGAAAATGCCTGCAGGTCCCCTACCCTCTTGATGGAGGCCAAAGCGACCAGTAGCACTGTCTTCATAGACAGGAACTTAAGCTTCACTGATCGCAATGGTTCGAAGGGAGCGCTCTGCAGGACAGATAAGTCCCAAGAGGGTATGAGAGGAGAGCGAGGAGAATTTAGTCTCCTCGCCCCCCTCAGTAACCTGACGACCATGTCGTGCTGTCCTATTGTTTTCGACTCCACAAGGTCGGGGTGCGCAGAGATTGCAGCCACATAAACCTTCAGGGTGGAAGGAGACAGCCTTCGTTCCAACCCTTCTTGGAGGGAGGAGAGCACTGACCCGATCTGGCATTTTCTGGGGTCTTCTCGGCAAGAAGAACACCAGGTGATGAAGAGGTCTCGTGGACAAGGCCCTAGCTGAAGTGATGGTAGCCACCACCTGAGGTGGTAGGGAACTCAATCCTGCCGTGTCCCATCCAGGAGCCATACATGCAGGTTCCATAGATCTGGATGTGGGTGCCAGAGGGTGCCCCGTCTCTGAGAAAGGAGGTCCTTCCTCAGAGGAATTGGCCAGGGAGGGGCTGTCGTGAGGAGCACCAGTTCGGATAACCAAGTCCGGATGGGCCAATGAGGCACAACCAAAAGATCATCATCGTCTGGTGTCGTTTAAAGCCCTTTGAACCTGCACTGAAACATTTGGACCTTGAAGTGAAGTCCATTATATGGAGAAAAATCCTGGAATGTTTTCATCAAAAACCTTAATTTCTTTTCAACTGAAGAAAGAAAGACGTGGACATCTTGGATGACATGGGGGTGAATAAATTGTCAGCAAAAATTTTTTTAAAAGTGAACTACTCCTTTAAAGTGTCTGGGTTTACATCTGTGTGGGATTCTGATATAGCAGTTATATACAGTTATTTATCTGCAGTTAGCAGACATTATTGTTACTTGCTATAAGTATGGCTGCTTCACATCCGTTTAGCCAGTAATACATTATACTCTGATGTTATACATGATAAGACTTTTGAAAAGCTTCCTCTGTCAGACATCTGCAGGGGGATTGTGTGGAACATTTCTGCTGACATTTCCTGTCCTGGACAAACACAGTTTCTGCTCTCACTGTGTCTGATTTTGTGACCCCTTGCTTGACTTCTGCCTCTTAACAGCTAAAAGAAAAGCTGACACCTGCTGTGCTGTCCTGTCCATATACTCTGACTAGTTAAGTTCATATGTTCAATGCCACTTTAGGAGAATTAGCCAGCTCCTATGAGCAGGGTTTGCATAATAAAAAATAACATCTTTGATAGGGCAAAGGAGTAATTCACTTCTAAAGTACGGTGGCCGGGAGAGCTCAACGCACTGCAACTGAAGAAAACCCATGCAAATAGATAAACACCCGCAAATTAATTAAACATCTTCAACAGTTTCACAACACACGTGTGCTCCAAATACTCACAACACAACAGTGACGTGCGGTGATGTCTTAAAGAGGCTAGGCACTGAGTTATGAAAGCCAGATTACTTGATTTATTGTTTAGGCTAATAATACGTAATAACAGTAAACGTTACGCACAAGCGCGGCATATAAAGAAATATACAAATCAGGATCTCTCTCTCTCTCTCTCTCTCTCTCTCTCTCTTCTCTGGTTGCTCGAACCACACACACACACACACACACACACACACACACACACACACACACACACACACACACACACACACACACACACACACACACACACACACACACACACACACACACACACACACACACACACACACACACACACACACTACACTGTGAAAGTTCTGATCCCATCTGACTCCTGACATTATGCTGCCTAACTCATAATCATACACTGTTCATTCGTTGGCCAAAGGAGGACTGGCCCCCCGACTGAGCCTGGGTTCTCCCAAGGTTTTTTTCTCCATTCTGTCACCTGATGGAGTTTTGGTTCCTTGCCACTGTTGCCTTTGCCTTTTGGCTTGCTTAGTTGGGGACATTTAATTTTCAATTGAACAATACTATTACAACATTGTTTTCCTGTTATCTCTGTAAAGCTGCTTTGAAACAATTTGTATTGTAAAAAGCACTATATAAATAAAGGTGACTTGACTTGACACACACACACACACAAGCGCGGTGGTAAAGATGTTCACTCCAGCATCAGAATGCAACTATTCTTAACCATTAATTGTTGCACGGCGGCCAATTATGTTTGTCAGTCAGCAAAAGTAAAAACACACACTTCTCAATTGAATATGGAAATGGCTTGCATTAATTCAACCACATTTATCAATTCAATATTAAGCCCAAAATAGTCTTTGACTCACCAATCGGTAGATTATGTGTACATAAAACCCATCCGCCGCTCTTTCCTCGTGAAGACAACATAGCCAATCTTTTCTTCCATACCAGTCTGTTTGAAACGACCGAACACTTTTTGAGCCCTTTTGCTGCAGTAGTCCATCTAAGGCTGGCGTAGACCTCCCTCTTGCTAATAACTCAGTTTTTGAATTAAAATCAAGCTTGGAATAATTTCTTAACTCTGTGATCACGGCCGGCTGTCATTTTGACTTTGAATTCGGCGGGGATTAGGCGTCTAGGCTAGTTGTGGTGTAATGACGTCAGCTGCGCAAATGTCCAGGAATATCTCGATTTTAATTGGTCCATGTCTGATCCGTAACGGAGATGATTACGGGCATACCACATTTACGTCCAAAGGCACAGTTGATTTGTGCTTTTTGCCGTACATGTTGAAGAATACAGGATCGATGTGCGCATGCGCAACGTTTTTTTTTCGCTTGTCGTCTGCAATGAATGGACCGCATAAGCACTGCTTATTCATCCGATTGTTTTTTATTTGAGTATGCGTAACTGCTACATTTGTCATCGTAACGTCTAAACAATCGGAATAACACACATATTGCATATATAAATCGCAAGAATAAACAGTAAAAATACAAATACAAGTTTATTATTTATTATTTGTATTATTATTTATTATTATTTTATTTTTGCATTTTGGCAGGGTAGGCAGTGCCTAGCTTGCCTACCCAGACCGCACGTCACTGCAACACCATACCTGTCAAGTATCCCGTTTTGGCCGGGAAAGTCCCGTATTTTACCCTCCTTTCCCGCCGTCCTCCCGTATTAGTATTTTCCCGTAAATCTCCCGTATTTTAACCTGCGTTTAAAAAAAATAATAATACCTCGCCGGGCGGAGTAAAAAAAAAAAAAAAAAACATTCCCAATCTGAGCTCTGTCACTACCCTCGCGATAACCGCAATACTACAGGTGTAGGTGACAGTTGTCGCGAGGTTAGTGTGTGAGGTCAGATGATGAGTGACAACGCGGGGAGACGGAAAAACAGAGACGGATGATGGACTCTTTCCCTTATTTTCAAATCCAAAACTTGACAGGTATGCAACACAACCAAATACAGAAACACGCTGCAAAAGTTCACAACACAACCAAATACAGAAACGTGCTGCAAATAGCACAGACCACAACGGAAAGGTTTCCAGGGGATCCTAATAAGTGACGAACCCGGCTGGGACATGCTTATTGCTCATGAGCATCTATGACCTACTCCCTTCGAAGGGCAGAGCCCTTGAGTGAGCCGGAGTGAGCAGGACTCTTTTACACATTTTATAAGCTCTTCACAAGTTCTTAGCTGGTCAAAATACTATCATGTGTAGGCTATGCACATACAATAAGCGCATTTATCTCAGCACACAGCATTTTTTTGGATGTTTGGGAAGTTCCATCATGAAATATACATTACAACTAACGAAAAAGAAAGCTTCAAGCCCAGAAGTTTATAAGAAACACAGCAGTAATGACTTTATGAACTTCTTCACTTATAAGATTGATAATATCAGGGACAAAATTATAACTATGCAACCGTCTACTACAGTATCGCATCAGGGAGTATATTGTAGTCTCTGTGAGGAACATTTTGATTCATTTGTTGCTATAGGAGAGGAAGAATTTTGCAAAATTGTTAATTCATCTAAATCGACAACTTGTATGCTAGACCCTATACCGACTAAGCTACTGAAAGAGATGCTTCCAGAGGTCATAGATCCTCTTCTAGATATCATTAATTCATCTTTGTCATTAGGATACGTACCAAAAACCTTTAAGTTGGCTATGATTAAACCGCTTGTTAAAAAACCGCAACTTGATCCTACAGAATTAGTCAATTACAGGCCAATCTCGAATCTGCCTTTTCTGTCAAAGATACTAGAAAAAGCAGTATCCTCACAACTGTGTTCCTTTTTAGAAAGAAATAATATCTGCGAGGATTTTCAGTCCGGATTTAGACCGTACCATAGTACTGAGACTGCTCTCATTAAAGTCACAAATGATTTGCTCCTATCATCCGATCGTGGTTGTATCTCTCTATTAGTGTTACTTGATCTTAGTGCTGCATTTGATACTATCAACCACAACATTCTTTTAAATAGACTAGAAAACTATGTTGGCATTAGCGGAATTGCACTAGCATGGTTTAAATCATACTTATCTGACCGTTTTCAGTTTGTATCAGTAAATGAAGAGATGTCTTATCGATCACAAGTTCAGTATGGCGTACCACAAGGCTCAGTACTAGGACCGCTGCTCTTCACTCTGTACATGCTACCATTAGGAGATATCATTAGGAAATATGGAATTAGCTTTCACTGTTATGCTGATGATACTCAGCTGTATATTTCTTCAAAACCTAACGAAACTTAACAATTCACAAAATTAACGGAATGCATAGCTGATATAAAAAATTGGATGACCAGTAATTTCCTATTACTAAATTCTGAAAAAACAGAGATTCTAATCATTGGACAAAAAACTTCCTCACCTAATAACCTAGAATACTGTCTAACACTTGATGGCTGCTCTGTTAAGTCTTCGACGTCAGTTAGGAACCTGGGTGTGCTCTTTGATACCAATCTTTCATTTGAAAGTCACGTGTCTAGTATCTGTAAAACCGCATTTTTCCATCTTAAAAATATATCTAAATTACGTCATATGCTCTCACTGACAAATGCGGAACAATTAGTTCATGCTTTCATGACCTCAAGGCTAGATTATTGTAATGCTCTACTGGGTGGTTGCCCTGCACGCTTATTAAACAAACTACAGCTAGTTCAAAATGCAGCCGCTAGAGTTCTTACCAGAACAAGGAAGTATGACCATATTAGCCCGGTTCTGTCAACACTGCATTGGCTGCCTATTAAACATCGTATAAATTTTAAAATATTGCTGATTACTTACAAAGCACTAAATGGTTTAGCTCCCCAGTACTTGAGCGAGCTCTTAACGCATTATAGTCCTTCACGTCTATTGCGATCTCAAAATTCTGGCCAGTTGATAATACCTAGAATATCAAAATCGACTGCTGGCGGTAGATCCTTTTCCTATTTAGCACCAAAACTTTGGAACAATCTTCCTAACACGGTCCGGGAAGCAGATACAGTCTGTCAGTTTAAATCTAGACTAAAAACACATCTCTTTGGCTTAGCATACACATAACACATTATAGATTTCTATAATTCAATGTTAGGCTGCATAGATTAGATCAGCCGGAACCGGGAACACTTCCCATAATTCCTGATGTACTTTGTACATCATAAGAAGGATGGCGTCTACGCTAATATTAGTCTCTTTGTTTATCCCGAGGTTTACCGCAGACCGCCGGATCCAGGGCATATCCAGATCTGATGAAGGACCATCACATGGACACGATGACACGCATTATCAGGGCTGTGAAGGCCCATGGACACCTCACCACTCATCTCCTCACCGGCCGGATGACCCTACCCAACCAGATGAACTGGATAATATCGTGAAAGTTCTGATCCCATCTGACTCCTGACATTATGCTGCCTAACTCATAATCATACACTGTTCATTCGTTGGCCAAAGGAGGACTGGCCCCCCGACTGAGCCTGGGTTCTCCCAAGGTTTTTTTCTCCATTCTGTCACCTGATGGAGTTTTGGTTCCTTGCCACTGTTACCTTCGCCTTTTGGCTTGCTTAGTTGGGGACATTTAATTTTCAATTGAACAATACTATTACAACATTGTTTTCCTGTTATCTCTGTAAAGCTGCTTTGAAACAATTTGTATTGTAAAAAGCGCTATATAAATAAAGGTGACTTGACTTGACAAAAGCCAATCAGGTTTTGATCATATCCCTATGCCTTTAGGTTTGGTGTTAAAATGCCAATGTGAACGCTAAGCAGACCAGGGGCTGGTTGCATAAACCGCTAAGACTAGACTTACAAGTTAGACACCAATTTTCCGTTATCTCTTCACAAACCTCAAAAACGTAAACCTGCGAAAACGCAGACAGCGCGCATATGCACATCATGTGTTAAGTCGATAGGTATGCGCGTTTGAATAAATATGTGGTAAATATTTGAATACAGGCGTGTAGTCCTTCTTCACAAATCAACCCTCAACAAACTACTTGTCTGGCCTATAAAAAAAAGTTATAATACAGAAATATTTCTGTATAGCCACTGCATAGCCACGCGAACCGGAATTATCCCTACAACGTTTTATTTGTACAGAGGTAAAGGGAAGGAGGCCTTCACAGGGGAGAGATTAGTTGACACTTCAGGACTACGTTGTCATCGTGTCCATGGCCTTGATGTTATGAACGCATTAACTAATTGTTCTGCATTTTTCATTGAGAGCATATGACGTAATTTAGATATATTTTTAAGATGAAAAAAATTTGTTTTTTTTAGATACTAGACATGTGACTTTCAAATGAAAGATTGCTATCAAAGAGCACACCCAGGTTCCTAACCGACGACGAGGACTTGACAGAGCAACCATCAAGTGTTAAACAGTATTCTAGGTTATTACCAGGGTCCGAAATTAACTTTTTGGCTCACCTGCCACGAGGACTGGTAGATGAAAAAATCAGCCTTTTTGTGTCACATATACATTAATTTCAGTACATTTAATTGAGATAAGGTATTATGTTGAATGAATAAGAGTAGGCTACATAGAAATAGATAAACAAAAAGATACAAAAATATTTTGTAAATAAATTTACAATAGATAAACAAAAGATAGACAATTAAACAAAGATACGCATACAGGTCAATACATTGCTTTAATTTCAGGAAGGTCTACTAACATTACTATTCAGGTATGGTCTAAAAAGAATTCTAATAAAGCAATCAAAAGTAAAATAGCACTGCAAAGTTCATTATAGATAGATTTATGCATATTAAAGCTAAAGTTATTCACTCAAGAGCTGTGAGTGATTTTCTCTTTGCCTTTTGTTATTTGTTTTGCAGTAATGGTGCAATCGTCAGCATGTTTATTAGGCTGCTGCCCCTTGAAGAACAAGTGCAGATCTCCCAACTATTTCCATAACTACGTCCATTTTAAACATAAACTGTTTAAGTGAATCTCCTCCAAGCCGGTCATTTTGACATATTTTGTGTACATTTGATCGTTTAGACGCCCACATGAAGCCCAAAGTATAATTTGCTTGTCTCGTTGTGGTCTGTTTCTGCATTGGGAACATCTTGCACAGATTTTTGTGCTTTTAATAGCTCTTTTTATTATTAAAAGCGTCCCGCAATTTAGCAACAGTAGAGACTGCATTTTACAACAATCACCGATCGTGCTGATTCTGTCTTAAAGTTTGAGTTATAATAAGGAGAAATGGCAGCGCACTGCTGCGATGGGAAGGAAGTTGCGCTAGACAGAATTTGGCTATAGTTTTTAATGGTTCTACCTAAAATATAGCCTATTTTATAATCTTTGGAAGCCGAAATCTAAAATAAAATCAGACTAATATCACAGATCTAAAGTGTAACCATATAGGCTACGTTTGAATGTTTAGTTATATCATCATCCGTGCATGGTCACTCATTAACAGGGCTGTCGTGTTGTGCGCACTGTGGCGCAGCGTGAGATCTCTCTCTCTCTCTCTCTCTCTCTCTCTCTCTCTCTCTCTCTCTCTCTCTCTCTCTCTCTCTCTCTCTCTCTCTCTCTCTCTCTCTCGGACTGCGAATAGCAAAAATGCATCACAGACAAATGGTTTAATTTTATTATATATAGAAATGGCTGGCGACTCAGCGATATGATAAAATAATAATAACGTCTTTATCAATAATAAATAATAGGCCTACGTGTAGCCTATTTCTCCAGTAATGACAGCAGAACCGATAACGTCCGAGCTTTGATACAGCGGTCGTTCAAAATTCAGCCCCGGGGCGTTTAATAATGGGTTTCGGTACCCATTCCTACCCGCCAGTGTGGTGGATAGCCTTTTTAGATTTACTCGCCAAACGGAAAATCTACCCGCATTTGGCGCTCGACGGGTGTTAATTTTGGACCCTGGTTATTACGTAAAGTTTTTTGTCCAATAATTAAAATCTCTGTTTTTTCAGAATTAAGTAGTAGGAAATTGCTCGTCAGGCTGTGAAGAAATATAGAGCTGAGTATCATCAGCATAACAGTAAAAACTAATGCCATGCTTCCTAATGATATCTCCTAAGGATAGCATGTACAGAGTGAACAGCAACGGTCCTAGTACTGAGACATGTGGTACACCATACTAAACCATGTTAGTGTAATTCCACTAATGCCAACATAATTTTCTAGTCTATTTAAAAGAATGTTGTGGTCGATAGTGTCAAATGCAGCCCTAAGATCAAGTAACACTAACAGAGAGATACAACCACAATCGGATGATAAGAGCAAATAATTTGTGACTCTAATGAGAGCTGTCTTAGTACTATGGTATGGTCTAAATCCTGATTGAAAATCCTCGCAGATATACTTTCTTTCTAAAAAGGGATTTTTTTTTAGATTCCCAACATAGTTGTGAAGATACTGCCTTTTCTAGTATCTAGTAAGTTCTAGTATCTAAAGTTAAACTTAAAAAACCTGGTGAGCGTGCTTTTGCTGCTGCTGGGCCGAAGCTGTGGAATAGCCTTCCTCTTTTGATTAGGCAAGCTCCATCTATTTGTATTTTTAAATCCCAACTCAAGACTCATCTATTCACCCTGGCTTTTAACACTCTATAGTCTGTTTTCCTGTTTTCTTGTTATTATTATTGAGTGCCTTCTGGTCTCGTTAGGTTTTAAGTATGTATAGTAGTTTTATATTTGTCTTTCTTTGATTCCTTTTAAAGCACTTTGGTCAACTTCGGTTGTGTTTTAAATGTGCTCTATAAATAAATTGATTGATTGATTGATAGTAAGGTAGATTCGAGATTGACCTGTAATTGACTAATTCTGTAGGATCAAGTTGTGTTTTTTTAACAAGCGGTTAATCATAATCGTTCTAACATGTTGTTGATTTAGATTTTGGAACAGTGGAGTGGAACAGAAGACCACTCTTCTGTCCCGATTACCATAACAAATCGATTTGTTATGGTAATCGGTGAAACACCCACTGAGAATCCTGTTGATTGTGCCCTGGTAATTGGCGATTCTATTACACGGAACGTGAAAATAGAGACACCAGCCACCATAGTCACATGTTTGCCGGGAGCCAGAGCGCCTGACATCAAAGCAAATTTAAAAGTGCTGGCTAATGCTAATCAAAAATTCTCTAAGATTGTTATTCACGTCGGCACTAATGATGTTCGACTCCGCCAGTCGGAGATCACCAAAAATAATATTAAAGAGGTGTTTGAACTCGCAAGTACGATGTCAGGCACTGTAATTTGCTCTGGCCCTCTTCCTGTTCGAAGGAGTGATGAGATAGTTAGTAGATTGTGTTCACTCAATGGCTGGTGGTCTAAGTGGTGTCTGCAAAATAATATAGAATTCATAGACTATTGGAAAAGTTTTTGGGGCAAACCTGACCTGTTGAAAAGAGATGGTATTCATCCCTCCTGGGATGGTGCTGCTCTTCTCTCTAGTAATTTGGCTCATAGTCTTAGAGATGAAACATGACAATCTGGGGCTCAAGCCAGGAAGCAGACAAACTGGCTAAACCGACCGTCTGCTAGCGGCCTCGCGTCACCAAGGTCAGATAAAATTCATCACATAGAGACTCTTTCACCTAGATATCATCATATAGAGACTGTGTCTGTTCCCCAAATTTGGAAATCCAAAAAAACATCCAAACCTTTCTAATAGTTATATTTAGTATAGTAGTATTTTCAGAACCAATAAGAAATCTTGTTTTAAATATACTTATTTTGAAGTGTTGGTGCTTAATGTAAATATATAGTGTAAACAATAAATCACGTTTGAGAATTCTGCTGGCTACTGTATACAGGCCACCAGGTTACCATACAGACTTTATCAAAGAATTTGGTGATTTTCAATCAGAGTTAGTACTGGCTGCAGATAAAATCCCAATTGTTGGTGATTTTAATAAACATGTAGATAACGAAAAAGATGCATTAGTATTGATATTTAAAGACATTCTGGACTCTATTGGAGTAAGACAACACATGTCAGGACCTACTCATTGTCGTAATCATACATGGAACGCATGGAATCAATGTTGATGCCGTTGAAATTCTACAGCAGTGCGGTGATATCTCAGATCATTATCCAGTCTCGTGTATACTTCATTTAGCCAAGGCTGCAAAGTCAACTCCGTGTTACAAATATGTTAGACCTATCACTTATGCCACTAAAGATGGCTTTATTAATAATATTCCTGAGCAGTTTCATCTCCCTAGCATCCCAGATAAAATTATAAGAACTCGATATTTAGACTTTTGACTCTCTCTTTTCCATGCACTTTATATTACAGTTGCTCTTTTGCGCTTAAAGAAGATTTGTCCCACTTTATATTAAGTGGCCCTAATACCTGTGAACTTACATGGTTACTAGATATGTACTTAGTATGTAACTACAGTGTAAATACACATTGGTACATAGTATTTACAACGGTAATATTTGTGTAACTACACATATGTAACAACCACGGAAAGGTATGTGTAAGTACAAATGTGTAACAGGACATTGGTAACAACACTTTTTCCACTACAGTAAGTACACATGTGTAACAGGCATTGTGTAACTACATTTTGTAACAACAATATGTATTCACACAAGTTGTTCCACTTCCACACGCAGTCTTCCATACTGTAGTTACCAGTTAAGAACACACTGAAACCATGATGATTCATATGTGTATACCATGTATTTACTATATGTCCGACAGGATATGTTGAATTACAGCTAAAGTTTTCCCTTGTGTACAGTGTACTTACATGGTAACTCCTCAGTAACTCTGCACTTGATACAATGTGTTCAATTGTCATAACTTACTGTGTATTATGCAAAACCCAAACCTCTGTGCAACACTGTATTAACAGTGTACTTACATGGTAACTCCTCAGGAACTGTCCACTTAATATAAAGTGTAAAATAGTCATAACTTACTCTGTAATATGCTAAACCAAAACCTCTGTGCAACACTGTATTAACAGTGTACTTACATGGTAACTCCAAATGAACTGTCTACTTAATATAAAGTGTAAAATATTCATAACTTACTCTGTAATATGCAAAACACAAACCTCTGTGCAACACTGTATTAACAGTGTACTTACATGGTTACTCCTCAGGAACTGTCTACTAATATAAAGTGTAAAATAGTCATAACTTACTCTGTAATATGCAAAACCAAAACCTCTGTGCAACACTGTATTAACAGTGTACTTACATGGTAACTCCTCAGGAACTGTCTACTTAATATAAAGTGTAAAATAGTCATAACTTACTCTGTAATATGCAAAACCAAAACCTCTGTGCAACACTGTATTAACAGTGTACTTACATGGTAACTCCTCAGGAACTGTCTACTTAATATAAAGTGTAAAATGGTCATAACTTACTCTGTAATATGCAAAACCCAAACCCCTGTGCAACACTGTATTAACAGTGTACTTACATGGTAACTCCTCAGGGACTGTCAGGGTCATTGTTGTGTACCACAGTAAATGCTAAACACAAGGTTACGTAGTGGATAGTAAACTCTGAAATATAAATGTGATAGTTATGCTTTGATAGATTCTGGGATATTACTGCATAGCACTTTTAAAGATTAACTCTTTATTTTATATTTTTTGATTTTACATTGTGGTGACCTATTTGCCTTTACAGTAAATTACAGTGTTCTGTAAACAATAAACAAGAATAGCCTACACTTTAAAACCTTAAAAAATACCTTTTTTTAATCATTTAACCATTTTGTAGCATTTAGTTTATTTACTGTGAGACACAAAAAGCGTTTTCTCCAATAAAAACACAACATAAATTCACAAAATACATAAATTTTATTAACCTGATGTAATCCAAATATTTAGAATCCATACGTTAACTTGTTTGCAAGAAACAGATCCAAATTCAGCCCTTTATGATCTTCATCTTCATTTCTCAGCAGCGACCGCAAACGTCAAATCCCGCGGTCAGGCGCGCTGGTGATGAATTCAAATTTAAAAAATGCGCCTTCAAGAAGCGTTACGACATGTTTTACGGCCGTGATATCAAACGCTCATTGGCTCTCGCCTGCTTCGTCACAGATTGCGACATGCCGTGTTTCAGTCGGTGTAGTAGGCTACAGAGAAGCGCGCGTGCCTTCACACAGAGCGAACCGAAACCACATTAACATTTTCATGGATTAATAATTTATATTCTGATCTGTACCTCATACACAACTATTATAATACTGCCAGAGAGGACTGCGGCTGCAACGCATCATCATGTGAACCACTTTTGGTACCGGTTTTGACATTTTCGCAATAAACAAATTATTGTGAAATTTATAACGTTACTTGTCTGTATGTTATGTTTTTTTTTTTCTTCATAAGTGTAGCCTACGTAGTTTTAAGGAATGGTTATGGGTAGGTTTAGGGGTATGAGTAGGATTAGTGGCTCAAAATATATTTTAATGCTATTGTTAATAAAACTATGAGAGGTTTGGGTTTGCTGAGATGGTCTCTGTTATGACCGTTTTACACTTTATATTAAGTGGACAGTTCCTGAGGAGGTTACCATGTAAGTACACTGTTAATACAGTGTTGCACAGAGGTTTGGGTTTTGCATATTACAGAGTAAGTTATGACCGTTTTACACTTTATATTAAGTAGACAGTTCCTGAGGAGTTACCATGTAAGTACACTGTTAATACAGTGTTGCACAGAGGTTTGTGTTTTGCATATTACAGAGTAAGTTATGAATATTTTACACTTTATATTAAGTAGACAGTTCATTTGGAGTTACCATGTAAGTACACTGTTAATACAGTGTTGCACAGAGGTTTGGGTTTTGCATATTACAGAGTAAGTTATGACCATTTTACACTTTATATTAAGTAGACAGTTCCTGAGGAGTTACCATGTAAGTACACTGTTAATACAGTGTTGCACAGAGGTTTGGGTTTTGCATATTACAGAGTAAGTTATGACCGTTTTACACTTTATATTAAGTAGACAGTTCATTTGTAGTTACCATGTAAGTACACTGTTAATACAGTGTTGCACAGAGGTTTGTGTTTTGCATATTACAGAGTAAGTTATGAATATTTTACACTTTATATTAAGTAGACAGTTCATTTGGAGTTACCATACACTGTTAATACAGTGTTGCACAGAGGTTTGGGTTTTGCATATTACAGAGTAAGTTATGACTATTTTACACTTTATATTAAGTGGACAGTTCCTGAGGAGTTACCATGTAAGTACACTGTTAATACAGTGTTGCACAGAGGTTTGGGTTTTGCATATTACAGAGTAAGTTATGACCGTTTTACACTTTATATTAAGTAGACAGTTCCTGAGGAGTTACCATGTAAGTACACTGTTAATACAGTGTTGCACAGAGGTTTGTGTTTTGCATATTACAGAGTAAGTTATGAATATTTTACACTTTATATTAAGTAGACAGTTCATTTGGAGTTACCATGTAAGTACACTGTTAATACAGTGTTGCACAGAGGTTTGGGTTTTGCATATTACAGAGTAAGTTATGACCATTTTACACTTTATATTAAGTAGACAGTTCATTTGGAGTTACCATGTAAGTACACTGTTAATACAGTGTTGCACAGAGGTTTGTGTTTTGCATATTACAGAGTAAGTTATGAATATTTTACACTTTATATTAAGTAGACAGTTCATTTGGAGTTACCATGTAAGTACACTGTTAATACAGTGTTGCACAGAGGTTTGGGTTTTGCATATTACAGAGTAAGTTATGACTATTTTACACTTTATATTAAGTGGACAGTTCCTGAGGAGTTACCATGTAAGTACACTGTTAATACAGTGTTGCACAGAGGTTTGGGTTTTGCATAATACACAGTAAGTTATGACAATTGAACACATTGTATCAAGTGCAGAGTTCCTGAGGAGTTACCATGTAAGTATACTGGTACCACAAGGGAAAACTTTAGCTGTAATTCAACATATCCTGTCGGATATATAGTAAATACATGGTATACACATATGAATCATCATGGTTTCAGTGTGTTCTTAACTGGTAACTACAGTATGGAAGACTGCGTGTGGAAGTGGAACAACTTGTGTGAATACATATTGTTGTTACAAAATGTAGTTACACAATGCCTGTTACACATGTGTACTTACTGTAGTGGAAAAAGTGTTGTTACCAATGTCCTGTTACACATTTGTACTTACACATACCTTTCCGTGGGTTGTTACATATGTGTAGTTACACAGATAATACAGTTGTAAATACTATGTACCAATGTGTATTTACACTGTAGTTACATACTAAGTACATATCTAGTAACCATGTAAGTTCACAGGTATTAGGGCCACTTAATATAAAGTGGGACCAAGAAGATTAAAGAAAATAGTCCAACACCGTGGTACAACAAGCACACTCAGGCCCTTAAGAGAGCAGCCAGATAAATGGAGCGCAACTGGAAGATAACAAAACTAGAGTTTTTTTGCATTTCATGGAAAGTGAGCATGATTGCATACAGAGAGGCATTTAAAGCTGCTAGATCTGCTTATTTTTCAACCCTATTAGAAGAAAATAAACAAGCCATAGGTATTTATTTGAAACAGTGGCTAAATTAACGAAAAATAAAGTTTCAACCCCAGACGTTTCCAAGCAGCACACCAGTAGTGACTTTGTGAACTTCTTTACTTACAAGATTGATAATGTCAGGGAGAAAATTATAACTATGCAACCATCTACTTAGACCCCGAAGCCGCCGCCAGGCGCCGCCATTTGCGCCATTTGGAATTTCAGCCGCCGCCAGCCAATAATTTCGTAAGCCAAATTGAGCCGCCATCTGATAAAGTTTGGCTGAGCCGGCTAGAATTATTTGTATCAAATAATAATTATATCACATAGAGACATACACACACGAAATGTAGATTCGTAGAGAATGTAGAGATCTATTTTCCCTCTGGATTCATAACAGTAACAGCACAGTCTTGTGCTCGTTGCTACGAGGGGTGACATGCTGACTCGCGATCTTCGCAGTAGACGCGCAAGAGAGAAATGCACATTTTATACGGATTACATAAGAAGAGAGTAGTAGGCTAGTCTGTTTTCTTTCGTTTTGAATTGTTCTGTTTAAAAGTAGCATGTCTGTGAGGCAAGTAGCCTAGGTTAGGCTTCCTTTATACGCCGACTTTCGGTTCATATGAGACGAGCTCCAGTTCACGCGCTGGCGTTTCGTAATAATCTACCGTCTGCTATATTTAATTATTATGTATTAAATCCAGGCAATTGGTTGATAAAAAAATAGATTGAAATTAAGATACAATTAATACAAAACGAAATTCATTTTAAAGAAAGGTTTTGTGCTTTCTGTTTAATGTTTTTGGGAAAGTTTTAAAGCATCTTTTAGTGCCGCTTTCAGAGCGCTCACGTCCGTAACGGCGAACTGTCATCGTGTACCATTGTTTTTTCCTCATTTAAATGCGAACACTAAAAATAAAATAAAATAAAATGAATATTTTGTTCTGTGGAGACTGAAAGCCAACCCTTCTTCATCCGATGCGTAGCCTAGTATTACTTTGGTTTGCGCAGTGTAATTCACATAATTACTAAACAATATTTTAGGCCTATAAAATTCAGCCCATATAAATGTGCATTTTCTAAGCTTAGAAAATGGACAACATTCATTTAATTCTAATCATAATGTAACATTATTGCGAAATTGATTTCTTATAGGCTATTTGCTATTAGTAGTCTATAGTAAATCCTTATGTTTTTATCCAAATAGGCAATGTGTGGGCCTTATGAAAAATACGGGACAAATCGCGTCCGTTATTGATTTGATTTTACCCAGACTTTTGTTAAATCTTCCGGGCATGGTTGCACAAACACCTGAATCAAAGATTGATGTTATGAACCAAATATTCAGGAACGGAGAGATTTATAGCACTGGACGTGATTACTGCAGTAACAAACCACCGTTTCCACATTGATAATTCACGACGCATGCTTCAGTGTAGGCTATATTGAAGGGAAATGTGCAAAACTTTGTCCAAAATAATAATGATAACAGTGTGTGTTTATATTAAGGCGAGACATGGCAGGCAAAAACATCGTTTTTTTTTTTTTTTTACTGGTCAATTTGCTATTTTTGGATATTTGTCTTCAATAACAGGTCTTCTTTCAGACTTGTGGTGAAAAAAAAAACGAAATACACATTTAGCTCTTTTAGCCTACTACACTTCGTCTGTTTGCGTCTGTAGATTTCTCATAAATTCAACAAAAGTTTCCGTTCTTAATCAGTGATGGCAGCTTCAGCCATTTGCAGCTATGAAAAGTTTGGCGGCTGCAGCAGCCATTTAGGTTTTGGCTGAGCCGGCTAGCCAGCCAATAACTTCACCAGCCAGCCATTATTCTCAAAACAAATGGCTTCGGGCTCTACATCTACTACAGTATCGCATCAGGCAGTGCATTGTAGCCTCCCTGAGAAACATTTTTATTCATTCATAATCATTTCTAAGTCCTAAGTCTAAGTCCTAATTGTTGGTGATTTTAACATGTAGATAATGAAAAAGATGCATTGGAATTGGCATTTAAAGACATTGTAAACTCTATTGGAGTTAGACAACACGTGTCAGGACCTACCCATTGTCGTAATCATACTCTTGATCAAATATTATCACATGGAATAGATGTTGATGCCGTTGAAATTCTGCAGCAGAGCGACGACATCTCGGAATCATTATCTAGTCTTGTGTAAATTACATTTAGCCAAGGCTGCAAAGCCGACTCCGTGTTATAAATATGTTAGATCTATCACTTCAGCCACTAAAGATTGCTTTATTAATAATCTTCCTAATCAGTTTCATCATCTCAGCATCCCAGATAGCTTAGAAGAACTTGATATTGCAACAGAAACATTTAACTCTTTCTTTTCCAGCACTTTAGACACAGTTGCTCCGCTGCGCTTAAAGAAGATTAAAGAAAATAGTCCAACGCCGTGGTACAACGAGCACACCCGGGCCCTTAAGAGAGCAGCCATAAAAATGGAGCGCAACTGGAAGAAAACAAAACTAGAGGTTTTTCGGATTGCGTGGAAGGAGAGCTCGATTGCTTACAGAGAGGCTTTAAAAGCTGCTAGATCTGCTTATTTTTCAAACCTATTAGAAGAAAATAAACATAATCCTAGGTATTTATTTGAAACAGTGGCTAAACTAACGAAAAAGAAAGCTTCAAGCTCAGATGTTTCCAAGAAACACAGCAGTAGTGACTTCATGAACCTCTTCACTTATAAGATCGATAATATCAGGGACAAAATTATAACTATGCAAATGTCTACTACAGTATCACATCAGGGAGTGCAGTGTAGTCTCCATGATGAAAAACTTGATTCATTTGTTGCTATAGGAGAGGAAGAATTTTGCAAACTCGTTAAATCATCTAAATCAACAACATGTATGTTAGACCCTATACCGACTAAACTATTGAAAGAGATGCTTCCAGAGGTCATACTGTAGATCCTCTTCTCAATATCATTAATTCATCTTTGTCTCTAGGATACGTACCAAAAACCTTTAAGCTGGCTATGATTAAACCACTTATTAAAAAAACGCAACTTGATCATACAGAATTAGTCAATTACAGGCCGATCTCAAATCTACCCTTTCTGTCAAAGATATTAGAAAAAGCAGTATCCTCACAACTGTGTTCCTTTCTAGAAAGAAATAATATCTGCGAGGATTTTCAATCAGGATTTAGACTGTACCATAGTACTAAGACAGCTCTCATTAGAGTCACAAATGATTTGCTCTTATCATCCGATCGTGGTTGTATCTCTCTATTAGTGTTATTTGATCTTAGTGCTGCATTTGATACTATCAACCACAACATTCTTTTAAATAGACTAGAAAACTATGTTGGCATTAGTGGAATTGCACTAGCATGGTTTAAATCATACTTATCTGACCGTTATCAGTTTGTAGCAGTAAATGAAGAGATGTCTTATCGATCAGAAGTTCAGTATGGCGTACCACAAGGTTCAGTACTAGGAACGCTGCTGTTCACTCTGTACATGCTACCATTAGGAGATATCATTAGGAAACATGGAATTAGCTTTCACTGTTATGCTGATGATACTCAGCTGTATATTTCTTCAAAACCTAACGAAACTTACCAATTCACAAAATTAACGGAATGCATAGCTGATATAAAAAATTGGATGACCAGTAATTTCCTACTACTAAATTCTGAAAAAAAACGGAGATTCTAATTATTGGACAAAAAACTTCCTCACCTAATAACCTAGAATACTGTCTAACACTTGATGGCTGCTCTGTTAAGTCTTCGTCATCAGTTAGGAACCTTGGTGTGCTCTTTGATACCAATCTTTCATTTGAAAGTCATGTGTCTAGTATCTGTAAAACAGCATTTTTCCATCTTAAAAATATATCTAAATTACGTCATATACTCTCACGGACAAATGTGGAACAATTAGTTAATGCGTTCATGACCTCAAGGCTAGATTATTGTAATGCTCTACTGGGTGGTTGCCCTGCACGCTTAATAAACAAACTACAGCTAGTTCAAAATGCAGCAGCTCGAGTTCTTACCAGAACCAGGAAGTATGACCATATTAGCCCGGTTCTGTCAACAATGCATTGGCTGCCTATTAAACATCGTATCAATTTTAAAATATTGCTGATTACTTACAAAACACTAAATGGTTTAGCTCCCCAGTACTTGAGCGAGCTCTTAACGCATTATAGTCCTTCACGTCTACTGCGATCTCAAAAATTCTGGCCAGTTGATAATACCTAGAATATCTAAATCGACTTCTGGCGGTAGATCCTTTTCCTATTTAGCACCAAAACTTTGGAACAATCTTCCTACCATTGTCCGGGAAGCAGATACAGTCTGTCAGTTTAAAGCTAGACTAAAAACACATCTCTTTGACCTAGCATTCACATAATACATTATCGACTTCTATAATTAAATGTTAGGCTGCATAGATTAGGCCAGCCGGAACCGGGAACAATTCCTTTAAATCCTGATGTACTCGTTACATCATAAGAAGAATGGCATCTACGCTAATATTAGTGTCTTTGTTTATCCCGAGGTTTTCCTGCAGTCTGCCGGATCCAGGCCATTTCCAGATATGACGAAGGACCTTCGCCTGGACCCGATGACAACGCAGTGCTGAAGTTCCAACTAGCCTCTCCCTATGGAGGATCCCTATTCCACTCTACAGATAAAGCGCTATGAAATTCCGGTTTCGCGTCCCTACCCCGAATTGATAAAATAAAATTCTGCATCAAAATTTATAGGCAAGACAAGTAGTTTGTTTAGGCATGGTTTGTAGCGAATTACGAACCTGCGCACATATATTCAAACGCACATAACTATAGAATCAATTCTTAATGTGCATGTGAACGCCATCAGTGTTCATCACAGGTTCGCGTTTAAAGTCTATTTAGAGAGAACGGCGTCGTCTTAGCGGCCCCTAATTTAATAACAAATGATCATTTTGACGGAAGTGAATCAATCAAAACTAACTTTAGCTGGAAACAACATATTCAAGAACCGCTATAAAACCAAACCATTCTTTATTACCTTAAATTATGTTTATCTCTGTAAAGCTGCTTTGAAACAATCTACATTGTTAAAAGCGCTATATAAATGAGGATGACTTGACTTGACTTGACTAGATGATTTAACGAGTTTAGAAAATTCTTCCTCTCCTAAAGCAATGAATGAATCGAATTTTTACTAAGACTACAATGCACTGCCTGATGCAATACTGATGGTTGCATAGTTATAATTTTCTCCCTGATATTATCATTCTTGTAAGTAAAGAAGTAAAACACAAAGTCATTACTGCTGTGCTGCTTGGAAACGTCTGGGCTAGAAGCTTTATTTTTCGTTAGTTTAGCCACTGTTTAAAATAAATACCTACGGTTTTGTTTATTTTCTTCTAAAAGGGTTGAAAAATAAGCAGATCTAGCAGCTTTTAAGGCCTCTCTGTATGCAATCGTGCTCTCTTTCCATGTAATGCAAAATACCTCTAGTTTTGTTTTCTTCCGGTTGCCCTCCATTTTTCTGGCCACTCTCTTAAGGGCCCGAGTGTGCTCATTGTACCATGGCGTTGGAGTATTTTCTTTAATCTTCTTTAACCCCCCGGGGTCGGCGGTCGCGCCAGCGTGATTGTCTCGCTTTTTTTCTTATCAGTGCAAAAGAGACTCTAATAACGCTGTCGTAAATTTTTTTAAAAAATAACATTTTTTTTTGTCATACAAGTGTTATACATCATTCAAAACTGTTAAATGTCTTCTTTTATTTGTGTACACTAATAATAAAAACAAAATGTTGTGTTTTTCGTAAAATAAAGAAAATAAACATTCTGTCGTCTCTCTCAATGTGAAGTTCATTCTGATATGCGGCCGAAAATTATCTGTAACTCTGCGCATACTTGCCACCTACACATGATTTATGTCTTTATAAAGCTTGAAGTCTCCATTTTTAAGTAATGTAAATCATATCAAAAACAAAAATTCTCTGTTTAAGTAATCTGTATTAAAGCAACTCATGTTAGGACCCTGAGATATTTTGTGTTCATATCAACTGTACTTGAGTAAATTCTCTATCTCTCTCTTTCTATCTCTCTGTGCAGACATGTTTGTGTTTCAGATAGGGGTGCAACTAACGACTATTTTAATAGTCGACTAGTCACCGACTATTGAAACGATTAGTCGACTAATCGAATAATTATTAAATTATTAAATGTTCACCGAGGTGCTGCCGTGATACGCAAGGACTGCTTTGCAAACCATGCAGTTGGGCTGCAGTACGATATTGGTAAAAAAAAATCACATTGCGATATTTTATTTTCCTGCGATATAAAAACAATTTCACCAGATGACTTAAATAGCTCTATTTGGAAAGAATACATCATTCTAGAATGACTGGGGTGGATTTGTCGTGGAGTAAATCCACATAGTGTGGATAAACTAATATTAACAAATGTTAACTAATGTAGTTAACTAGACTTTAATAAATGGAACCTTATTGTAAAGTGTTTCCGATTTTTTTTTCCGACGTTATTGGAGCACAATTCACAACCAGTGGTAGTTAGTTAAAAAAAAAAAACGTCGGTCTTCCGACCTTTTACCATCATGCAATCTCAAAGATATTCAGTCAACTCAATTCACTAATATGAGAGAGAGAGAGAGAGAGAGAGAGAGAGAGAGAGAGAGAGAGAGAGAGGACGGTGAGTGTGCGCGCGCGACCGGGGGTTTCACTCTCTCTGCTCTGCTTCTCTCAGTTAAACAAGCGCAGCTGTCAGTCATCTATTCTATATCACACTCACCTGTCAAACTTTTGCGGGACAAACGCATTAGTAAGGCTGACGGAAAACAGCGCGCAAGTTCCAGTCTTCTTGCGCTTGATGTTTAAACTGACAGGACTCGCAAAGTGATAAAAATCCGCGAATCATTCACAAGCATTACTGGCCGGGGAGCTGCTGACTCGTAGCCTACTGATCATGAATCACGCATCAACTGACATCGCACATATCTGCCTTTCGTGGATGCGCACATCGCGATATCGATGCTAAAATGATACATCGTGCAGCCCTACAGGTAATCTTTTTATTCGCCGTATCCAGGCTAGAAAGTGCTCCCAAACTTTAGATGTTTTGGTACGCGCAGCTGCTGCGTTGGACGCCGCCATTTCTGTATGTTATTGCTCAGCAGAGAAGCTAATTCGCATGTGAAACTCTCGGAAGAGAGATGCCTCGGTCGGAAAAAACATGTCTGGCGACAAATTCGACAATGAAATTTATTGTCGACTATTTCTATTATCGATTTTTGTCGACAACGTCGACGAATCGTTGCAGCCCTAGTTTCAGATGGGCGTTAACCCTGTTAACCTGTGGAAGACTATGATTGGTCCTGCTATACTCCTGACCTGGATATAAGGACCGCCCCAAACACTCAATGGATGCCCTTGGGCCTCGTTGACTTTGTGCTTTATGCCATTGTGCTTTGCGTTTGTAGTGTACTATTTGATTGTGCTCTTCTTTGTGACCTTTGTTCGTTTTGTCATTATTTAATTGAGTAAGAGTGTCATGCTAGAGTAGAGCCCGAAGCATTTGTTTTGAGAATAATGGCTGGCTGATGAAGTTATTGGCTGGTTAGGCGGCTCAGCCAAAACCTAAATGGCTGCTGCAGCCGCCAAACTTTTCCTATCTGCAAATGGCTGAAGCTGCCACTTCATGTCTACAGATGTCTATGTTATACTGATTTACTAGATCTCAATATTTCCAAGCAATGCATGGCCATATTTGGTACCAACAGGATTGTACATAAGAGAGAGAGCTTCCTAACGGTGCATGTGATGAGAGGGTGACGGCAGAGATAGCGGAGAAGTATGTTAAGAACGCAAAGTTTTGTTGAATTTATGAGAAATCTACAGACTACAGATGTGTAGTAAAATAAAGACCTAAATGTGTATTTCTGACTTTTTTTCACCACAAGTCTGCAAGAAGACATGTTATTGAAGACAAATATCCAAAAATCTCAAAATTGACCAGTAAAAAAAACCCAATGTTTTTGCCTGCCTTGTCTCGCCTTAATATAAACACACACTGTTATAAGTAAGTATTATTTTGGACAAAGTTTTGCACATTTCACTTCAATGTACACTGAAGCATGCGTTGTGAATTAGCAATGTAGAAACGGTGGTTTGTTACTGCAGTAATATCACGTTCAGTGCTATAAATCTCTCCATTGCAGAATATTTGGTTCATAAAATCAATCTTTGATTCAGGTGTCTGTGCAACCGTGCCCTGAAGATTTAACAAAAGTCTGGGTAGGCCAAGTTAAAAAAAAAAGTAAGTAGGAATTAGGAAAGTATGTGAGAAGTGAGATCAAAATTACCTTGCTTGCTTCTTTCCGCCATTTCACCTCAGTGCGAGAAAAAAATGCATCGCTTCTTCTGTAAGGAAAACGAGCAATTTTAATTGGTCGTCAATTCACTGTGAGTCTGTGTATCGTAGCAACGAGCACAAGACTGTGCTGTTATGAATCCAGTGGGGAAATAGATCTCGTGTATTGTTTATATATTTCGTGTTTTTATGTCTCTATGTGATAGAATTGTTATTTGATGCAAATAATTCTAGCCGGCTTAGCCAAACTTTATCAGATGGCGACTCAATTTGGCTTACGAAATTATTGGCTGGCGGCGGCTGAAATTCTAAATGGCGCAAATGGCGGCGGCTTCGGGGTTTATGCTAGAGAGATTGTTAGTGTTTAGTGAAACTGTGAGTGAGTGTTTGTTAAGTGTATCACATTAAGTGTAAATGTTTTGTTTTTTTATTTTGGCCTTGTCTACCCCTGACGCTAAACCCTTCATGGTAATAAAGCTCTTTTATGTTATCTCTCTGGTAGTGTGACTCTCTTCCTCTTACGGCTGACCCCTAGACGGTCGTAACAACAGTTTCTCCAGCACGAGCTCTAATGTGACCACACCCACACGCAAGAGCTGTTCACATGCAAATATCCACGTGAAGGAATGCAAAACTGTAAACGCCCTCATCACCTCTAGACAAAGAATCAGATACTTCAGTCCTCTGCTTTCATCGAGTTTGGAAGACTGTGTTTGTGGTGTGCTCTTTACCTTGGATTTACCTCAGAAGAATTAGAAGAACACATTTTGAATATGAGAACGATTTTTATGAATAATAGTATAGAATAATATATACTTCAGTAACACAATATAATATACACTTCAGTAACACTACACTAGAGAAAAATATATGGATTATCATATGTTACTTTAAACGTTTCCATTCGTTATGAAATGAGATTGGAGTAAAAACATGAAGCCTAATGTTTGGCGAGTTTTGCTTTTGACCCAAACTCATAGCACGTGCAGAGAACATTGAAGCGATCGAGCCGCTCCAAACTATGAAACATTATTGTTACATTATACATATCTGCTTTGAGAAGATATCCACAAACACAGTATTTAACAGTAAACACAAGTCTAAACATTATAATATTGACCATATTAGAATAAACACTCATACTAGCCTACTTTTATTTTGTGCTGTATTTAATTATCGAACATGAAAACATTCTTGTGTTGAACATGTATAAACATTTAGCATTAGGCTTCATGTTTGTACTCCAATCTCATTTCATAACATTTTAGTCTGATACTAGTTTAGTAGCTACAATGTAAAGTTTATGCAGCAATAACATGCTTACCATTATGAGTATATGAATACTATTATTCTTATGTTTTTCACTTTAGAATACTGATCCAAATAACTAGTAGTTGCTTTAGAAGGATGTAGTAACACTTGAGTCATTACTTGTACCGTTACCTTTTATTATAAATTATGCATTATTCATGTTAATTATGAACCTGTATAGTTATACATGTACATACATTTTTTTTTAAATGAAAATATAAAAAAATAAAAAACTTTGCAGGATTTCTGATGCTGATGACCGTTAAAACGCGCCATCACAGTCTGTGAAAAGGGTCCATCAAGGTATTATATTCCTTTAATATAACTGGGAAGCCATAGAGACTGATAAATCTCTCATAGGTTAGAATATTGCCAGAAGCATCAAATTCAGATAAGATTGTAGCGGCTGGACCAATCAGACACACAATAATTTAATGAATAATTCAACAGACCCCTCACCCAACAAAAAAACTAGGTGCCTAGGTGTGTGTGAACAACCCACAAAAAGCAGAACAGGCCCCTGGTTATCATGGCAACAGAGATTAGACTGGTTTTACGGCCCAACGGAATGTATGGAGAGCTTGTTTTCAACTGCATTTCCTATTGAAACAGACGCACAGGGCCCATAAAAAGGATTTGAAATGAGTCTAAACTTTATAATATTCACCATATTAGAATAAACACTCATACTAGCCTACTTTTATTTTGGGCTGTTTAATTATCTAATT
Source organism: Chrosomus eos (assembly GCA_036326025.1). Classification (NCBI taxonomy): domain Eukaryota; kingdom Metazoa; phylum Chordata; class Actinopteri; order Cypriniformes; family Leuciscidae; genus Chrosomus; species Chrosomus eos. Next base: position 43,491,820 of record CM070818.1, on the reverse strand, counting down.
TCCATTAATTTATAGACAAACCTTTCTATGAATGAACATGTATATCCCCAGAACAGTGTGTGTATTATACCTATCTTGTATGTCTTTGTATTGTATAATGTTTTATGCATGCTTTATGATTGATCCACTGAGGTTCATGTATGAGGTTAATATAACCTCATCTATCATGCTTCCTATTAAAATGTTTGTGGCGAGCAGGACAGGCCGAGGGACGTGAGAGAGTGGAGTAACCCTAACTCTGATCATGCAAATGAGTCAGCTTCCAAACAGAGGATCTTTTCCTGCCTAATATTATACCCATTGTTATTTGTACCAAGACAATTTGAGAGGTGTGAATGCAAAAGGTAGAAGGGCCTCTAACCCCAGTGACCTTGGCTCTGCCCTCTTCTTGTTGCTGTTTGTGTGGAAAAGGAGACATCCGGTCCAACTACAACACCACGGGACTTCCCCGCGTTGACGGGGCCACAAAGTACAACAAGCAATGTTCCAACTTTCGGTAACACTTTACAATAACAGGGCATGAATAATCATGTATAAATACCTGAATTAATAGTTACTTCAACATTAACTCATGATTAGTGAATATATGAACTAATCATGAACCAATGAAGAGCAACCCTTAACTACAACAGGAGGTCATACTGATTTACGCATGAATAATAGCAGCCTTAAACATGTTAGTACATGTTTGATAGTTAATGTATTAATTAACGTTTAGGGGTAAACTAAATCAATCAGTCTCCGTAAGAATAAATAAGAAGTAATCTAAATTTTAATTAAACATATAATTGAATACTGCCATAATTTAAACTGTAATATCATAATCTGCTATCTGCAGCTTTGGGACAAATAATAGGCTCTATGCACGGCAGTGCATGACGTATTTCCGGTATTTTCTCCGGTGAAGGTCTAAGGATGCTGGATTACTTCCGCCGATCGTAGAGTGCTATGCTATATATATATAACATGACATCTAAACGTATGAAAGTTTCGTTTCAAAGACGGGAGGACAGTAAATTTAGAAGATTCTGCCATAATCCCATTTTCCTCCGCTTTAAATCTCCCCAACCGGAAACTGAAGAGCAGCCTTGAGTCAAAAGCGGAAGTTATGCATGCATATAGCCTATTGGAATGGCACATGATTTTTTAGCCCTTAATTACACAGATCTGCGAATTTAAACGTGGAAAATAGACTAATAACTAGCACTAATAAATTTAATTTGATCTAAACCGTTTTCTGATTTTTATAGTTTATTTAGGCCTATGTTTAGTATGTTTAGCTTTTCTTCCTGGAACTACAGTATGTAGCAGAGCCGTCGCAAGGGCTGTGCGAACTGTGCAACCGCAAAGGGCCACGCGCCACCAGGGGGCCTCGCAACAGGCCCCCCTTTTTTTCTCCCCCCAAAAAATTGACCCTTCGCGTGGAGCTTGATTGACAGGTAATCTGACCAATCATACTTCGCCATCCGACATTTTGTCCGACAAAGCAGTCAGGAGAGATATTAGATTAACATGGGAGGATTTGAACTTGAAAAACGGAGTGTACTGAGGCCTTTCAACGGTTAAAACAACATTCCTTCTTATGTTAATTCATGTTTATTTGATGCTATAAATGAACTAGAAGGAAGAGATGATTGGATCACGAGCAGCTTTAACTGATGTTCTACCGATCTGTCACGACACATTAAAGAGCCACAAAACGGTATTTATTGTTTAAATTTCTTTTAAAAAAAGACCAAATTTGAAAGGTGAGACTTTGTTTAATATGTTTAATATCAAAAGAAACCGAAGAGTAACCTGGTCTGTCCTGTCTGTCAGCTGGTTGTCAGTCTCCTCTCTGCTCCGCGATGTATTTTTCACTGTGTGATAACATGTGAGCGGCGTAGCTTGTCGGACATAGCGACAGTAACTAAGGGGGGCGGGTCTTTGCGAAGGGCCAATTAAGCATTTTTTTTAACGGGCTGTAATCTCCCAGTCGATTTGTTTATTTATTGGTCCATACGTTCTGGATCAACCAAAATTCAGATTTTTTTTGACGTGTTAATTTCATCAGGTGGAAAGCACTAATTGCTAATGGGGGTGTTTTCAGAGCACCCCTGTTTCACAGGTAACAGCCTGTCTTCAGAACACCCCCCTTGTTTTCACTTTTTTGGATTAGCCCAACCCACTGGAGACAGATAGAAGAAATTAGGCTACTAGAAGGCATTGGCATGGAGGTTTGCTGAATATGAATTTAATTGCGAGCGTTTAATTTACTGTCAGTCCTCCTTTACCATGTCAAAAACATCGACAGTGTGGCAGCATTTTACGAAAATAGATAACAGAAAAAAAGTCGAATGCAAAGTGTACAAGCAACAGTTTGCATATCACAGCTCGACTACAAACATGGCATATCACCTAAAAACGGTGAGCTAACTTGTCTGCGTTAGGTTGCCCCATCTGTTTTGAGTAGGCTTGGCTATATGAATGAACATATAAGAATTGGCATTGAAATATTTTAGTAATAATCGTGTTTATAACTGCAGGCGCACTCGCACTCAACGACGGTATTGCGTAATTGTGCTGTAGGCCTATTTGTTTTGAGCCAGTAAATGCACAGAGTGGCTGTAATGCGGTGCGGTCTGTCAGTTATTATAACATATGACAAAAACAATTGTCTAAATTATATTGCATATTCCTCAACAATTCTTGTGCTGACATCACTAGTTGACATAGTAGGCTACTATTTTCGGGAATCATAGGCTATATTGCGCAGGTGCACGTGATGCAGAGCCGACAGAGTGTGTAATTTCTGTGTCAAATAATTAGGTAAGAAATGATTTAATATACTGCAAATAGCCTATTAGTTTTTTATGTTAATTTATAATTCATTTATGCGGACAAGGCTAACAAGTAGGCTGCGCAGGCAATTATTCTAACGTTCAGAGCCTGGGAGGGGCCTCGCATTTCAAGTTCGCACTGGGTCTCGCACCCCACCTGCGACGGCACTGGTATGTAGGGTTTGTTTCTGGTTTGTTTCTGGTGGGACACTCATTAGTGTCACTCGGTGCTTGCTCAGCATGTTGGTTGTGTTCCTATGGTAATGCTGCCATTTTAATATCATAAATGTTGACTTCTTTGGTAAACATTAATATAGTTAAAGACATGTTTGCATGTATGTTGTATTTGGGAGGTTTCAGGAGGTTATGTACAATAATTAACTGTATTTTTTGTTGTTTAATTATATATGCTTCAATTAGCATTAGCTTATAGCTTATTCCCTATTTTACACCTAATCGTGTCTTATGTATGTCTTTACAGGTATGTTTGAACTTTCTTTTAATGGAGCCTTCACATGCTATGGTAATTATGGTAAATACCAAAAGCAACGTGGAAAATCCACATGAACACCCCCTCATGTGATATTTTCCACTAGGCAGCTCGTAGAATATTTTGATGCATGACAAAGAGTATAGAAGAACAAGAGACGAAACTCTGATGCTTTTTTGCACTAGGTGACGCTTCGGTAGCGCGGCCGCCATTTTGGGGTGAAGATTCCAACTGGAGTTACTGGACAACAGCACAGATAACAGTTGTTTGAGGTAGTTTTTTTCTTGCATTATTGAGTATTTCCATTTTATGCAACTTTACACATTTACTACTATTATTAGTTACCAACTCCACTAGGCCTGAAATATATTTTGTATGTTTTAATCCCCTGGAGTATTCTACAAACATTATGATCTTAACATGATGCATTGCTGTGTCCGTTATTCTATAATTGCCACTTTTGGACAGTGGCTGTTTTTTTGTTTACATAGTCTTGCTTTAACAGTCATTAATATAAGATAGTACTGCAAAAAACAAAACAACAACAACAGTTTACTGTAAAGCTATTCTATTGCTGTTATATATTTATTGTCCAACATTTACATTTAGTACAATTACATTTATTTGCTGAATTCATTTATTTCATTGATAATTTATTTTTGTATGTAACGTTATGTGTACCTCCTAGGAAACGGTCTAACGTTATTATAACGTTATGAACTCATATCACTTTATTCTTACCTGTCACACTTAATGTAGAGAGTAATAGCCTATAATTAATTAAATCCTTGAACTTCCCTGTCTCAAGTTATTTGGGGGCAACTTCTTTTTAACTGCTGTAACGTTGTGTGTTAAAATAATCACCTAATTATTTCAACCTAAAAATGACCTCTGCACTGGACTAAATATATGTATAAATATGACTGCCGAGTCGCTTTCACCCCAAAATGGTGGAAGGTAGCGCTGCTGGTGGGCGCTGGTGTTGCAATGGAATGTTCTATTGGCTTTCACTTCTTGTCAATATACGTTCTTTGTGCACGAGTTGCCGAGATGAGATACCCTTTGACCTTTTCAAAATGGCCGAGAGCAACGCATGAGTCATGAATGGTAAGCATTGTACACAACTAAATGTTTTTTGCTACTGTTAGCGGATAGTTTTTGTAGCCTATACAATGTTGTGTCATTAACAATTGTAATATAATGCGTTAACTCAGTGTCAGTTTTAAAAATACCGTTATTCTGTCGTTCTGTCGTATTCAGACGTTTTTCTGTGGGCGGGGCTTAGTTGGCTGCAGAACGATCCCTCTAGCCGCTTCCCTAACGTTATTTTGCAAGTTTTGTTAGCTTGTTTTTTAACAATGACTGGAGAAAATCCGGTTTTATCTTAATGTGCAAGGTCACTCAGTGTCCAGGACCGCGATTTTTATTTGCAAAAGTTAATTTTAACGGACGGAACCAGACGTAAAAAACGTTTTACGGCTGACATGTACACGCTCACTCAATGGACGATCTGACAGGATTAACGTTACCTCGGTTGAGTGGCCTGACTTCTACACCTACCTGATAGAGAAACCGAGCGTAAAGAGAAACTGAGGGCATATAAATCTTTAGATGCCTATAACTATGTGCTGAATGGTCATGTACAAGACTTGTGTGGTAGGATCCGCAGTTCTGCCGAGCCAGCGCCGAGAAGACGACAATGTAAACAGTGACAGTACGTGCAATGTTAATGATGTGAATATTTTCGAGAAATAAAAATTCCAGATACAGCATACTCATTTTTCATTGATTCTTGCACCCAACAACACATCAAGATGACATTTAACAATAATAATAATAATTTAAGCTCCTTATTATCTAGCCGAATCTGTGCTGGTTTGTATTAGCCGCCTGCAGTTTTCCGTTTGTTTTGCCTCCAGCTAGCGCCGTGACGTAACTGTGACGTCGGCTGATAAGGGGTCTATTCGGTAAAACTTCAGACCTTTGTTTACAGATGGTCGATTCTGGCAACCCACTGCACAACACGACATTTTCCCGGGTTTGTTTCAGCGCCCAGCTAGACGTAGTGTGATAATTCCCCTATTGGAGCCTCCTAGTAATGAGCTGGTAGGAAAGATTAGGCTACTAGCTATCAGTAATGCGCGGGTCAAAGTATAAACAACCCGCACCCGACCAACGTTTTTTAATTAACCCGCCCGCAACTGGGACAGCAAACAAGTAAAATAATATATTGTACCCGACCCGCTTCCTGACCTGCATACTCATCGTAGCTTTATTGGACCATAGACGTAGGAGGAACTATGTTTCTAGGATCAACTAAATACAGGGGCGGTGCCAGATAATTTTTTACGCACGCTAGATCATTGACAGGGGGAGCTGCGCAATTATAGGCTATAGCCTATATTGTATATAAATACTATCATTAAATGAGCAAAACTTCAATATTTAATATTCAATAATTTTAATTATCACAACTAAAGTTATAATTTTACTAAATTGAATAAGCACAACATTCAATGAAATATATTTAAAGATGTATTATTTATAATGCTATTTCAACATAATATCTCGTTTTTTCGACATTATGTGCATATGTGTGTGTGCAACATAAAGAGATAGTAGACTATTTATTTTCGTTTGGAATTGTTTCGTTTAAAGATTTAATTGCAAGCTTTCTATAGATACATTTCTCATGTCTGAGGCATATTTCGGTTAATTTATGATGAGATGCACTCAAGATCACGTGCCATGCAAGTGACCGCGCCGGCGCCTTCATGTCATGATTATATTGTCTGCTATATTTGCTTCTTATTTATTAAATCCAGGCAATTGGTTGATTAATTAAAAAAAAATAAAGATACAAATTATACAAAACGAAATTCACTTTAAAAAAAGACTTTCTACAAAACACAACGTAGGCTAATGAGTCAAAATTATGTCTGACCCACTTCATGTATCCTTATAAAAAACATTACAATATTTGAACAAATATGAAACTAAATGCGCTTATTTAATGGCTACAACACCTATATACAGTATAGGTTCATTTATTTAATTCATTTAATTCTGAATTTTGCACATTGAAAGGCATTTTTTGTGCATAGTAAAACATATCTGTAACATTTATCAAGTTCACGGATAATTGTGTGTGCATTTATTAATCATTATGATACTAAAATCATAATAAAGTAGGTTATACTACAAAAAATCAGATAAGCCCAGAATATAAACGCAACACGTTTAATTAGCCTATACATTAAGCATTTTCCTTCCATAGAAAACCATTATAAGAACACTTAATACAGATTAGAATGTCCCAGCATATGTCGAAATAATGAGATGTGATGTTGAAATAACGAGATATGTCGAAACAACGAGATATGTTGCTTCCAGAAATTATTATTGGGGGTGCTTGGCGGTGCTTTTGTCTTTCTTGGGAGTGCTGAAGCACCTGCTAGCACCTCCATAGCGCTGCCCATGACTAAATAGCATCGCAAGAAGTACACATGACAAAGCCAGCACTTTGGTAATCATCTTTCATTATTTCGGCAAATGTCTCCCACACTTTGCTCTTTCTATTTGTGTATTTGCGGAGCTTCCACTCCCCAGTCTTCACCTTTTCTCTTGCCGCCTCCATCTCTACCTGCAGACTGAGCTTGTGCGTCATCTTAGCGCCAGTTATTCAGCCAATGAAGTTTAGGCCTATGTATAGGTAATATTTTTGGATGACTCGTAACCGCAGGTAACCGCGGGTGACCGCAGGCACCCGCTTATTTTGGATCAACCCGCGCATCACTGGTAGCTATGCTTCACATAAGGGTAGACCTAGCGTTTGCAGCTAAAACAGAAATATTAGCTCTATTAACTCCCTTGTCCTTAAAAAAATCTCTACTATTCATGATCTAGAAAATATACAGCATATTATTTACCGTTTGAGTTTTGATAAATCATCTTCTTGCTGTAACAGATGACTTAACTGTAAGCAGTCTAAAATTGTTTTAGCCAAATAACAGGTCTGGATCTGTGAGTCCATCTTTTCACCACATTACGACAAGAAAAGCACATGAACACAACACACTGGTAAATACCAGTGGAAAATATTATCTTTTCCATAGCACATAAAGGCAGCAACTTCATATATGTTTAATTGTATAAATACAAATAAAAGAACTACACATTATTTTTATCTTTTGTTTTTGTACCATGGGTGTAAATTACTAAGGATGGCACTCTTATTGTATATGTTTATTCATATTTTAGTTAATGATTTGTAAATTCATCATTGTGTCATGACTTTACTTGAAGAGGCACATCATAATTAATTCATTATTAACTAACCATACACTAACATCAACTAATGGCTTGTTAATGCATCATTATATCATGAATTTACTTGAGGGGGCACATCATTACTAACTCATGATTAACTAACCATACACTAACAAAGTAATGGCTTGTTAATGCCTGACTGTGTCATGACTTTACTTGAGGGGGCACATTATTACATACTCATCATTAATTACTTATGTAGTAACATAAATTCATGACTTATTAAAGCAGGGTAACTTTTCAACCTTCATAATATATTTCCATGTCTTTTGTGATGGTACATCGACTTACAATAGGTTGAATGACACGTCTGCCATAGCCTGACGGGGTCTGTAGCGTTTTTAATCGTACTTTTAAACTTCGGGTTTCGGGTAGTAACGCGGCGAACAAAGAGAACTACAAAATTTGACTGCTTTACGGCATATACGTCACTTCCACCCCCCCCCCCCACTTCCTTCAAATCGGACGTGCGAGCCAAATGTTAAAGTCATGGCAGAAGCAGCACAGAAAAACAAGAAAGCAAAGGTTTTATCGGAGCAAAGCAAAAGAGAAAGTGATCGCGTTAAAGGCAGAACAAGGATCAAAATTGGGCCAGCGTTTTCTCGCTGGAGCTGAAGGAGGAGGAGGGGTGTCTGACTGATGGGGGCTGTCATGCTTTTGTACTAGTAAGTAAGTATATTGCTTGCATACTAGCTAGGGTGACCTGACCAGACATCCCGTTTTTCCCGGGACAGTCCCGTATTTCAACTCTAATTTTAGTGTCCCGACTTATTAAATTGAATACGCGCAGGACAGAGAGGGAGAGAGAGAGCGAGAGACCTTGCCTGTGTGTGCTAGAGTACGCATTAATTACACGCGCGCACGACAGAGACCTTGTGTGTGTGTGGTAGAGTACGCATTAATTACACGCGCGCACAACAGAGACCTTGTGTGTGTGTGTGCTAGAGTAGCCTACGCATTAATACGCACGCGCGCACATTATTGATATAATAATATAGCTTGATATTATAATATTGACGATATATGGTTATTATCTACCACTCAAACATTGCATTGCAGTATAGATTCAGTAAAACGGTAACCAATAGGCTAGGCTACTATAATGATGCTGGCTTGTAAACGTGAGCATCGCGATCATTTGTCGTTAAAAAAAAATTAATAAAACCCATGAAATTATATTCATATGACATGCTGAAATATATGCCTCTGTACCTGGGATGAAGACATTTCACACACGACGCAAGCTAGCAGAACACCTGCATGTGACCTCCTCCAACAGTGTTCACGGCTATCATGGTTGTCAACAAATGCATGTGCTACATTCATGACGGTTTACGACAGTAAGTAGAGGACAATACTGTTTCCCAACTGTAGGGGGGGACCCTGAGAGCAAAAGTTAAATTTTACCTGGTGTTACTTTAATGTATCATTATGTCATTTCTTATCTGGGCCCTTCAAGAGTACACCTTTAAAAAGTTATCAAATACACATCTTCTAACTCTCTTCTAACACTCTTCTAAATCAGATAGCATTTGGTGCTTTTCGGTGGTTTGTAAAGAAGTGGAAGAGCAGAGGTGCTGTGCCCCAATTTGGGTGGAGAAGGAACTGAACGGTAGGCTGGAAAGTGGACACATTTTGAAGGGGCAATAGTGGCCCCAAAGAAGACCAAGAAAACAAAACTAATATCTGACTGCATTATGATATAAAGACAGTAAACCAATCCATAAAATAACCACAGAAATAACCATCATCTGTGCTAACACTGATTTTAATTTTGAAAATTGCATCTGTTTAATGGATATGTTAATGTAGGTATTTCACTATTGATGGCAGCAGTGGAATCACTTAAAACGGAATGAGATTAAATTGTTGTTAATGATGAATGCATCATCGTGTGTTCAATGAGTAAGGTTAAATGTAAATATTGCAAGACATCTAGTGTCATTCAATGATGTTTGAGACAGTTGCTGGTGACAAATGTATGAACAATTTTACATTGTGCCCTTTTATTACATCTTTCTTCAAATCTAGAGCATGTTTGATTTAGTTTACCCCAAAGTGTTAACATTAATTAACAAGCATGTACTAACTTGTAGTTAAGATCTATATTCATGCAGGAATTCATATGACTCATGTCGTAGTTAAGGTTAGTTCTTCATTAGTACATGTCTTTACTCATCATTAGTTCATAAAGTAATTATTAATTCAGATATTAGTACATGATTAGTCATGTACTGTTATTGTAAAGTGTTACCCAACTTTCCACCTGGGAGAGAGCACTCTCCCAATAACAATCACGTCAGACTGAAGTTTGCCATTCTTCTCTCATCCCGGAAGAATCTGAATGCATCTTCACTGCCATTGAACTATCGAACCATTAATCAACTAAACAGATGCTTAGTGTAATTTGTAGACCCCTTGTTGCCAAGGTGTTTTAAATTAAGAAATTTATGTTTTTTTTTCTTTTCAGGTGCTACGTTACGCTTTAAGTTTCCATAGCTTTATTCTCCTGTTTCTGTTTCTGTTTTGGTTTCATTCATTCATTTACCATTTTACCTATGCATGATTGTGTGTGTTTGTTTAGACTAGTTATGTGTTAGTGATTTAATTAAATAAACCTTTTGTGCACATTCACATGAGTGAAGATTCTGTGGCCACTGCGTGTAAAACAAAATCCCTTTAAAGATGCGATAACAGCAGCATGCTCTGTGGCAGGGGTGCGGTAATGTGTTTTAGGTTATTTTTCTTAATTTTTTTTTTTACATTATTGATAATGCTTGCAATCGTAATGCAATGGACCGGTCTACGGGACATAAATTAAGCAGCTTTACAGCTTTTGCAAGACATCTAGTGTCTTTTTTGGAAACAAAATTTCATTTTGCTCTTAAGCAGCTCTAAAAAAAAAAAATAGTAAACACAATTTGAATGTTTGAAATCATTTTGGTTCAATAACTGTGTAAAGTACATGCATTATGAAATGAGTTCAAATCAGCTATAAAGCAGCTTTTCAGAAAACAGTGATGATTTCATACAGCTAAGTTGAGTCCTTATCCGATAGTGCCAGACTAGTGCTAAATGTTAAATATTAATATTATGGCACAGTAAAGTAAAAGTACACCCTTTGTTAATGTGTAGGGTTTATTTTTCCAAATAAAGTCTAAACACATTTTGATATCCTTTATAGCTTTGGCACAAGCAAACAGAGAGAGAGAGAGAGAGAGGAGAGAGAGAGAGAGAGAGGAGAGAGGAGAGAGGAGAGAGAGAGAGAGAGAGAGAGAGAGAGAGAGAGAGAGAGAGAGAGAGAGAGAGAGAGAGAGAGAGAGAGAGAGAGAGAGAGAGAGAGAGAGAGAGAGGAGAGAGAGAGAGAGAGGAGAGAGAGAGAGAGAGAGAGAGAGAGAGAGGAGAGAGAGAGAGAGAGAGAGAGAGAGAGAGAGCTGGATATACAAGATGGAAAAGCCCCACAGCTTTAAACAAAATAACTCTGCCATACATGGAAAGATCTCTCTGAAGCCAAATATCGAGTAGGTTCTCTTACGAGAGTATCTCTCGTACTGCGTAATATCTTACGCTATGGGGAAACACTCTTTCCTCGAGATATTGAAGCCAAAAATTATCCTTAATTTTTTTAATCATGCAAAACGCTTTTGCAGCAGCAAGCAGACAAGGGCGAAACAGCTCGCGCGCCCATTGGCTGCCTCGCTGGAAAAGCTGCAGCCTATCGAGTGAAGGCACTGCGTGACGTAATGACGAATGAAGACGCTTCGCGCTCATTTCGTCATGTCCCGCCAGTATAGGCGTGGTCTCGCCCTGTAAATACCCTCGATAGCTGTATTTCTCTGATTTTTCATTCTTCACGCGAAGCTCACGCATCGCGGGATCCAGAGTGAGAAGCCGCGCCGTTGACTTGTAGCCTTCTCAGCGGGACGTGCCATCTTCTGAAGTCGCTGGCCCAGCCGCCTTCAACTGCCGTACCTGCTGCGCTTTCCGGCGTACTATATCCTTTTACTCTGCTAAGTGTGTGTGTGTGTGTTTGCTTACGTGACGCAACACCCATTTCTACTGTTCTAAAAGAGCTGCGTCTTTTTAAAGATGCTTTCCTGTGGTTCTTGCCGAGCCCCACTCAGCGACGAGGACCGCCACGTCATCTGCGTGTCCTGCCTGGGTGAGGATCACGCGGCCACCGCGCTCGCTGACGGCGGATGCCATCATTGTAAACGCTTGCCTATGGTGACTCTGCGGACTCGCCTGGCGTCGTTCTCCGAGCCCGCATCCCAGCCCGCCGTGATGCCGCGCCGCAAGAAGCGCCGCGCCCTGCGCGCTCCCGAGCTATTTCCAGCCCGCCAAAGCTCGCCGGTTCGCCCGCCAGCTTCGCCGGCTTCGCTCGAGTCGCTCCCAGACGGACAGCGGCCGCCGTCTGCCGCCGCGTCCGCACTTGAGCTCGACAAACTACCGGAGACGGCATTGAAACTGAGCCGATGCGTCCGCTCTCTCAAGCCGTGGATTACATCGGCCTGAATGGTGAGATACATTTGTGGCTAACGCTATCCGAGATGACGGAAGCTGAGCGCTCCGTGTTCCTCGACGTTCTCGCTCTGCTGGACGCCGCCCCCCTCAGCGCGGGCCCCGGCCGAGGATTGAGATAGAGCCCGAGGTCTCAAGGCCTTCCTAGTCTCTCTAGGAAAGCGACGGTGTTCAGTTCCCGCTGCGGCCGGAATTTCACCAAAACTTCTCGCTCGTTCAGTTCCAAGCAATGTGACTGTTCCAGTGTATTTCGCAGTGAGCAAGCTGGTTCCATAGCCCGCTTGCCTGCGCACAATGGCCGCCGTTTCGGCTAACTAGCAGCGCCGCCAGGCCCGAGATCAAACACCGCGCTCTCGCTCTGCTGGACGCCGCCCCCCTCAGCGCGGGCCCCGGCCGAGGATTGAGGTAAAGCCCGAGGTCTCAAGGCCTTCCTAGTTTCTCTAGGAAAGTGACGGTGTTCAGATCCCGCTGCGGCCGGATTTCCACCAAAACTTCTCGCTCGTTCAGTTCCATGCGTTGTGACTGTCCCAGTGTATTTCGCAGTGAAGCAGCCGGTGTCTCAGCCCGCTTGCCTGCGCACAAAAGCCGTTTCTATGGCTACCCAGATAAATCCAATAAAGAGTGCATTTTCTGGTGTTCCGGCCACGGCCGATGGTGTTACGAGTGTTGTAAGAATGCCCACGTCCCAGTGCCCATTCCCACACCCAGACACAGCCCGCCACGGTGCAGGGCTAGCACAAATAAAACCAACTCATGTTGGTTGTGCAGAAAATGTGGTGAACGCGCCCATACAATGCCCGCTTACACTACACGATGCGTGTCCCTTGGTTTCTGTAAAACGAAACTAACACACATTTAGTCGGCGCGAGCCGACAGTGTTCTCAGTGCAGTAAATGTGCCCGCTGTTCCGCATTTCCTCACTGACACGCCGAATCCCACGGGATTCACCCCCGCTCGCTTTCTCTGCACAACCTGTCACAGAGAAGCTGAGCGCGGCCAGGCTGCCGGCTTTGATCAGCGCGCGCCTGCCCGCTGTGATTAGCGCGCACCTCGCACGCTGTGAACACAGCGTTGATTCAGTCGGCGCGAGCCGAGTATTCTCCGTGCAGAAAATGTGCCCGCTGTCTCGCGCCCGCATTTCTCACAGACACTCCGAATCTCACGGGATTCACCCCCGCTCGTCTTCTCTGCACAACCCGTCACAGAGAAGCTGAGCGCGGCCAGGCTGCCGGCTTTGATCAGCGCGCGCCTCGCACGCTGTATACACAGCAGTGATTTAGTCGCGCGAGCTGACAGTATTCTCAGTGTAGTAAATGTGCCGCATTAGTAAATGTGCCCACATTCCCTCACACGCGCCGAATCCCACAGGATTCGCCCCGCTCGCTCTCTGCGCGTCCCGCCATAGAGAAGCTGAGCGCGGCCAGGCTGCCCGCTGTGATCAGCGCGCCCCCCGCCTCGAACGCTGTAAACACGGTGCTGTGTTCCCAGTACACAGGGGCTCTCGAGCTGCCGTCCTGCCGCGGCCAGAGCCCAGATTTCATTCTACCCCTAGCTATTCACGCAGATGCGTGGTCAAGGCTTCCCGGGGTATCAGAATGGGTGTTGAACACTATAACGAGAGGCTGTTCGCTACAGTTCGCTCGACGCCCCGCCGTTATACGGCGCGAGTCGAAACTACGGTGTATAGCGAAGTGTTTTAACTACTTCGAGCCGAGATAGCGAAACTACTGAGAAAAGGGGCTATAGAACCTCTATCTCAGGGCGAAGGGGGCTTATACAGCAGATATTTTCTGGTACTGAAAAAAGATGGTGGGCTCAGGCCCATTCTAGATCTGCGACTGCTGAACAGAACGCTCGGGAAGCGCCAGTTCAGAATGCTTACGACCAGGAAAATCCTCGCGCAAGTGCGCCAAGGAGACTGGTTCATGTCAACAGATCTGAAGGACGCCTATTTTCAAATACAAATAGCGTCCCATCACAGGCGATTCTTGAGATTCGCCTTCGAGGGCTAGGCATATCAATACACAGTCCTGCCGTTCGGCCTGTCCATAGCACCCCGTACGTTCACGTAGTGCATGGACGCGGCCCTCGCCCCCCTGAGACTTCGGGGCATGCGAGTTTTGAACTACTTGGACGATTGGCTGATTCTAGCTCGTTCACGAACGGAGCTCATAGAACACAGGGCCGCATTACTCGAGCACCTCGAGGAGCTGGGCCTTACAGTCAATTGGGCGAAAAGCTCACTGCTCCCCAGTCGGAGAATTTCCTTCTGGGAACAGTGTTGGACTCGCTATCCATGACAGCACGCCTGTCACCGGAGCGCGGATTGAATATTCAGCACGTCGCGAGATCCTTCCGCCACGGCTCTATAGTCCCGCTCAGAAGGTTTCAGAAAATGCTGGGTCTGATGGCCTCAGCAGCCTCCGTACTCCAGTTGGGCCTGCTCTGCATGTGCCCACTGCAGCTATGGCTAAAAGCACGAGTTCCCCCAGGGCGTGGACCGCGGGTCTATTTCGCCTCAGGGTCGACCTTCAGTGCGTCTCAGCTCTGAAACCGTGGAAAAGTGACCGACTGGTATCAGTCAGGTGTGAGTCTGGGGATCGCCTCGGGTGTGAAGGTGGTGTCTACGGACGCCTCCACATCGGGGCGGGGAGCGCTGCTCGAGGGCAGACCACTAGCTGGCCTATGGTCAGTACGGGAGAAGCTCCTTCACATAAACTGCTTGGAATTAATGGCAGTCGACAAAGCGCTAAGGCGCTTCTGTCCCCAGATAATAGGCCACCACGTATTGGTCCGGTCGGACAACATGTCAGTGGTGGCGTACATAAATCGCCAGGGCGGCATCGGGTCCACACGCCTTTGCAGGCTGGCGGAACCCCTCTTGGTCTGGGCCCAGCGCAACCTCCTTTCTCTGAAAGCGGCGCACGTGCCTGGGCACCTGAATACGGGTCCAGACAAGCTGTCCAGAGACAACGTCCCGACAGGAGAATGGTCGCTGCATCCGCAGACGGTCCAGCTGCTGTGGGAAACGTTTGGCAGAGCGCAGGTGGACCTGTTCGCGTCCCGCGAGAACGCTCACTGCCCAGTATTCTTCTCGAAAAGCAGGGACGCGCTGGCCCATGCTTGACCCAGCGGTCCCCTGTATGCTTTTCCCCCTGTCTCGCTCCTGCCTCAGGTGTTGGAACGGATCAGGGAAAATGGATGCCCAGTGCTGCTTGTAGCTCCGCTCTGGACGAACCAGGCTTGGTTTCCGGTCCTGATGCGGATGGCCAGCACTGCCCCGTGGCCTGTACCGTTGAGGAGAGATCTCCTCTCTCAGGCGGAGGGCTCGATTTGGCATCCTCGCCCGGAACTGTGGTCCCTGCACGCATGGGCCATCAACGGGTACCCGCTAGCCTCCCGGAAGGAGTGCTAAACACGATCGCGCAGGCTAGAGCTCCGTCTACCAGACGGCTCTATGCCTCGAAATGGTCGGTGTTCTCTACTTGGTGTCGAGCCCGTGGCTTTTCACCTGTGGACTGCGGGGTTAAGGAAGTGCTTGCCTTCCTTCAGGAGCTGATGGATAAGGGAAGGACCCCATCCACGCTCAAAGTTTACGTGGCGGCCATAGCACCGTTTGCTAAACCGGTGTCTGGCCAGTCGCTGGGGAAAACGACTTAGTCGTGCGTTTCCTACGAGGAGCTCGGAGGTTAAACCCTCCCAGGCCCCCTTCAGTCCCGGCTTGGGACCTTTCCACGGTCTTGGAGGCCATGAAAGGCGCCCCGTTTGAGCCGATCCAGCTGTCGGACATGAAGCACCTGTCCCTTAAGACGGTGTTTCTATTGGCTCTCGCTTCAGTGAAGCGTGTAGGGGACTTACAGGCGCTTTCTGTAAGCGCGTCTTGTCTGGAGTTTGGGCCTAACGACTCAAAGGTCGTACTCAAACCGAGGCACGGCTACGTGCCGAAATCCCTCAATACACCGTTTAGGGCCCAGGTAATTTCCCTGTCAGCCCTTCGGTTCTCGATGAGGAGAGGGACGTGAGTCTCCTTTGCCCTGTCAGGGCGTTAAGGGCTTATGTGTCCCGCTCGCCTGAGTTCAGGCAGACCGAGCAGCTTTTCGTTTTGTTTGGCGGCCGTTCTAAGGGACTCGCCGCCTCAAAACAGAGCCTATCCAGATAGATAGTGGATGCCATAGCGCTGGCTTACACTTCCAAGGGCCTGCGGTGCCCATTGGGTGTCAAAGCGCACCCCACAAGAGGCGTGGCCTCGTCGTGGGCATGGTATAGCGGGGTCTCCCTGCAGGATATCTGTACGGCTGCGGGCTGGGCCTCGCCGTCGACATTTATCAAGTACTATAACCTGGAGGTGCCCGCCTTACAAGCTAAGCTTTTGGCGGTCTGAACTTCGGGCTTATCGGCCGCCAATGCGGCTATGTTGCCCTTACGGGTCGGTACCCCTACGGGACTTTTATGAAGGAGTGACGCTTCTAGCCTCTCCTCCTCTACTCTATGTGAGTTATGGTGATTATGCACTAGATGTGCCCCGGGCTTGGCCCCGGGACTCTGGTGTTGGATCCCTGTCCGCACGGCGTTTTGTATGGGGTCCCCATAGCGTAAGATATTACGCAGTACGAGAGATACTCTCGTAAGAGAACGTACTCGGTTACTAGCGTAACCTCGGTTCTCTCTAGAGAGGGAACGAGTACTGCGTATCTTGCCGTGCTTGAACTATGCTCTGGTTCGCTTCGGTGTACAAAATCAGAGAAATACAGCTATCGAGGGGTATTTACAGGGCGAGACCACGCCTATACTGGCGGGACATGACGAAATGAGCGCGAAGCGTCTTCATTCGTCATTACGTCACGCAGTGCCTTCACTCGATAGGCTGCAGCTTTTCCAGCGAGGCAGCCAATGGGCGCGCGAGCTGTTTCGCCCTTGTCTGCTTGCTGCTGCAAAAGCGTTTTGCATGATTAAAAAAATTAAGGATAATTTTTGGCTTCAATATCTCGAGGAAAGAGTGTTTCCCCATAGCGTAAGATATTACGCAGTACTCGTTCCCTCTCTAGAGAGAACCGAGGTTACGCTAGTAACCGAGTACGTTTTTTGTTTTTATCATTTTATCAGAGAAGTTAAAAGTATGCTTTGCTATTAGGTTTTTCACAATATAAATGCGCAAATAAGTAACCTTGTTTCTAACTGGAATTTTCTTTAGATGTATCATCAAAACAGCGTTGGGAAGGATACTTTGGAAATGTAATAGGTTACAGATTACACGTTACCTTAAAATGTAATTGTGTAACTATTTCAATTACTTTATCAATGCAACTGATAAACAACTGATAAAACTGAAAACTGATTACTTTTTTGCTAATCATTTTCAAACATTTAAACCAGGTCGGGTCAATCAGCTGCTGGTCTCGATGGTGTCGGAACATATAGAACGTACAACCCAGAAGCAGTACGCAATTATACTATGTGAAATCTCGAGGGCCACAGAGAAGAAAATGAATACTTGAATAAAGTCGTTATTTTCGTTAGTTTTTTTTTGCGCTCAAGAAGTATTCTCGTCGCTTGATAAACTTAAAGGGTACCTATCATGGAATTTTGAAAATTACCTTTCATGTAGTGTGTAACATAGATCTAAGTGAACAAAAACATCCTGCAAAGTTTTAAATATGAAAGTTCACCGTATACAAAGTTATTGTCTCTCAAAAGTAAGAGTCGACTCTGAGTCGCTGATATGAATCGATAGACAAACGATGCATTTTCTCTAACTTTCGTACGTCACTTGTACAAGTTATTTGAATTCGACACGCCCACTCAGTGCGCGCGCTGAGCAGACAGAGAAACCTGACAACATCATGTCGACGAGACTCTGTTCTGAAGTGCGAATCAAAAGAAAACTTTTTTTTTCACTGCCCAGGGACAAGCATGTGAAGACTCAGTGGCTAGAGTTTATATTTACAACTATACCACACAAGTATAACCCAACCTTGAGCTGTGTTCGCGTTATTTTAATGATCGCTTCACAAACACAAATGCTTTCAAGTGTGGATTCGTGAGTCGGCTGATGGTTCAATACCAAGTTTATTTGGATCAGCTTCCTCCTCCGAATCACAACCTGTAAGTACTATTAATAATTGTTGCTTTTATGTGTGTGTGTGTGTGTGTGTGTGTATGTCTGTGTGTGTGTGTGTGTGTGTGTGTGTGTGTGTGTGTGTGTGTGTGTGTGTGTGTGTGTGTGTGTGTGTGTGTGTGTGTGTGTGTGTGTGTGTGTGTGTGTGTGTGTGTGTGTGTGTGTGTGTGTGTGTGTGTGAGAGAGTGAGAGTTACGCTCAGCAGCTTCTAGGTCTCCAATGTCATTTTTTTTTTGTTTTTTGAAATATGTGAAATTATGTGAAGCGTATTGTAGTACTGCAGTGCTATATCAATATGCTTATTTATCAATAAGCTTTGGGCTAACGCAAAATATAACGGACTGCGTCATCTGACCAATCACCGCCGATTAGCGCCACGCAAAGGAGGGGTTTGGACAAATGAGTCGTCAAACGAATCATTAGGGAGTCGGTAAGCAAATCAGGTAAAAATAAATGCATATTATAAGACAACAAAAGTGTTTTTTGTCATTGCATGCATGTAAAACTGTTGTTGGGGACTCCCAGAACATTATTAGGAACATTTTAAATGCCATAATAGGTACCCTTTAAGATTGAGCCACTGTAGTCATTTGGACTATTTTAACAATGACTACATTTACATGCAGCCAATAACCCGTTCAAAACTGGGATATTAGCTATAACCCGGTCGCGAACGGTCAAGTCAAGTCAAGTCAAGTCACCTTTATTTATATAGCGCTTTTTACAATACAAATTGTTTCAAAGCAGCTTTACAGAGATAACAGGAAAACAATGTTGTAATAGTATTGTTCAATTGAAAATTAAATGTCCCCAACTAAGCAAGCCAAAAGGCGAAGGCAACAGTGGCAAGGAACCAAAACTCCATCAGGTGACAGAATGGAGAAAAAAACCTTGGGAGAACCCAGGCTCAGTCGGGGGGCCAGTCCTCCTTTGGCCAACGAATGAACAGTGTATGATTATGAGTTAGGCAGCATAATGCCAGGAGTCAGATGGGATCAGAACTTTCACGATATTATCCAGTTCATCTGGTCATGTAAACACCGGCAAAAACCCGAATAAGCTCACATCCCGGACATTTTAAAAACCGGGATATTATACCTGGGGTACCCCTTTTCTAACCCGAAATTTTGGTCATGTAAACGCGTATCGCGATATCCCCTTAGTGATTTGTGTTCTGCGCATGTTCTATTCGCAAGGAATCTTGGTCTTTTGAGTAGAGAAACTTCTCGGTGCATGTAAAAACCTGCGTTCAGTTTACCGGAAGTAAACATGGCGAGACGCAGCACAGCATACTTTTGGAGCGAGGTCAGTAACGTTACCATTATCAAAGCGCAAACAAAGGCGATCGCTATCTGCCCCGAACTATTCATTATCCGCATGCTGCTGTTGTTTTTGTCTTTGGATACAGGAAGAAGAATCGGAAATGACGCATATTGCGTCTTAAGGTTGTCCGTACGTCGAGACGCTAACCGTGCGTCGCTGTTTACATCGGGACATGTATACAGGAGAAACTCTCTCTGCTCACGCATGTAAACGGGTTATTCCTAATGTTTCAGAAACCTGAATAGTGACCTTAACCCGACCATAACCCGAAAATTGGCTGCATGTAAATGTAGTCATTGTCTTTAATGACTTTTCGGGGCTGTCAAGTTTCAGTCCCTTAGAAGCCTATGGAGGAGTGATCCAGCTCTCAGATTTAATCAAAAATATCTTAATTTGTGTTCCGAAGATGAACGAGGGTCTTACGGGGTTGGAACAACATGAGGGTGAGAAATTACTGACAGAATTTTCATTTTGGGGTGAACTATCCCTTTAAGTGCTGATGATACTTTGAAGTGATGGCTTAATGATATATCGAAGAATATTCCAATTAACAAACAAGATTTCCTTCGATTCCTGCGCTCTCGTTTTCTTTCCTCGCGTCCTTCCCACACAAGCTAATGGGGGTTGAGCTGAGAGGCAACAAAGAAAGGAAACAAGAATGCACAAACAAGAAATAAGAAGCACCCTAGTAATCAGTTTTCTTTTAGGTTGGCATGGCATGCATACAAATCCATACATATTTAGATTTAGTAATATCGTCTAATGCTTATGTCACAGTTCTGTGCATGCATCACTGAACAAAAATATGTAGTAAATTTTCTGCATTAAAAAAAGTAAGTCTGATTCAGGCCTAACAAATAAAATGCAGATTAATTTAAAGGGGGTAATTAAGTGAGAAGGTTTGATTAAGATTAAATTAATTTTTATATTAAATCAATAACTAAATTTAACCTGTGAAACATTAAATATGAACTCTGCTCAGCATTAGCACAACAAACTTTGTATCATGTGTTTTATATACCATTTTTATAAAGAAAGACCATCATTCAGAGATACCATATGTTCATTATCATATAATAAGCTGTGATAAAACTCAAAACCACCCTGGCACTTCAAAACACCCACTAATCTTTACAGTATGCTATAAACGAAAAGTTTATTTCACCTGTCCAGTGGAGGAGGATACAGGAACAGATGAAGAATGAAACCGTTCTAACCATGGTGTGGTTCTTCTCTAATTACAAAAAACAACCAGAAAACCAGAGCGTTGCTTTAGACCGGAGCACTAAAGTGATGAGAAAGTGATGTGTATCCAGCTCCAATGCTTATTTTAGAGCTTCCCTTAGACAAAGAGGTACAGGAAACTGCAGCTACTGAGGGTGGAGAACCAAGAACCGGGAGATGTGGTGTAGCTTTGGAAGTGGGCAGTGTTTGAGTATTGATGCTCAGCTAAGGGCTGAAATTCCTTTTTTTCTCAGGAACTTCTCTACAAGTCTGTGTTAGTGTTTTCTTCTCTAGCCGCTGACCTGTTTTCTATGGAGGGACAACCTTAAATCCAAAAGAAGTGTTCTACTTTTCTTCTGAATGGCTGTGTTAGAATTAAGTTAGGCAGCATTAGGTAAACTCTCTGATGCATGATGTCGACTGCTGTGGACAGAACTTAAAATAATTTAACTGTTTAGGGTGTGATTCCAAACAGTCTTTCTTTCTTTTTTTCTTTCTGTCAGGAGTTCTGAGAGGGAGGACCCAGATACAGAATAAGCAAGGTTGATGTTTAGAGCACATGCAGCACAAGAAAGGGTGAGGCATTAACAGTCCAAATAAAATGGCCAACGGGAAACAGGGACAGGACATCTGTGGGGGTCTGCTTGAACCAGACTCCTGAGGACAACAGGACGAAGAAATGCTGTGGATGTGACCGGGCCAGGGAGATGGTTGTGGTGAAGACAGGGCAAGGCACCATGAAGCAGAGATCTGATATTTGCTGCACACAGACTCTGAACCAGTCTAACTACCAGGCAGAAGGAACCAGCAGGCAGGTTTTCTCAGGGAGGAACCAATACACAAGACAAGACTCAAGACAAGACAACAAGAGATAAAAAAAATAATAAAAAAAAAACAAGAGCAAAATCAAAAATGGAAATTTAAAAAAAAAAAAACTGCATTTTGTTAAGAGGGGCACGTTTGGTTTATTTTGAAGAGAGCAGGGTCTTAAAAAATATTATGGCTGACAAATGTGGTTAAGCACCAAGTATCTCTATTTTTAGTCTAGGAAATCCAAACAGGTGAAAATAAAAATGCTAAACAAGAAAAAGGAATATCTAAGAAAGATTTTTTATTTATTAATAACATATTTCATGTAGTTTACTTTTTCATAATAAATCATGGCTCATGGCTGTGATCAGTGCTTGAAGTGAGCCAGTAAAAGTTTCCTTGTGTTTTGTTTATTCTGCTTAACACATCTAAGTTGGCCCAGTAGTGCACAACACAACGAAATTTTAAAAAGCAAACATAAGTTCACAACACAACAAAATTAAGCCACAACACAATGAAATTAATCCACAACACAATGGGAAATGTACAACACAACAGAAATGAGCCACAACACAACGGAAATAAGCCACCACACAATGGGAAATGTACAACACAACGAAATAAAGCCGCAACACAATGGAAATGATCCAGACCACTAGAGGGCTCTCGGAGCGCGATAAAGTTAGTTTTCCTTGCCATTGTTTCCTCGCCAGTTCATTTCTCCTTCTCAGCAAGAATGCAGTCACATTCCTTTGGGTCGTAAAACTTATCAGTCTTACTGTGTCCTGAGTTCTGCCAGTGTGTTAGCTTGATTTGGGGGAAGTTTCACAGACCTTTGTTGGGAGAGTGAGTTTGCTGGATTATTCATAGATTATTCATGGATAGGTCCAGACGCTATACATGTGTAAGCATGAGGTATAGAGGGAATGCGCATGACGTCACAGTAGGCGGAAGTCGCTGCAGTTCCGCACACTGAGTGGCAGAAAGACGAGCCGCAGCATTTGTTTTCAGCGTGAATGCCGTGAAAAACACACAAAACACATCTAAAACGGGAAAGAGCTTTGCGATTGACTATACAACTAGATTTGACCAGAAATCTGAGGTACCGTATATTTTTACAGACTGCAAAAAGCTACAGAACAGACTATATTCGGCATAATTGGATGTTTTTAAATAAACACTGACAAAAACTATACAAGTTTTAGGGCTGGATATGATGATATACAGTATAACATTAATGTAAGTATTCACTCGGATTTAGACCTATCTATATTGTATTTAAAAAGCGTTTACAGCATGACAGGTTGAGAGGACGGAGAAACATAAAGGCATGACAGGTTGAGAGGACGGAGAAACATAAAGGCATGACAGGGTGAGAAGAAGCAGAAACATAAAGGCATGACAGGGTGAGAGGAAGCAGAAACATAAAGGCATGACTGGGTGAGAGGAAGCAGAAACATAAAGGCATGACAGGGTGAGAAGAAGCAGAAACATAAAGGCATGACTGGGTGAGAGGAAGCAGAAACATAAAGGCATGACTGGGTGAGAGGAAGGAGAAAATGAGGCATGATGGAGTGAGAGGATAACAGAAACAGGGGGACAGAGAAATCTGGAATGAAGACCTCCTCGCCTGTAGCCTTATTCTTATATGTCTGTTTCTCTCTGTCTGTCACATGATACTGTTACGGTAGTGCATGGGGATGAACCCAAACGCAGACAGTGTACAATAAACTCAGGGTTTATTGGGAAAAAACAGGAAAACAAAACCCACGAGGGGGCAAAACAGACAAAACAAGGGATATAAGACTGACAAGACTAGATAATGACTGAACAAGAAACAAACAACACTACGTATAATACTGACTATGACTACTGACAATGACTACTAACAATGACTTTAAATGACAAGACTTTCCAGAGAATACTCACAGGTAACATTTGGCAATGAACCGACACAAGACAGAGAGAACACGGGGATTAAATAGGAGACTAATCAAGACATAACAGGTGAAACTAACTAGACACTAATGACGAGACGAGGATAACAAGGGGGCGGGGTTACAAGACAAGACAACACAAGCACATGGCCCAAACAGGCCATGCGCTTGTACACAAAACATGGATCTGTCATGGTCCTGCCACAATACTCAGAAAATACACAGGCAAGAAGGCAGAACCATGACAGAATCCCCTCCCTAAGGAGCGGCTACCAGACGCTCCTCAGGGAGACCACAAAACAAGACAAGACCGACTAAGACAGACATGAACAAACAAAGCATACAAATGACATCAAGCATGGGACAAGACGGACTGAGACAATGACATGAACCAACAAGACATGACAAATAATAACAAAGGCATACAAGAAGAGACAATAACTGGGTTAGGGTGACACAACAAAAACAATAAACAAGGCAAGGGCGGTGGAGGAAGCACAAAGTTCTTAGGGGGCAGTCCAGGGTGAATAGGTGGGACAGGGGTCTTGGGTCTTCGGAATGAGGGTGTGGGCTGCGGGTGACGGGTCCGGACCGGTTTGGAAGGGGAAACACGAGGAGGTGACTTAGGGGAAACGGTTCGTGACTGAACAGGGGCAAACGGAGGAAACAGTCGGGGATGCTGCAGCAACAGACACAGACGCAGGGGACACAGAGGACATGGAGGATGAGACAACGGAACTTCTGACGGGGGACATGGCTGGTGACAGGACAGGACTGTGTGCGGCGCTCTCGGCGGCAGGTGCGGGTGCAGCGCTCTCGGCGGCAGGCGCGGGTGCAGCGCTCTCGGCGGCAGGCGCGGGTGCAGCGCTCTCGGCGGCAGGCGCGGGTGCAGCGCTCTCGGCCTCGGCGGCAGGCGCGGGTGCAGCGCTCTCGGCGGCAGGCGCGGGTGCAGCGCTCTGGAGGATAACAAGGGGGCGGGGTTACAAGACAAGACAACACAAGCACATGGCCCAAACAGGCCATGCGCTTGTACACAAAACATGGATCTGTCATGGTCCTGCCACAATACTCAGAAAATACACAGGCAAGAAGGCAGAACCATGACAGATACATAATAAATAGAGATCTCTTGGCAAAAGTAACTTTTAAATATGTATTTATTTATGTATTATTATGTACTAAATAATATTTATGTAGCTTCCGTGATTCAACAATAATGGGGAAAGCATGATTTTCAAACGCCTTCTGTTAAGACTACTTCCTCGACTTGTGCATGTTATCACTGTGCTTGCAAATTCCAGATGTCCTG
Source organism: Chrosomus eos (assembly GCA_036326025.1). Taxonomy (NCBI): domain Eukaryota; kingdom Metazoa; phylum Chordata; class Actinopteri; order Cypriniformes; family Leuciscidae; genus Chrosomus; species Chrosomus eos. Next base: position 43,466,943 of record CM070818.1, on the reverse strand, counting down.
CAGCTTCTTTAAAGTGCAATAATTGTTATAATTGTTCTGGTATTTTTCAAGAGTGTGCTGTTCACAGCAAACACATTCTGTACATGAGATGGAACTGCCCGAGTGTCAGATTCTTTACATGCATGATTCAGTATCAAATAAGATAAAGTGCACTGCTACTATTCATGACTGCATCAGCCTGTGTACCTGGTAAATGGTAAATGGACTGCATTTATATAGCGCTTTCACAGACCCAATGGCCACCAAAGCGCTTTACAATTTGCCTCACATTCACCCATTCACTCTCTCATTCATACACCGACGGGCGACTGCAGCCATGCAAGGCGCCATCAAGCTCGTCGGGAGCATCTGGGGTTAGGTGTCTTGCTCATGGACACCTCGACACTTGGTCAGGTGGAACCGGGGATTGAACCACCAACCTTTCAGTTTGTAGACAACCTACATGAACCACTGAGCCACTGCCGCCCCTGTGGCCCACTACCTGTGGAGTTGATTGTGGATTCTGGATCCTCCATTTCTATTCTGCCACAATTGGTGTATGAAAACACTTTAAACAAGACTCCTTCCTGCCTCCTTCTGTTAAATTGGTGACATATTCACATGATCCAAAACCAGTGCTTGGCTGTCTACCTGTTACTGTTATCAAGGATGATATTGATGATAACTGTAATATGTCAATCTTTATAGTTGAATTTGGCACTGCTCTTCTTGGAATGGATTAAATTAATGGATTGCATCTCAAGTTTAAAGGTTCTTCCATACATCCAGAACCTATTCAGTAGTGTTGGGTCAGAGTCCACCTTTGTCGCGTCCGAGTCGAGTCCAAGTCTGTAACCAATCGAGTCCAAGTTCAAGGCCGAGTCAGACTTGAGACAGAGTCCTTGTTTGCAGCATTAGCAATTGTGTATGAGTTCATCAGTTGCCACCAGTGTGAAATGTTGGATCTCACAATCATAGTCACTGCTAGTAAGGAGTCAAATATGCAGAAGATGCTGGAAAAGAAAAGAATGTGCAGGACCTGGAGTATTTTTCTTAAGACCATTGGACAGTTTAACTGTTCAGGACAAACAAGGGACTCAGTCATGAACAACCATTACAAAAACAAAAAACAAACCCAAAACTATTGTGGATCATCCAGGAAATGACACACAATATTAAAAATCAAGCGTATGTAATTTGTCTTGTACTTTGTGTTTGTATTTTGTCTTGTTTCTTTTACCATAAAATTATGTTTATCTCTGTAAAGCTGCTTTGAAACAATCTACATTGTTAAAAGCGCTATATAAATGAGGATGACTTGACTTGACTTGACTTGTGACTAGGCTATTCTTAAACATCTGTTATGTGAAAAAGCTTTTTCAGGGCAGTAATAAAAAAAAACAATGTTTTTATGATCCTTCTTATTAATAAATAAATAAACAATTTTGGAGGTTCTGCAAGGTGTATCTAAATGTATGACTAAAGTGTAAATAGAACAACAATCATAAAATTATTAGACACGAAAATGTGGCTAAGTTAACATTTGCTCATGTTGCTATGGTTACAATGTCAATCATAGCAATTTCATGACTCACAGGATTATAAATTAGCGGATTCACACCCACATTTAATTGCAGTAATCACTCCTTATACTTTATAGTGTGAACATAACCACTGGTCCTCTAGAAGCATGAAAAAGCCCCTATTATTTAGATGATCAATAGCGCCCCCTTTAAGCCATCACTTACTTACCGTATTCTGCACTCTCACTAAAACTCTCGTCATAAACAATGAAGTTGTCCTCTCTGCACAGTGAATCTCTTATTTACATCGCATCTAGACTTTGTTGTTAAAAAGGGGATTTGCGAAAGGATAAAGCTCTGATGTGTGTAAAGTGCTCATTCTGAACATACATTTTGAGTGAATTCTCCGCATGGTGACTCTAAAACGCCTCTGATTGGCCACTGAGTTCATGTCTGTTCTTATCTGTGATTGGCTACAATACTCAAAGCTGAAACAACCATAGACAGTAAAAGAAATGGACACAGCGACCCCATTGATTTCAACGGAGAAGACTTAAAGCCCGATTATTGCACTTCCTGTCTGATGGCTGAGTAACTGCGCAGGCTCAAACTGAGCGTGACGACAGTCTGACAGTTGCAAATCTTCTAGAAGCGGTGGCAAGACAAATCTGAATCACCTAATTCCTCAAAAACGTTGTTGAAATATTTTGTCCCATTGCTTTTTTGGACTCTCTATCTATTGGCTTCTCCCTTGACTTTATGCCTCTATGTCCCCCCGATTGCCTCATAGACAGTAAAAGATTGCATGCGAGCTTCTCCTCCTGTCTATACGGTAATGTCTCTATTATGTGCCAGAAAGTCGCGTGGTTATGATGCAATCGTTAGCCTATTTTTTACAAAAACGGCTTTTTCCGCAGGCCCCAGAGATAAGCCTAAACAGGAAGAACGTTGTCACTGTTTCATCCTTAAGCAAGACAAATCTGCTCAGAAATGGTGAAACGAGGCCTGACCACCAAGGGTCCTGACCACCTTTGACCTCCCTCAGCATCACCACTGCTGAGCAAGACAGAAATGTAAAACAGACCACACTTTCATGGAACGTGAGAGACTTACACAGACTTTACATATCAAACCCATTAAAACTCACACAGAACAATGCTCAGTGGACTTATAATCAAACATCATAATTCTTGTTGTTCCTACAATTCACGTTTGTACTATGCTTAGATTACATACAAATCACGTAATTGTGATATAACTGTGTGTATGAATGAAAGAGTATCGTGCTTCCAATCAAAATAATCGTATGCCCTTAATTCAAAAGATGGCTTGAGTGAAATCTGTGTAAAATGTTTTGTATGATTATAATAATCTATAATGTTTAAACTGTGGTCTCTTGTTCTCTGCTGGTGCTGGAACCCAAGCAGATCCCAGATAACGATAAGTAGGAACTAGATCCACCTCCTAAAATGATTCCATTGTCTCATTGGTCAGAATTCTCCAAAAGAGGTTGGACTAACTTTAAGTTAAAGACCCGAACAAAGGAGTTAGAGTGCAGTTCGGTTTTGTGCAGTTTCGGTTTTGCAGTTCGGTTTTGAGTTCGGTTCGGTGTTGAATTAAGTTGGCGCCTCTCTCTAGCAGCAGCAAGAGAGTGTTCATGTTCGTGCTTCTCTCTGAAAACAACAAAGAGCGTGTTCGCACACTTCTACATCGACCAGACCAAATTAGACCAGCAGACAAATAACCCATCACGATCGGGGTTAAAACAGCTCATTCAAGTCATCTAACTCGTCTTACTTTCATTTCTTCCTTTATTTTCTTTTTTCGTAAAAGTCTCGGTTCAAAGTTAAGTTTGCTGCGAAGTTCGTTTAAACGTCTCTCCTGCAACGCACTTCGAACTGTAAAGACTCTCATTCGCCTGCCAATCACACGTGACCGGCAGTTCAGAAACTTCCATCCAGGCACTTCAAAGACAACTAGCCACACGGACCCGGCCGGGAAACCCCTTTGACGAAGCACCGCAAAAAGGGAATTCCCTAAGCAACGCAAAGACAAGCAAGTACTCCAGACTCTAACTGAACTGGTGCTTTAATTTAAATTGAATAACCTGTCTAAGAAACGAAGGTTTAAATTAATGCTTGGTGGTTCGTTCAGGTCATGTCTTACAAAGTGCATCTCACTCTGAAAACTCACTCTTTCTCTCTCTTCCTCTGCGTCTTGTATGAATGTGTGTGTGTGATTGTGTTTAGACCTAGTTTTATGTGTTTAGAATAGTTAATAAAGTCGTCCATATATTTACAAAAGATATTTGCCTTGTGTTGTGCTTGCACATTTAATGTCTTGTACTGTCGATCTAAAGTTACCTTGCTAATACATAGTGTTTCACTATAGATTGGATATTTATATCCAATTTATATGCCAAGGTTATAATTACGGCCCGTTCAAATGAACTCTAAACGAGTCATTTGCTCGGTTCCATAGAGATTCATTGCAAAACGATGAATCATTCCTTTTGAGCTAAATTGGCCTTCCGGCCCCCCTTAAATACATTTTATGTATATTATTATTGTGTAATTCGTTACAATGCATAAGGTAAAAAATTCTCCAGATGTGAAACCTGTATGTCAGAAACTCAGAGGGTTCCCATTCAAAAATGCTGTCAGTAATGAACTTCAATGGCTTCTTGTATTGGGTGTCATTGAACAAGTGGATGCATCAGTGGATTTCTGCAGTTGTAGTTGTTCAGAAGAAGACGGTGGCATCCCAGATAGCATGTAATCATTGAAACAATGTTGACTCAGTGTCAGTGCCGATCCTGACCTCCCTGGGGCCCTAAGCAAAATTCTGCTAAGGGGCCCTCTACCTGACCCGTGACGCCGTGAGATATATAAACCATTTGCCATTGCCACAGTCACACCTGACACTTCAGTGCTCCCAATACAATCCTCCCTCCTTTAAACAAAACAGTCAAAGAATGAGTACAACAATATAGAACAGAATGATATTTACTAAATAGAGTATTTTCTATAGAATATTAAGATAACAAGTGAATATTGTGATGCAGATATCAATAATCCCTGTGAGTGAATGACATCATTGATATCAAGAATTAACTTTTGTGCAAGTGAACATGTAATTCCTGATATCAAAAATAGACATTGGTAGATAAAAATGTAACTAAGGGGCCCTACTAGTAAAAATAATCAAGAATTCACATTGCAAATAGTAAAAAAAAAATAATAAAAAAAAATGAATTATTGATATCAAAAATGCATAAACTGTGAATTAATAAAAGCTAAAATGGCTTGCCATAGCATGTTAAAGTTTTTTTTTATTGTGCATGTTGAAGCAATTCTTGATTTATGGTTATTATTTACTGAGGGATGTGCATCCATATTGACCAGTATGTCTAGCTAATCAACATTTTAAATTCAATATAGCCTATAAATCAAAGTCAATCAATGTCAAATTGTCAATACATTGCTTTTCATCTTGCATAATTAGTGCAGTTGTTTAGAGTTTTTACTACACATTAACTGAGACTATAATCAGTGTCTTGTTTTAAAAGTGTGTAATGTGTACTCTGATGAGGAGTGCCATCATTCACGCCCATATATTGTACAGTATGTCTGGTCTCCACATATATTTCTGCTTGAAAAATGCGCGTTTCATTTCGTGCACGCGCATATGAACGCATGATAACACACGCGACGCGGTTATCTTTTCCGAGCCGTTGCACTTTAAAAAACACAATAGAAATGCACATAAACTTAAATTTACTTTGCTGACATCAAACTTGTGAACACAAGTTGAGAACACAAGTTTACCTGATTGTTGTTCCCGCAATTCACTCTCTTTTTTCTCTCTCTCTTTTTGTGACCAGAAGGATAGTTTCGCTTAATTTTGTCATTGATGTTTTAAACATTAATTGACGCGCTATGACACGAGGGGGAGGCGGGGCCTTGAGTAATTTGCGGGGCCCTACGCAGCTTGCGTAGTGAGCGTATAGGGCGGATCGGCTCTGCTCAGTGTTGATGCGTCAACGCTAATTGCATTGAATTAATGTTACTGTTGTAGAAATTTTAATAGTCATTTATTCCTAATCTATTCAATGTGTAAAAGTATATGTGTGTACGTGCGTGACGTTTCAGGAATATATGGGACAGGGCCTCTTGACCTTAGGAATGGTCAGATTTGGCTAGTTTATTCCAGTACCAGTTTGTGTCCTTAAGTAAAAACTGAACAACAGAAGGGACCTTATCTGAGTGGGGGAAAAGTACAGCGGGTGAGAAGGAACCTTGAAAAAGAGTATAAAAGCTGTCTCATGTCTTCCTGTTTCGCGTCACTCACTTCACAGGGTAACTGCTGTGATGGCAACTGGGCCTTCTTGCAAGAATAAATATTTCTCTTTTTATTAATTTGACTCTCAGTGTCTCTTACGCAGTGATGATGTTTGACAGAAATTTTGCCGCTACAATTTGGTGTCAGAAGAGTGGGATTCCTTGGATGTGCCTTCTGGACCTGAGAGCGGACGGTGTTTGGCCACCTGGACTGAGCAGTTCCAGCTCTACCTCGTAAGTCTCAGAGAGAGGGGCCGACCGCTATCAGGGCCAGGAGAAGCTCCACTGGAATCAGATGAAAACGAATCTGTGGCAACTCAAGACATTTCTGGTAAGAGACAGCTAAAATATTTTCTTTTGGGGTTAAAATATTTTTCAATTTGTGAGTAAAGCCATGGCGGCTGTGTCTGTTAGTTTCTGTGGTGTAAGTCAAGAAAACTGATGCAATAGGGCTAACTGTGCGAAGAGGCGTTCTGCAAAACCAGTCAGGGACGGTTTTGTAGACGAGGGATCTTCGTGCAGCAGTTTATTGGGGGTCAATTGAGACTTACTTACGAAAGGGTCGTAGTTAATGCAGTAGGGCTAACTGCGTTAGCCTGACTACGTCAGACTTCCTACTTCCGCTAATTTCATTTTGCTCCTGTAGTCAGTCTGAGATAGCAGCCTATCTTTCTGTTTTCCACCGGCCTGAAAACAGCCGGGCCAATCACTGAACAGAAGGCGGGATGAAAGCCGTGACGTAGTCGCTAAGCGCCGAGTTTAAGAGTTAGGTCAGAGAAATCGAAAACGACCGCGGATATGGAGACGCGGATGCAATTCGCTCTGTTGTGGAGAATATTCCTGGCATTAGCAAACTGAAGCCCGAAGAAGAAGAGTGTGTATTAAACATGTTGAATGGAGGATGTTGTGGCCCTACTCCTTTTGGCAAAAGTTTAATTTATCAACTATTGCCGATCGTCCACGAGAAACTGGGGAGCCTTTTGACAGGTCAGTGTCTCCTTTCTTTTCCCGTTCTTAAATACCGTAAAACTTCAAATAATAGCCCAGGCTTTTATTTGCCCAAATCGTCTAACTGCACCGGCTTGTATTTGAGACAGGCGTCTATATATGAGACAAGCTTTTATAGTGTTGAGATGTTGTTCATTGAGATGTTGTTCCTAGAGTCTCTAATCTCTAAAAATCTCCAAATGCTCCACGTGAAACTGCGGTCTTCCGATCTTTTACTATGTTGTCGATTGATTTTGATTAATATTTGCGAGGGAGAGAGCAAGATAGCGCTTGTGTTGTTTGAAGACCTGAGAGTGCGCGCGCGGCTCTCTCGCTCTCTCTCTCTCTGCTAGTTTGCGCCGCCCTGTCAAGAGCAGCAGTCATTCTATTACATCACTCACCAATCTAAAAAACCGTTCACAGCCATGTTCACTCCGGTATTTCGCTCGCATCATCAAGTGTTTACAGTGGAAGTTCGATCATAGATTTGAGTTCGATGCATGATGTCTGTGGTTCGATGCAGCTGTGTCAGCGCATAACATACGTCATGAATAAACTTATCTGATTGGCTTACGGTTAACCAATGATTTTAAACTTTAGAAATCGCCCCCTAGCGAGAGAGAAAACACTTCTCTATTATGCTATGCCAGACTCTGTCTACGAAGCAAAGTGAAGTAGCAGAGTCTGGTATTACCAGGCTATAACTGCGTGGGGAGGCGCTCTACAAAACCAGTCAGGGACGTTTTTTTAGACGAGGGATCTTCACATAGCAGTCTACTGAGAGTTAATCGATCTGCAAAGAGCACTGGGTGCGCCCTTTCTGGTCTTGGGTTAAGTGATCAGATCTGGTGGAGACGTCCATCAGATTATTAGACGCAGCGTCGAACGGAAAATCCACAGAGTAACAGAGACAGCCACTATGGGAAAATCTCAGGGTAAGCATGCCAAATTTGATACACCGGTTTTTCTGTAAACTTAGGAAAAATATGGGGGGAAATGTATGTTAGACATTGAAAAAAAAAAAAAAAAACTGGTAAAATCTGTAAAAAATCTGTAACAAAACTACTGATAAAATACCATGATTTCCCCTGGGAGGGAGCACTGAACACAACTATACTAAGAGTGTGTGAGAATCAGTTGAACAGGGCAGCGGGACAAAAGGTTGTTGTGGCTGGGCTCAACATGTGTGTAAAAAATGTGAACAGATAATGAATTGTTGGCTTGAAGATAAAATGTCGAACTGCCAGGAGAAATAAAGTTTTTTACTTCTTCATCATTAGATGTCTTAAGAACTTAAAATATGATGTGGATTGAAGTAGCAAGCAGCAATAAGGCTGTCTGTGTGTGAAATAGAATGATATAGTGATAGAAATAGAGTGGAACTGTAAGTGTAGACTTGATGGAAGAGGGAACTGAGGGAAAAACAAGAAGGTTGGTGTGTGAGATATGTTTATGTGGGGATTGTGCAAACAATCATGTACTGGTTAGATAATGAAGGAACTAGCATGTTCGAGAAAAGAAATGAGAGGATACAGACGAAAATGGCATGTAGGGGAAGATTGAGAAGACATATAGTAGAAAACTATATGTGATGAAAATAAAATGTCTGAAAGAATTTATGGAAGTCAAATTAACTGTTTAAATTATATGAAAATTCAGTGTTAGAATAAAATAAGGCATTGTATGATTGACAGGGATTAACATGATATGAATAATGTTTTAAGCAGAATGGGGAACAATTCTATATTTTTAATGGTAAAATAATGATTGAAATTGTTTAGTTTTAGTTTGACAATCATTGTGTTTTGAACCTAAAGGGTCTATAATGGGGTAGTGAAAGGAATGGATTCACCATCCATCTTCGTTTATTATGAAATTAATTGGTTTTATAAAAAACGATTGCATATATCCTGGTGTTTATGATTGTAGACAATCTCTGTATTTAATATCTGAGGAGTGACTGAGGGTCCAGCTATATGCTGGGGGTGCAGCAACAGTGTTTGCTTATTCAGCCCGGCTTTTTGGATGTTAGATATGTACTTGTTCTGTAATCAGTGTTGTTGATGATAATACCAAATTAGTAAAATGTCCAAAGATTCTGGAAATCAATAATGTATAATGTCGGATATTTTGTTGATATTAAGTCATTGAAGCGAAAGATATTGAAAACAAATTAGAATATAGCTAATTTTTACGGGCCCAAGCTGGTGGCACCGCAACCCCGGTTCCTTTAGTTACCTAAAGGCACTGGGGTGGCGGTGCCGCCGGCTTTGGCCCTTCATCGCTGCTCGCAGCTATATTCATGCATATATATTATATATATATATATATATATATATATATACTTATGTATATATATATATATATATATATATATATATATAAAGCCGGTGGCACCGCCGCCCTGGTGCCTTTAGGGTTATTGTGCACGACGTGACACAAAATATCAAAATATCTGCTCGCTATCTGCCGAACGGCTCTGGTAGTTCCGCTTCAGCACTGATGATGCTGTAGAAATAGTGCGCTCTGGTTGGTCTGGATTATTCGGGATTTTTTATTTTATACAGAAATAAGTTATTTATAATTCAGATGAGAATAAAGTTAGTGTTGATTAAAATGAAGGAAAACAAATATATTGATCTGAAATATAGCACATTAATTTTAAATTTATTTAGGTTCAATTACCAAACATACAATCTTAATTTAATTTAAAGCAAACAATGCATTTAAAATATATGGGTTGTATGCACATTTTCTTTTTAATAAAAAAAAGATATATATCCAAAAAGACAAGGCCTTAAAGGGTTAAACTCTTGTCACTGTAACAGACACAATCACTCTCACACACACACACACACACACACACACACACACACACACACACACACACACACACACACACACACACACACACACACACACACACACACACACACACACACACACACACACACACACACACACACACACACACACACACACACACACACACACACACACACACACGTACACTGTTTAAAAGCAAGAAATATTTATCCAACCTGTTTAAAACAGTCTGTCGGTGCCATCTTTTAAACATTCATCATATTGCATTGGTTTTAATTTCTTGACCTGAAACAGAGCACTAATCTGTTTATTTTTAAGTTATTGATTAAAAAAGAAAAGAAACATCAAATGCGTTTTTAGTCATATAGTATTATGTTATACAGAAATAAATTATTTGTAATTCAGATGAGAATAATTTTAAGGAAAACAAATATATTGATCTGAAATATAGCACATGTTTTGGTAAAATAAATTCAAGCAATACCCCTTTTTTAAACTTTAAAATTAAAATAAAAAAGCTCACGGCTGCACAGGCCTTCATAACAGTGCGCGTCCAACGCGAGGAGTGAGCAGAACAGAGCGAACGTTTTTTAGTTAATTTCTACTTTCATACAGGGTTTCTGCAGGGTTTAGTCAGTCAAATTTAAGACCTTTTAAGACCTTTTTATGACCAATATGATTTAAATTTATGACCTACTCGAATTACAAAAATAACTTCCTTTCAAAAGTCTTTTTTTTATTGACTTTCATTAAAAGTAATTAGTTTCATTATTTAAAGGTTCCATTTTCTTAAGAGTAACAAACTGAAGGCTCCCTTTTCCTAAGTATCAATAACACAGGAACAACACAAGAGGGCAGTATAGCCCTATTTATGATTTTGAGTTTAAACCATCACCCGAAGAGATTCTAAAAGAATGGTAAAGTTTGATGCGTTGCCATGGCAACAGTTTCAAAGATATCAAGAATCCTTTCACAGGTCTTCATCTGCCGTGTATTTACATTATACAGATGAAGTTTGAATCAAATCGGGTAAAAATAAGAGGGTGATTTCAAAGCATTTTGGAAGTGACACACTTCCTGCTGCCAGTTGGTGGCGCTATAACTTTGACTCACAATAGTCACATCCATGTGATCGGGCTCTTACAACGAACACACTGCTGAAGTTTCATCAAGATCAGTTAATGTATGCAGTAGTTATGACACACTTCCTGTTTCACGTTTCTCGCCATAATTTCGTTTCCTCGCCATGGCCAAACCGTTCGAGATATCAAAAATCCCCTCGCAAACTTTCATCCTCAATGTCTTGACTTCACGCTGACCGAGTTTCGTGCCGTGTGTTTGAATTCTCTAGGAGGAGTACTTCAAATTCCATTGCGTGTGTTTTACCAACAACCCTAAATAGCCCACTTCCTGTTGGGCTGGGGTAAAAAGTAAGAGTGCGAAGTATATATGAAACGATGAGATCTACATGTGTACCGAGTTTCACATTATTACATGCAAGCGTGTTTGATTTATGGACCATGTTTTCGGACCCCGTTCCAGGGGGCGCTGTCGAGCCCCCGTGCCACGCCCGGGTACCATCTTCAGCCCGGCCCTGATGGCCGCGGGTTCTGAGCCGTGTGCAAAGTTTCAAGAGTTTTTGAGCATGTTAAGGCCTGCAAAAGTGTCCAAAAGGTAGTAAAAAAATAATAATAATAATTATAAAATATAGCTGCGAGCAGCGATTACGGGCCCAAGCCGGTGGCACCGCAACCCTGGTGCACCAGGGTGGCGGTACCGTCGGCTTTGGCCCTTCATCGCTGCTCGCAGCTATATTTATATATATATATAAAGCCAGTGGCACCGCCACCCTGGTGCCTTTAGCGTTATTGTGCACGACGTGACACAAAATATCTGCTCGCTATCTGCCGAACGGCTCTGGTAGTTCCGCTTCAGCACTGATGATGTTGTAGAATTAGTGCGCTCTGGTTGGTCTGGATTATTGGGGATTTTTTAATTTATGCAGAAATAAGTTATTTATAATACAGATAGAGAATAAAGTTAGTGTTGATTAAAATGAAAGAAAACAATTATATTGATCTGAAATATAGCACATTAATTTTAAATTTATTTAGGTTAAATTACCAAACATACAATCTTAATTTAATTTAAAGCAAACAATACATTTAAAATATATGGGTTGTATGCAATAAAAAAAAAAGAAGATATATCCAAAAAAGACAAGGCCTTAAAGCAGTGGTTCTCAATCTTGGTCCTATGGGTGCCACTGCTCTGCACATTTTATATGTCTCCTTTATCTGACACACCCACTTCAGTTAATAAAGCTCTTTCCTAACGAGCTGATGATCTGAATCAGGTGTGTTAAATGAGGGAGACATACAAACTATGCAGAGCAGTGGCTCCCTAGGACCAGGATTGAGATCCACTGCCTTAAAGGGTTAAACTCTTTTCACTGTAACAGACACACTCTCTCACACACACACACACACACACACACACACACACACACACACACACACACACACACACACACACACACACACACACACACACACACACGTCAAGTCACTTACATTTTAGATGCAATATTGACGGTTTTTCTGTTTCAGCAGCGAAAATAGTTAAACAAAGATCACAGCAGAACCATTGCGCATCTCACAGCAACATGTTTTCTCATTACTGAATGATTCAGCATTTTGGACAAATTGGTTTACTCAAAGATTCAATTAGGGTTGTGCCGATAGACGATATCATAGTTAAGCCAGCATCGCGACCCCCCCCCCCCCCCCCATGTTTCCATGGTGACGCGTCATGCTTGGCACGTGATTCACCACAGCCAAAATAGCGCTGTGTGACATGTAACCTTAGCGCTTTTATTTATAAATATTAACAAACCTGGTTACCATGTCATCAACTATCTTCTATTCTGATTCTCAAATGTGTGTAAGTGAGTTTGTTTTGTCGTTTAAAAAACAGTTTCTCCCGAAATACATGGCCGGTGAACTGGGAGAAGAATAGAGTTAACTTTATACTTACACTGTGTGTCTGATATGAATAAAATCCGTCGGCAAATATATTTGAATGGGTTGTTATTGCTGCTTCCATAGACACCATTGTGTATTTTACAAACTATAAATGTATTGTTTTGCTATAAATTATATGCATTTAAATGTCTGAAACCTAAAATAAACATTATGTGGTTAAAAACACTGAATAGTTGTGATATAATATGACAAGCACTGAACGCGTCTGTCTCTGGCTCAGCGCCAGCCACAGCGCGAAAGCACAGTCTGGATCTGGCTGCTCTGTCACGTGTACATTGTACATTCGCTCCTAGTGGTCAGCTGCTGCAGACTCAGAGCGTGCCGAAATCAAAATGGCTGATGAGATGTAGAGGAAAATATCTCCGCGTTGTGCCTACGCCCCTTAGCTGTTCTAAATCCACTGTAAAACACGGCTTTGCGGGGCTTATTGCTTAAGTGAAAAATTAAAACGTTAGCCCCGACCCTCCTCCGATATCATCGTCCATCGCGATGTTTCACTGTACACAGGGTTCGAAATGAGGGGGGTCTGGGGGGGTCCCGGACCCTCCATAAGTCATTAAGGACCCCCCATAAGAATTTATTTTTGGATTTTGGGGGGTCCCCGACAAATATATTTTAACATTAAAAATGATTGTGAAAATTATAGGTCTTTAGTGACACTTTATATTTATACCAGTAATTATTTAATTACAGCGCGAGGCAGCTATAGGGCAGCTATTAGCCGAGTGAGTTGTTGTTGTGGTGCTCCCGCTAATGTACGGACGGTAACAAAGTTGCGCTGTTGGGGCTAGCGCAGTTATACCATATTCATTTGTAGTTAAGAAACAATATATAGCCTACACACGACCAAAGTGCTGTTTTCCTGAATGCCGATTGAAACCGAGATATTGATTTCATAACAGTTCAATAAACAAATAGTTAAAATAATTAAAATTAAGTTACTTACATTTTTAGACGCAATGGCTGTTTTTGTTCTGTTTCAGCAGCGAAAATAGTTCCAAACAACAGAACCACAGCGCATCTCAGAGCAACACTCATGATTCATTACTAAATAATTCAGCGTTTTGAACTATTCGCTCGAGTCAAAGATTCAATTACCCATTATTAAAACTCCTCATTCTGAATAAATCAGCCGTTTGAACGAATCGTTTAAATGAATGACTCAATGACTCGCTCATTCAAGACGGTCGCCTGCCACCTCCTACTGGCGGTTTAGTTTCAAAGCATCATTCTTTTCAACATTCCTTAATTGTATATTCAAAAAATATTTAAAACAATCTCAGAATCTCATTTAATACGGTTATAATTTTTCAATGTAAATTATTTAATTTGTTTGGTAACAGCCGCTAGGCTGTCTTATTATTTTAATTGAATGTAGCCTATTAATACAATGTAAGAATTTGAAATTAAATTTAGAGCATACACTAAATAAAATTAGGGGAAAAGTGCCCTTTTTAAAGGTACAAAAAATTATTCAGATAAGAGTGTTTACAAAAATGAAACATTGACTATTTAAGTTTAAAGGGAGTAAAGCGTCTGTTTAGGCTATAAAGGAAATTTAATTTTGCCAAAAGAAGAACTTTTATTTTAAATAAATGTTGCTTTAAAAAATCTGCCTTCTTCAGTGTGATATGTTACCATATTATCATGCTTGATTGAATATTTGTAATGTGATGATCAGATGCAGATATCTAAATCAAAGAATATGAGTGGTTGGCGGATGGATTATTATTTATTTTTAACAATAGATTCGAGTGACTCAAAGTGCACCAGATTAATGAATTTATCTTTAAAATGTACAAAATTTTCTCCGGGGGGGCATGCCCCCGGACCCCCCTAGTGTTACGATTTTGCCACCTCTGCCTCATTTTCAGTAAAGAAGAAAACCCTGACATTTATCCATATAATTTTGCGTACGGTGTAGCAAGATAGTCTTCAGAATTGTTTTAATTACATACATTGTAGGGGACCCCCCAAGAGTCAGAAGTCATTTCGAACCCTGACTGTACACATCGTCTGATGCCAAATTGGTAGACATCGCAAACCCTAGATTCAATGACCAATCCATACCTGTCTCATTCATGAATGACTCAGTCGTTCGAACGAATCGTTTGAACGAATGAATCAATGACTCGCTCATTAAGACGGTAGCCTGGCGACACCTAGTGACGGTTCAGTGTTATGTTTAAAAGTATCATTCTTTCCAACGATTTTTAATTGACTCATATTTAAAACAATCTCATAACATCTTTTAATGCATTGTTATTTTTCAATGTAAATGATGTAATTTGATCAGCCCTACCTAGGGTAACAGCCATATAGTATCTTATTATTCTAAATAATTGAATTTATTGATCAAATTTACAAATTAAAATGAAAGATGAAGCATACATTTAATAAGACTGGACTAGGGGTGCCTTGCAGATATTACAATTATGCACTTTTAAATATACCATTGCCACCCACCGTCAATTTGGTGTGTGTGTGTGTGTTGTGTGTGTGTGTGTGTGTGTGTGTGTGTGTGTGTGTGTGGTGTGTGTGTTGTGTGTGTGGGTTGGTTTGTGTGGGTTGGTTTATGTGATTTATGAGGACACAAATTTGTATAATGACGTGTATTACACTGGTATTACAACTTATGGGTGGTTTATGAGGACATTTCAAAAGTCCTCATAAATCAAATGGCTTGAAAAACATAAAAAACAATGTTTTATTAAAAAAATTTAAATGCAGCATGTCTGTTATATGCCTTTACTTTATTAAAAAAACGTATTTAAAAAATACAAGGCTTAAGACATTTATTTCCTTTTTTAATGAAGGCCAAACCACACAGCAGTGAAATGGTTAATCTAGCCCCACTCCCCCTCCCCCTCCCCACACTCACAGACACACACACAGAGAGCAGGCGCATAGCCCCACTCCCCCTCCCCCTTCCCACACTCACAGACACACACACACAGAGAGCAGTCACAGAGACGTAGGCTCAGAGAGAAATGACCATATTCAAACCAAAATATCTGACTTCCTCTTGGTTATTGCTAATGACTGTAAATTAGAAAGTTGTCTGGCTGGAGGAGAACTATATAAATACAGATTTTTGTAACTCTAGATGAAACTAACCCGCCCACTTTTGTCAAAAGGTGGCGCTACTGAGTCCCTGCACCACGCCCATTTCTGAAACTATGCACATGTCACCTGGCTAATAAATATGATCTGTCTGTCGAGTTTCATGCAATTTTAAGCAATTTCAGGCATGCTAAGAGTCTCAAAAGCATCCAAAAAGAATATTAAAGTTTGATGGATTGCCACAGCAACAGTTTCAAAGATATCAAGAATCCATTCACAGGTCTTCATCTGCCGTGTATTTACATTATACAGATGAAGTTTGAAGCAAATCGGGTAAAAATAAGAGGGTGATTTCAAAGCATTTTGAAAGTGACACACTTCCTGCTGCCAGTTGGTGGCGCTATAACTTTGACTCACAATAGTCACATCCATGTGATCGGGCTCTTACAACGAACACACTGCTGAAGTTTCATCAAGATCAGTTAATGTATGCAGTAGTTATGACACACTTCCCGTTTCACGTTTCTCGCCATAATTTCGTTTCCTCGCCACGGCCAAACCGTTCGAGATATCAAAAATCCCCTCGCAAACTTTCATCCTCAATGTCTTGACTTCACACTGACCGAGTTTCGTGCCGTGTGTTTGAATTCTCTAGGAGGAGTACTTCACATTCCATTGCATGCGTTTTCCAAACAAGCCTAAATAGCCGACTTCCTGTTGGGCTGGGGTAAAAAGTTAGAGTGCGAAGTATATATGAAACGATGAGATCTACATGTGTACCGAGTTTCATATTATTACATGCAAGCGTGTTTGATTTATGGACCATGTTTTCGGACCCCGTTCCAGGGGGCGCTGTCGAGCCCCCCTGCCACGCCCGGGTACCATCTTCAGCCCGGCCCTGATGGCCGCGGGTTCTGACATGTGTGCAAAGTTTCAGGAGTTTTTGAGCATGTTAAGGCCTCCAAAAGTGTCCAAAAGGTAGTAAAAAAAGAATTAGAAGAAGAAGAAGAAGAAGAAATATAGCTGCGAGCAGCGATTACGGGCACAAGCCGGTGGCACCGCAACCCTGGTGCACCAGGGTGGCGCTACCGTCGGCTTTGGCCCTTCATCGCTGCTCGCAGCTATATTTATATATATATATATATAATATATATATATATATATATATATATATATATATATATATATAAAGCCAGTGGCACCGCCAGCCTGGTGCCTTTAGGGTTATTGTGCACGACGTGACACAAAATATCTGCTCGCTATCTGCCGAACGGCTCTGGTAGTTCCGCTTCAGCACTGATGATGTTGTAGAATTAGTGCGCTCTGGTTGGTCTGGATTATTGGGGATTTTTTAATTTATGCAGAAATAAGTTATTTATAATACAGATAGAGAATAAAGTTAGTGTTGATTAAAATGAAAGAAAACAATTATATTGATCTGAAATATAGCACATTAATTTTAAATTTATTTAGGTTCAATTACCAAACATACAATCTTAATTTAATTTAAAGCAAACAATACATTTAAAATATATGGGTTGTATGCACATAAAAAAAAAAAAGAAGATATATCCAAAAAAGACAAGGCCTTAAAGCAGTGGTTCTCAATCTTGGTCCTAGGGTGCCACTGCTCTGCACATTTTATATGTCTCCTTTATCTGACACACCCACTTCAGTTAATAAAGCTCTTTCCTAACCAGCTGATGATCTGAATCAGGTGTGTTAAATGAGGGAGACATACAAACTATGCAGAGCAGTGGCTCCCTAGGACCAGGATTGAGATCCACTGCCTTAAAGGGTTAAACTCTTTTCACTGTAACACACACACACACACACACACACACACACACAACACACACACACACACACACACACACACACACACACACACACACACACACACACGTCAAGTCACTTACATTTTAGATGCAATATTGACGGTTTTTCTGTTTCAGCAGCGAAAATAGTTAAACAAAGATCACAGCAGAACCATTGCGCATCTCACAGCAACATGTTTTCTCATTACTGAATGATTCAGCATTTTGGACAAATTGGTTTACTCAAAGATTGACGATATCATCGTCCATCGTGATGGCTGACAGACATCACGATGTTAAAGTCCCCATGAAATCAAAATTGACCATACTTACTTTGTTTGCCTAAATTGATCGTTTTGTGGTGAACAATTCATCCGTGCAAGTCAATCCACACAAAAAAATTTTTTGGCTTCGTAATCTTTAATCAAATTCTGAAAATGCCCCTCCCCTCTGCACTGGAGGACCTTGCCCGATGACGTAGGCTTGATGGTTTGGGTGTCTGCTTAACATCCGTAATCACGCCCCTCCAACTGACAGTAGACAGGCACACAGCGTGTGAAAGGAGAGATGGCGAGGAGGTGCATTTTTCTAGATCCAATCAGGTGCTAGTTGGAAAAAAAAAGCCACGCTCACTATTTTGCCTCATAAGTATTCCGTTTCTCTCGGAAATACGTCACAGCACTGGAGAAAAGCCGTTTGCAACTTCCGGTTCATGGGGACTTTAAGCAAAGAACGTATATTTACAAGAAGTGAAAGCCAATAGAATGTTCCATTGCAACACCAGCGCCCAGCAGCAGCGCTACGCTTCCGCCATTTTGGGGTGAAAGCCATATATTTAGCCCAGTGCAGAGGTCATTTTTAGGTTGAAATAATTATGTAAAAAGAGGAGGCAGCGCCAGATTTTTTAACGCAGGTGCCGAGGGGGTGCTAGATCATTGACAGGGGGAGCTGCGCACTTATAGCCTATATTGTGCTACTATTATTAAATGAGCAAAACTTCGATATTTAATATTCAATCATTTTAATTATCACAAACTAAAGTTTTAATTTTACTAAATTGAATAAGAACAACATTCAGCATTCAATCAAATATATTTAAAGATGTATTATTTATAATGTTATTTCAACATAATATCTCGTTATTTCAACATATGTGAGTGTGCAACATAATCAGAGAGTAGCCTATTTCTTTTCGTTTGGAATAGTTTCGTTTAAATATTTAGTTGCAAGCTTTCTATATTTCTCATGTCTGAGGCATATTTCGGTTAATTTATGATGAGATTCGCTCAAGACGAGCGCCGGCGCCGGATGTCATGATTATGTCTGCTATATTTGCCATTTATTAAATCCAGCCGATTAAATTTAAAAAAAAAAAAAATAAGATAGAATTTATACAAAACGAAATTAATTTTAAAGAAAGGCTTTCTACAAAACACAGCGTAGGCTAATGAGTCAAAATCATGTATGAGCCACTTCATGTCTCCCGATATCATACTCATGCTGTTCACTTTTCATAATCAATATGGGGAAAAAAACATTATAATATTTGAACAAATATGAAACTAAATGCGCTTATTTAATGGCTACAACAACACGTATACAGTATTAGGCCTACAAACTCTCTATTTGTACAACTATTAGGCCTATACAACAGCAATAGAAACAGCTTTACAGTAAACTTCTTATATCGTATATTAATGACCGTTAAAGCAAGACTATGTAAACAAAAACACACAGCCACTGTACAAAATTGTGGCAATTATAGGATAACGGACACAGCAATGCATAATGTTCCATAAGATCATCATGTTTGTAGCATGATCCAGGGGATTAAAACGTACAAAATATATTTCAGGCCAAGTGGAGTTGGTAACTAATAATAGTAGTAAATGTGTAAAGTTGCATAAAATGGAAATATTCTATAATGCAAGAAAAAACTACCTCAAAAAACTGTTATCTGTGCTGTTGTCCAGTAACTCCCGTTGGAATATTCATCCCAAAATGGCGGCCGCGCTCCCGAAGCGCCACCTAGTGGCTGTTACCAGAAAAGCACCAGAGTTTCGCCTCTTGTGCCTCTTTGCTTTAAGCCAGCATCGCGATCCCCCCCCCCCCATGTTTCCATGGTGACGCGTCATGCTTGGCACGTGATTCACCACAGCCAAAATAGACATGTAACGTTAGCGCTTTTATTTAAATATTAACAAACCTGGTTACCATGTCATTAACTATCTTCTATTCTGATTCTCAAATGTGTGTAAGTGAGTTTGTTTTGTCGTTTAAAAAACAGTTTCTCCCGAAATACATGGCCGGTGAACTGGTAGAAGAATAGAGTTAACTTTATAGTTACTTACACTGTGTGTCTGATATGAATAAAATCCGTCGGCAAATATATTTGAATGGGTTGTTATGGCTGCTTCCATAGACACCATTGTGTATTTTACAAACTATAAATGTATTGTTTTGCTATAAGTTATATGCATTTAAATGTCTGAAACCTAAAATAAACATTATGTGGTTAAAAACACTGAATAGTTGTGATATAATATGACAAGCACTGAACGCGTCTGTCTCTGGCTCAGCGCCAGCCACAGCGCGAAAGCACAGTCTGGATCTGGCTGCTCTGTCACGTGTACATTGTACATCATGTACATTCGCTCCTAGTGGTCAGCTGCTGCAGACTCAGAGCGTGCCGAAATCAAAATTGCTGATGAGATGTAGAGGAAAATATCTCCGCGTTGTGCCTACGCCCCTTAGCTGTTCTAAATCCACTGTAAAACACGGCTTTGCGGGGCTTATTGCTTAAGTGAAAAATTAAAACGTTAGCCCCGACCCTCCTCCGATATCATCGTCCATCGCGATGTTTCACTGTACACATCGTCTGATGCCAAATTGGTAGACATCGCAAACCCTAGATTCAATGACCAATCCATACCTGTCTCATTCATGAATGACTCAGTCGTTCGAACGAATCGTTTGAACGAATGAATCAATGACTCGCTCATTAAGACGGTAGCCTGGCGACACCTAGTGACGGTTCAGTGTTATGTTTAAAAGTATCATTCTTTCCAACGATTTTTAATTGACTCATATTTAAAACAATCTCATAACATCATTTAATGCATTGTTATTTTTCAATGTAAATGATGTAATTTGATCAGCCCTACCTAGGGTAACAGCCATATAGTATCTTATTATTCTAAATAATTGAATTTATTGATCAAATTTACAAATTAAAATGAAAGATGAAGCATACATTTAATAAGATTGGACTAGGGGTGCCTTGCAGATATTACAATTATGCACTTTTAAATATACCATTGCCACCCACCGTCAATTTGGGTGTGTGTGTGTGTGTGTGTGTGTGTGTGTGTGTGTGTGTGTGTGTGGTGTGTGTGTGTGTGTGTGTGTGGGTTGGTTTGTGTGGGTTGGTTTATGTGATTTATGAGGACACAAATTTGTATAATGACGTGTATTACACTGGTATTACAACTTATGGGTGGTTTATGAGGACATTTCAAAAGTCCTCATAAATCAAATGGCTTGAAAAACATAAAAAACAATGTTTTATTAAAAAAATTTAAATGCAGCATGTCTGTTATATGCCTTTATTAAAAAAAACGTATTTAAAAAATACAAGGCTTAAGACATTTATTTTCTTTTTTAATGAAGGCCAAACCACACAGCAGTGAAATGGTTAATCTAGCCCCACTCCCCCTCCCCCTTCCCACACTCACAGACACACACACACACAGAGAGCAGGCACATAGCCCCACTCCCCCTCCCCTCCCCACACTCACAGACACACACACAGACAGCAGTCACAGAGACGTAGGCTCAGAGAGAAATGACCATATTCAAACCAAAATATCTGACTTCCTCTTGGTTGTTACTAATGACTGTAAATTAGAAAGTTGTCTGGCTGGAGGAGAACTATATAAATACAGATTTTTGTAACTCTAGATGAAACTAACCCCCCCACTTTTGTCAAAAGGTGGCGCTACTGAGTCCCTGCACCACGCCCGTTTCTGAAACTATGCACATGTCACCTGGCTAATAAATGTGATCTGTCTGTCGAGTTTCATGCAATTTTAAGCAATTTCAGGCATGCTAAGAGTCTCAAAAGCATCCAAAAAGAATATTAAAGTTTGATGGATTGCCACAGCAACAGTTTCAAAGATATCAAGAATCCATTCACAGGTCTTCATCTGCCGTGTATTTACATTATACAAATGAAGTTTGAAGCAAATCGGGTAAAAATAAGAGGGTGATTTCAAAGCATTTTGAAAGTGACACACTTCCTGCTGCCAGTTGGTGGCGCTATAACTTTGACTCACAATAGTCACATCCATATGATCGGGCTCTTAGAACGAACACACTGCTGAAGTTTCATCAAGATCAGTTAATGTATGCTGAAGTTATGACACACTTCCTGTTTCACGTTTCTCGCCATAATTTCGTTTCCTCGCCACGGCCAAACCGTTCGAGATATCAAAAATCCCCTCGCAAACTTTCATCCTCAATGTCTTGACTTCACGCTGACCGAGTTTCGTGCCGTGTGTTTGAATTCTCTAGGAGGAGTACTTCACATTCCTTTGCGTGTGTTTTCCAAACAACCCTAAATAGCCGACTTCCTGTTGGGCTGGGGTAAAAAGTTAGAGTGCGAAGTATATATGAAACGATGAGATCTACATGTGTACCGAGTTTCATATTATTACATGCAAGCGTGTTTGATTTATGGACCATGTTTTCGGACCCCGTTCCAGGGGGCGCTGTCGAGCCCCCCTGCCACGCCCGGGTACCATCTTCAGCCCGGCCCTGATGGCCGCGGGTTCTGACATGTGTGCAAAGTTTCAGGAGTTTTTGAGCATGTTAAGGCCTCCAAAAGTGTCCAAAAGGTAGAAGAAAAATAATAATAATAATAAATATATATATAATATAGCTGCGAGCAGCGATTACGGGCCCAAGCCGGTGGCACCGCAACCCTGGTGCACCAGGGTGGCGGTACCGCCGGCTTTGGCCCTTCATCGCTGCTCGCAGCTATATTTATTATATATATATATATATATATTATATATATATATATATATATATAAATAAAGCCGGTGGCATCACCACCCTGGTGCCTTTAGGGTTATTGTGCACGACGTGACACAAAATATCTGCTCGCTATCTGCCGAACGGCTCTGGTAGTCCCGCTTCAGCACTGATGATGTTTAGAAATAGTGTGCTCTGGTTGGTCTGGATTATTCGGGATTTTTTATTTTATACAGAAATAAGTTATTTATAATTCAGATGAGAATAAAGTTAGTGTTGATTAAAATGAAGGAAAACAAATATATTGATCTGAAATATAGCACATTCATTTTACATTTATTTAGGTTCAATTACCAAACATACAATCTTAATTTAATTTAAAGCAAACTATACATTAAAAATACATGGGTTGTATGCACATTTTTTTTTATATAAAAAATATATATATATCCAAAAAGACAAGGCTTAAAAACTCTTGTCACTGTAACAGACACAATCTCTCTCACAAACACACACCACACACAACACACACACACACACACACACACACACACACACACACACACACACACACACACACACACACACACACACACACACACACACGTCAAGTCACTTTTTAGATGCAATATTGAATAAGCAGAAAAATCTGATTTTCTGCTCTGAAAATATAAATAAGCATACAAATTGAATAAGCACTTTGAATATTCTAAACAGAATAAGCATTAGTCGCTAATGAATAAGTACTAGTACTTAATGGAATAGATACTAATATCTAAAAAATAAGTACTAGTAGCATGAAAATAGAGACTAGTATGTTAAAATGATTAAATGTTAAAACGGCTTGCCATATTGGCTCAGAGAGAGAGAGAGAGAAAATGACATTTTAGATAATAGTACCTATTAATAGATACTAGTATTTATTCAATAAATACTAGTTCTAAGTCATTACATACTAGTACCTATTAAATAGATACCAGTACTTATTCATTAGCTACTAATACGTATTCAAAAGAATATCTAAAGAATAAGCACTACTATCTAAGGAATAGGCACTAGTACTAAAGAATAAGCACTAGTCGCTAATGAATAAGTACTATTACTTAATGGAATAGATACTAGTATCTAAAAAATAAGTACTAGTAGCATGAAAAAAGAGACTAGTAGGTTAAAATGATTAAATGTTAAAACGGCTTGCCATATTGACTCAGAGCATCAAAAGCATCAAACAAGAATATTAAAGTTTGATGCGTTGCCACTGCAACAGTTTCAAAGATATCAAGAATCCCTTCACAGGTCTTCATCTGCAGTGTATTTACATTATACAGATGAAGTTTGAAGCAAATCGGGTAAAAATAAGAGGGTGATTTCAAAGCCTTTAGGAAGTGACACACTTCCTGCTGCCAGTTGGTGGCGCTATAACTTTGACTCACAATAGTCACATCCATGTGATCGGACTCTTACAGCGAACACACTGCTGAAGTTTCATCAAGATCAGTTAATGTATGCTGAAGTTATAACACACTTCCTGTTTCCATTATTCGCCATAAATTCGTTTCCTCGCCACGGCCAAACCGTTCGAGATATCAAAAATCCCCTGGCAATTTTTCATCCTCAATGTCTTGACTTCGTGCACACCGAGTTTCGTGGCGATTGGTTGAATTCTCTAGGATTAGTATATCGAATTCCAGGGGCATACGCTTCCAAACAAACGATAATAGCCGACTTCCTGTTGGGCTGGGGTAAAAAGTAAAAGTACAAAGGATATATGAACCGATGAGATCTATATGTGTAGCGAGTTTCATATTATTACATGCAAGCGTGTTTGATTTATGGACCAAGTTTTCGGACCCCGTTCCAGGGGGCGCTGTCGAGCCCCCCTGCCACGCCCGGGTACCAGCTTCAGCCCGGCCCTGATGGCCGCGTTTTCTGACCCGTGTGCAAAGTTTCAAGAGTTTTTGAGCATGTTAAGGGCCCCAAAAGTGCGCTAAGAATCTCAAAAGTATCCAAAAAGAATATTAAAGTTTGATGCGTTGTCACGGCAACAGCATCTAAGATATCAACAATCCTTTCACAGGTCTACATCTGGCGTGTGTCTACATTATACACATCAAGTTTGAAGCAAATCGGGTAAAGCCTGTTTGATTTATGGACCAAGTTTTCGGACCCCGTTCCAGGGGGCGCTGTCGAGCCCCCCTGCCACGCCCGGGTACCAGCTTCAGCCCGGCCCTGATGGCCGCGGTTTCTGACCCGTGTGCAAAGTTTCAAGAGTTTTTGAGTATGTTAAGGGCCCCAAAAGAGCGCTAAGAATCTCAAAAGTATCCAAAAAGAATATTAAAGTTTGATGCGTTGTCACGGCAACAGCATCTAAGATATCAACAATTCTTTCACAGGTCTACATCTGGCTTGTGTCTACATTATACACATCAAGTTTGAAGCAAATAGGGTCAAGCGTGTTGGATATATGGACCAAATTGTCGGACCCGTTCAAGGGGGCGCTGTCGAGCCCCCCTGCCACGCCCGGGTACCAGCTTCAGCCTGGCCCTGATGGCCGCGGGTTTTGTCCTGTGTGCAAAGTTTCAAGAGTTTTCGAGCACGTTAAGAACCCCAAAAGTGCCCGAAAGCATAAAAAAGCATGAAAAAGCTTAAAAAAAGGAATATTAATGTTTGATGCATTGCCATGGCAACAGTGTCTAAGATATCAATAATCCTTTCACAGGTCTACATCTGGCATGTGTCTACATTATGCACATGAAGTTTGAAGCAAATCGGGTAAAAATAAGAGGGTGATTTAAAAGCATTTTGGAAGTGACACACTTCCTGCTGCCAGTTGGTGGCGCTATAACTTTGACTCACAATAGTCACATCCATGTGATCGGGCTCTTACAACGAACACACTGCTGAAGTTTCATCAAGATTAGTTAATGTATGCAGTAGTTATAACACACTTCCTGTTTCACGTTTCTCGCCATAATTTCGTTTCCTCGCCACGGCCAAACCGTTCGAGATATCAAAAATCCCCTCGCAAACTTTCATCCTCAATGTCTTGACTTCATGCTGACCGAGTTTCGTGCCGTGTGTTTGAATTCTCTAGGAGGAGTGTTTCACATTCCTTTGCATGCGTTTTCCAAACAAGCCTAAATAGCCGACTTCCTGTTGGGCTGGGGTAAAAAGTTAGAGTGCGAAGTATATATGAAACGATGAGATCTACATGTGTACCGAGTTACATATTATTACATGCAAGCGTGTTTGATTTATGGACCATGTTTTCGGACCCCGTTCCAGGGGGCGCTGTCGAGCCCCCCTGCCACGCCCGGGTACCATCTTCAGCCCGGCCCTGATGGCCGCGGGTTCTGACATGTGTGCAAAGTTTCAGGAGTTTTTGAGCATGTTAAGGCCTCCAAAAGTGTCCAAAAGGTAGAAGAAAAATAATAATAATAATAATAATATAATAATAATAATAATAAAATAATAATAATAATAATAATAATAATAAATAATCCTTAGGAAAACAATAGGGCCTTCGCCCTTTGGGCTTGGGCCCTAAATATAGCTGCGAGCAGCGATTACGGGCCCAAGCCGGTGGCACCGCAACCCTGGTGCACCAGGGTGGCGGTAACGCCGGCTTTGGCCCTTCATCGCTATACAGCTATATTTATTTATTATATATATATATATATAAAGCCGGTGGCATCGCCACCCTGGTGCCTTTAGGGTTATTGTGCACGAAGTGACACAAAATATCTGCTCGCTATCTGCCGAACGGCTCTGGTAGTCCCGCTTCAGCACTGATGATGTTGTAGAAATAGTGTGCTCTGGTTGGTCTGGATTATTCGGGATTTTTTATTTTATACAGAAATAAGTTATTTATAATTCAGATGAGAATAAAGTTAGTGTTGATTAAAATGAAGGAAAACAAATATATTGATCTGAAATATAGCACATTCATTTTACATTTATTTAGGTTCAATTACCAAACATACAATCTTAATTTAATTTAAAGCAAACTATACATTAAAAATACATGGGTTGTATGCACATTTTTTTTAATAAAAAATATATATAGATCCAAAAAGACAAGGCTTAAAAACTCTTGTCACTGTAACAGACACAATCCCTCTCTCACCACACACACACACACACACACACACACACACACACACACACACACACACACACACACACACACACACACACACACACACACACACACACACACACACCACACACACACACACACACACACACACACACCACACACACACAACGTCAAGTCACATTTTAGATGCAATATTGAATAAGCAGAAAAATCGGATTTTCTGCTCTGAAAATATAAATAAGCATACAAATTGAATAAGCACTTTGAATATTCTAAACAGAATAAGCATTAGTCGCTAATGAATAAGTACTAGTACTTAATGGAATAGATACTAATATCTAAAAAATAAGTACTAGTAGCATGAAAATAGAGACTAGTATGTTAAAATGATTAAATGTTAAAACGGCTTGCCATATTGGCTCAGAGAGAGAGAGAGAGAAAATGACATTTTAGATAATAGCACCTATTAATAGATACTAGTATTTATTCAATAAATACTAGTTCTAAGTCATTACATACTAGTACCTATTAAATAGATACCAGTACTTATTCATTAGCTACTAATACATATTCAAAAGAATATCTAAAGAATAAGCACTACTATCTAAAGAATAGGCACTAGTACTAAAGAATAAGCACTAGTCGCTAATGAATAAGTACTATTACTTAATGGAATAGATACTAGTATTTAAAAAATAAGTACTAATAGCATGAAAAAAGAGACTACTAGGTTAAAATGATTAAATGTTAAAACGGCTTGCCATATTGACTCAGAGCATCAAAAGCATCAAACAAGAATATTAAAGTTTGATGCGTTGCCACAGCAACAGTTTCAAAGATATCAAGAATCCCTTCACAGGTCTTCATCTGCAGTGTATTTACATTATACAGATGAAGTTTGAAGCAAATCGGGTAAAAATAAGAGGGTGATTTCAAAGCCTTTAGGAAGTGACACACTTCCTGCTGCCAGTTGGTGGCGCTATAACTTTGACTCACAATAGTCACATCCATGTGATCGGACTCTTACAGCGAACACACTGCTGAAGTTTCATCAAGATCAGTTAATGTATGCAGAAGTTATAACACACTTCCTGTTTCCATTATTCGCCATAAATTCGTTTCCTCGCCACGGCCAAACCGTTCGAGATATCAAAAATCCCCTGGCAATTTTTCATCCTTAATGTCTTGACTTCATGCTGACTGAGTTTCGTGGCGATTGGTTGAATTCTCTAGGAGTAGTATATCGAATTCCAGGGGCATACGCTTTCAAACAAACCATAATAGCCGACTTCCTGTTGGGCTGGGGTAAAAAGTAAAAGTACAAAGGATATATGAATCGATGAGATCTATATGTGTACCAAGTTTCATATTATTACATGCAAGCGTGTTTGATTTATGGACCAAGTTTTCGGACCCCGTTCCAGGGGGCGCTGTCGAGCCCCCCTGCCACGCCCGGGTACCAGCTTCAGCCCGGCCCTGATGGCCGCGGTTTCTGACCCGTGTGCAAAGTTTCAAGAGTTTTTGAGCATGTTAAGGGCCCCAAAAGTGTGCTAAGAATCTCAAAAGTATCCAAAAAGAATATTAAAGTTTGATGCGTTGTCACGGCAACAGCATCTAAGATATCAACAATCCTTTCACAGGTCTACATCTGGCATGTGTCTACATTATACACATCAAGTTTGAAGCAAATCGGGTAAAGCCTGTTTGATTTATGGACCAAGTTTTCGGACCCCGTTCCAGGGGGCGCTGTCGAGCCCCCCTGCCACGCCCGGGTACCAGCTTCAGCCCGGCCCTGATGGCCGCGGTTTCTGACCCGTGTGCAAAGTTTCAAGAGTTTTTGAGCATGTTAAGGGCCCCAAAAGTGCGCTAAGAATCTCAAAAGTATCCAAAAAGAATATTAAAGTTTAATGCGTTGTCACGGCAACAGCATCTAAGATATCAACAATCCTTTCACAGGTCTACATCTGGCTTGTGTCTACATTATACACATCAAGTTTGAAGCAAATAGGGTAAAGCGTGTTGGATATATGGACCAAATTGTCGGACCCGTTCAAGGGGGCGCTGTCGAGCCCCCCTGCCACGCCCGGGTACCAGCTTCAGCCTGGCCCTGATGGCCGCGGGTTTTGTCCTGTGTGCAAAGTTTCAAGAGTTTTCGAGCACGTTAAGATCCCCAAAAGTGCCCGAAAGCATAAAAAAGCATGAAAAAGCTTAAAAAAAGGAATATTAATGTTTGATGCATTGCCATGGCAACAGTGTCTAAGATATCAATAATCCTTTCACAGGTCTACATCTGGCATGTGTCTACATTATGCACATGAAGTTTGAAGCAAATCGGGTTAAAATAAGAGGGTGATTTAAAAGCATTTTGAAAGTGACACACTTCCTGCTGCCAGTTGGTGGCGCTATAACTTTGACTCACAATAGTCACATCCATGTGATCGGGCTCTTACAACGAACACACTGCTGAAGTTTCATCAAGATTAGTTAATGTATGCAGTAGTTATGACACACTTCCTGTTTCACGTTTCTCGCCATAATTTCGTTTCCTCGCCACGGCCAAAACCGTTCGAGATATCAAAAATCCCCTCGCAAACTTTCATCCTCAATGTCTTGACTTCACGCTGACCGAGTTTCGTGCCGTGTGTTTGAATTCTCTAGGAGGAGTGTTTCACATTCCTTTGCATGCGTTTTCCAAACAAGCCTAAATAGCCGACTTCCTGTTGGGCTGGGGTAAAAAGTTAGAGTGCGAAGTATATATGAAACGATGAGATCTACATGTGTACCGAGTTTCATATTATTACATGCAAGCGTGTTTGATTTATGGACCATGTTTTCGGACCCCGTTCCAGGGGGCGCTGTCGAGCCCCCCTGCCACGCCCGGGTACCATCTTCTGCCCGGCCCTGATGGCCGCGGGTTCTGACATGTGTGCAAAGTTTCAGGAGTTTTTGAGCATGTTAAGGCCTCCAAAAGTGTCCAAAAGGTAGTAAAAAAATAATTAGAAGAATAATAATAATAATAATAATAAATAATCCTTAGGAAAACAATAGGGCCTTCGCCCTTAGGGCTTGGGCCCTAATAATAATAAATAATCCTTAGGAAAACAATAGGGCCTTCGCCCTTTGGGCTTGGGCCCTAATAAATAATCCTTAGGAAAACAATAGGGCTTCGCCCTTTGGGCTTGGGCCCTAAATATAGCTGCGAGCAGCGATTACGGGCCCAAGCCGGTGGCACCGCAACCCTGGTGCACCAGGGTGGCGGTACCGTCGGCTTTGGCCCTTCATCGCTGCTCGCAGTATATTTATATATATATATATATATAAAGCCAGTGGCACCGCCAGCCTGGTGCCTTTAGCGTTATTGTGCACGACGTGACACAAAATATCTGCTCGCTATCTGCCGAACGGCTCTGGTAGTTCCGCTTCAGCACTGATGATGTTGTAGAATTAGTGCGTTCTGGTTGGTCTGGATTATTGGGGATTTTTTAATTTATGCAGAAATAAGTTATTTATAATACAGATAGAGAATAAAGTTAGTGTTGATTAAAATGAAAGAAAACAATTATATTGATCTGAAATATAGCACATTAATTTTAAATTTATTTAGGTTCAATTACCAAACATACAATCTTAATTTAATTTAAAGCAAACAATACATTTAAAATATATGGGTTGTATGCACATAAAAAAAAAGAAGATATATCCAAAAAAGACAAGGCCTTAAAGCAGTGGTTCTCAATCTTGGTCCTATGGGTGCCACTGCTCTGCACATTTTATATGTCTCCTTTATCTGACACACCCACTTCAGTTAATAAAGCTCTTTCCTAACGAGCTGATGATCTGAATCAGGTGTGTTAAATGAGGGAGACATACAAACTATGCAGAGCAGTGGCTCCCTAGGACCAGGATTGAGATCCACTGCCTTAAAGGGTTAAACTCTTTTCACTGTAACAGACACACACTCTCACACACACACACACACACACACACACACACACACACACACACACACACACACACACACACACACACCACACACACACACACACACACACACACACACACACACACACACACACACCACACACACACACACACACACACACACACACACACACACACACACACACACACACACACACACACGTCAAGTCACTTACATTTTAGATGCAATATTGACGGTTTTTTCTGTTTCAGCAGCGAAAATAGTTAAACAAAGATCACAGCAGAACCATTGCGCATCTCACAGCAACATGTTTTCTCATTACTGAATGATTCAGCATTTTGGACAAATTGGTTTACTCAAAGATTCAATTAGGGTTGTGCCGATAGACGATATCATAGTTAAGCCAGCATCGCGACCCCCCCCCCCCCATGTTTCCATGGTGACGCGTCATGCTTGGCACGTGATTCACCACAGCCAAAATAGCGCTGTGTGACATGTAACGTTAGCGCTTTTATTTATAAATATTAACAAACCTGGTTACCATGTCATCAACTATCTTCTATTCTGATTCTCAAATGTGTGTAAGTGAGTTTGTTTTGTCGTTTAAAAAACAGTTTCTCCCGAAATACATGGCCGGTGAACTGGGAGAAGAATAGAGTTAACTTTATACTTACACTGTGTGTCTGATATGAATAAAATCCGTCGGCAAATATATTTGAATGGGTTGTTATTGCTGCTTCCATAGACACCATTGTGTATTTTACAAACTATAAATGTATTGTTTTGCTATAAATTATATGCATTTAAATGTCTGAAACCTAAAATAAACATTATGTGGTTAAAAACACTGAATAGTTGTGATATAATATGACAAGCACTGAACGCGTCTGTCTCTGGCTCAGCGCCAGCCACAGCGCGAAAGCACAGTCTGGATCTGGCTGCTCTGTCACGTATACATTGTACATTCGCTCCTAGTGGTCAGCTGCTGCAGACTCAGAGCGTGCCGAAATCAAAATGGCTGATGAGATGTAGAGGAAAATATCTCCGCGTTGTGCCTACGCCCCTTAGCTGTTCTAAATCCACTGTAAAACACGGCTTTGCGGGGCTTATTGCTTAAGTGAAAAATTAAAACGTTAGCCCCGCCCCTCCTCCCGATATCATCGTCCATCGCGATGTTTCACTGTACACATCGTCTGATGCCAAATTGGTAGACATCGCAAACCCTAGATTCAATGACCAATCCATACCTGTCTCATTCATGAATGACTCAGTCGTTCGAACGAATCGTTTGAACGAATGAATCAATGACTCGCTCATTAAGACGGTAGCCTGGCGACACCTAGTGACGGTTCAGTGTTATGTTTAAAAGTATCATTCTTTCCAACGATTTTTAATTGACTCATATTTAAAACAATCTCATAACATCTTTTAATGCATTGTTATTTTTCAATGTAAATGATGTAATTTGATCAGCCCTACCTAGGGTAACAGCCATATAGTATCTTATTATTCTAAATAATTGAATTTATTGATCAAATTTACAAATTAAAATGAAAGATGAAGCATACATTTAATAAGACTGGACTAGGGGTGCCTTGCAGATATTACAATTATGCACTTTTAAATATACCATTGCCACCCACCGTCAATTTGGTGTGTGTGTGTGTGTGTATGTGTGTGTGTGTGTGTGTGTGTGTGTGTGTGTGTGTGTGTGTGTGTGTGTGTGTGGGTTGGTTTGTGTGGGTTGGTTTATGTGATTTATGAGGACACAAATTTGTATAATGACGTGTATTACACTGGTATTACAACTTATGGGTGGTTTATGAGGACATTTCAAAAGTCCTCATAAATCAAATGGCTTGAAAAACATAAAAAACAATGTTTTATTAAAAAAATTTAAATGCAGCATGTCTGTTATATGCCTTTACTTTATTAAAAAAACGTATTTAAAAAATACAAGGCTTAAGACATTTATTTCCTTTTTTAATGAAGGCCAAACCACACAGCAGTGAAATGGTTAATCTAGCCCCACTCCCCTCCCCCTCCCCACACTCACAGACACACACACAGAGAGCAGGCGCATAGCCCCACTCCCCTCCCCCTTCCCACACTCACAGACACACACACACAGAGAGCAGTCACAGAGACGTAGGCTCAGAGAGAAATGACCATATTCAAACCAAAATATCTGACTTCCTCTTGGTTATTGCTAATGACTGTAAATTAGAAAGTTGTCTGGCTGGAGGAGAACTATATAAATACAGATTTTTGTAACTCTAGATGAAACTAACCCGCCCACTTTTGTCAAAAGGTGGCGCTACTGAGTCCCTGCACCACGCCCATTTCTGAAACTATGCACATGTCACCTGGCTAATAAATATGATCTGTCTGTCGAGTTTCATGCAATTTTAAGCAATTTCAGGCATGCTAAGAGTCTCAAAAGCATCCAAAAAGAATATTAAAGTTTGATGGATTGCCACAGCAACAGTTTCAAAGATATCAAGAATCCATTCACAGGTCTTCATCTGCCGTGTATTTACATTATACAGATGAAGTTTGAAGCAAATCGGGTAAAAATAAGAGGGTGATTTCAAAGCATTTTGAAAGTGACACACTTCCTGCTGCCAGTTGGTGGCGCTATAACTTTGACTCACAATAGTCACATCCATGTGATCGGGCTCTTACAACGAACACACTGCTGAAGTTTCATCAAGATCAGTTAATGTATGCAGTAGTTATGACACACTTCCCGTTTCACGTTTCTCGCCATAATT
Source organism: Chrosomus eos (assembly GCA_036326025.1). NCBI lineage: Eukaryota > Metazoa > Chordata > Actinopteri > Cypriniformes > Leuciscidae > Chrosomus > Chrosomus eos. Next base: position 43,433,514 of record CM070818.1, on the reverse strand, counting down.
TCGTTTCCTCGCCACGGCCAAACCGTTCGAGATATCAAAAATCCCCTCGCAAACTTTCATCCTCAATGTCTTGACTTCACACTGACCGAGTTTCGTGCCGTGTGTTTGAATTCTCTAGGAGGAGTACTTCACATTCCATTGCATGCGTTTTCCAAACAAGCCTAAATAGCCGACTTCCTGTTGGGCTGGGGTAAAAAGTTAGAGTGCGAAGTATATATGAAACGATGAGATCTACATGTGTACCGAGTTTCATATTATTACATGCAAGCGTGTTTGATTTATGGACCATGTTTTCGGACCCCGTTCCAGGGGGCGCTGTCGAGCCCCCCTGCCACGCCCGGGTACCATCTTCAGCCCGGCCCTGATGGCCGCGGGTTCTGACATGTGTGCAAAGTTTCAGGAGTTTTTGAGCATGTTAAGGCCTCCAAAAGTGTCCAAAAGGTAGTAAAAAAAGAATTAGAAGAAGAAGAAGAAGAAGAAATATAGCTGCGAGCAGCGATTACGGGCCCAAGCCGGTGGCACCGCAACCCTGGTGCACCAGGGTGGCGGTACCGTCGGCTTTGGCCCTTCATCGCTGCTCGCAGCATATAATTTATATATATATATATATATAAAGCCAGTGGCACCGCCAGCCTGGTGCCTTTGCGTTATTGTGCACGACGTGACACAAAATATCTGCTCGCTATCTGCCGAACGGCTCTGGTAGTTCCGCTTCAGCACTGATGATGTTGTAGAATTAGTGCGTTCTGGTTGGTCTGGATTATTGGGGATTTTTTAATTTATGCAGAAATAAGTTATTTATAATACAGATAGAGAATAAAGTTAGTGTTGATTAAAATGAAAGAAAACAATTATATTGATCTGAAATATAGCACATTAATTTTAAATTTATTTAGGTTCAATTACCAAACATACAATCTTAATTTAATTTAAAGCAAACAATACATTTAAAATATATGGGTTGTATGCACATAAAAAAAAAAGAAGATATATCCAAAAAAGACAAGGCCTTAAAGCAGTGGTTCTCAATCTTGGTCCTATGGGTGCCACTGCTCTGCACATTTTATATGTCTCCTTTATCTGACACACCCACTTCAGTTAATAAAGCTCTTTCCTAACGAGCTGATGATCTGAATCAGGTGTGTTAAATGAGGGAGACATACAAACTATGCAGAGCAGTGGCTCCCTAGGACCAGGATTGAGATCCACTGCCTTAAAGGGTTAAACTCTTTTCACTGTAACAGACACACACCTCACACACACCACACACACACACACACACACACACACACACACACACAACACACACACACACACACACACACACACACACACACACACACACACACACACACACACCACACACACACACCACACACACACAACACACACGTCAAGTCACTTACATTTTAGATGCAATATTGACGGTTTTTCTGTTTCAGCAGCGAAAATAGTTAAACAAAGATCACAGCAGAACCATTGCGCATCTCACAGCAACATGTTTTCTCATTACTGAATGATTCAGCATTTTGGACAAATTGGTTTACTCAAAGATTCAATTAGGGTTGTGCCGATAGACGATATCATAGTTAAGCCAGCATCGCGACCCCCCCCCCCCCCCATGTTTCCATGGTGACGCGTCATGCTTGGCACGTGATTCACCACAGCCAAAATAGCGCTGTGTGACATGTAACGTTAGCGCTTTTATTTATAAATATTAACAAACCTGGTTACCATGTCATCAACTATCTTCTATTCTGATTCTCAAATGTGTGTAAGTGAGTTTGTTTTGTCGTTTAAAAAACAGTTTCTCCCGAAATACATGGCCGGTGAACTGGGAGAAGAATAGAGTTAACTTTATACTTACACTGTGTGTCTGATATGAATAAAATCCGTCGGCAAATATATTTGAATGGGTTGTTATTGCTGCTTCCATAGACACCATTGTGTATTTTACAAACTATAAATGTATTGTTTTGCTATAAATTATATGCATTTTAAATGTCTGAAACCTAAAATAAACATTATGTGGTTAAAAACACTGAATAGTTGTGATATAATATGACAAGCACTGAACGCGTCTGTCTCTGGCTCAGCGCCAGCCACAGCGCGAAAGCACAGTCTGGATCTGGCTGCTCTGTCACGTAATACATTGTACATTCGCTCCTAGTGGTCAGCTGCTGCAGACTCAGAGCGTGCCGAAATCAAAATGGCTGATGAGATGTAGAGGAAAATATCTCCGCGTTGTGCCTACGCCCCTTAGCTGTTCTAAATCCACTGTAAAACACGGCTTTGCGGGGCTTATTGCTTAAGTGAAAAATTAAAACGTTAGCCCCGCCCCTCCTCCCGATATCATCGTCCATCGCGATGTTTCACTGTACACATCGTCTGATGCCAAATTGGTAGACATCGCAAACCCTAGATTCAATGACCAATCCATACCTGTCTCATTCATGAATGACTCAGTCGTTCGAACGAATCGTTTGAACGAATGAATCAATGACTCGCTCATTAAGACGGTAGCCTGGCGACACCTAGTGACGGTTCAGTGTTATGTTTAAAAGTATCATTCTTTCCAACGATTTTTAATTGACTCATATTTAAAACAATCTCATAACATCTTTTAATGCATTGTTATTTTTCAATGTAAATGATGTAATTTGATCAGCCCTACCTAGGGTAACAGCCATATAGTATCTTATTATTCTAAATAATTGAATTTATTGATCAAATTTACAAATTAAAATGAAAGATGAAGCATACATTTAATAAGACTGGACTAGGGGTGCCTTGCAGATATTACAATTATGCACTTTTAAATATACCATTGCCACCCACCGTCAATTTGGTGTGTGTGTGTGTGTGTGTGTGTGTGTGTGTGTGTGTGTGTGTGTGTGTGTGTGTGTGTGTGTGTGTGTGTGTGTGTGTGTGTGTGTGTGTGTGTGTGTGTGTGTGTGTGTGTGTGTGTGTGTGGGGTTGGTTTGTGTGGGTTGGTTTATGTGATTTATGAGGACACAAATTTGTATAATGACGTGTATTACACTGGTATTACAACTTATGGGTGGTTTATGAGGACATTTCAAAAGTCCTCATAAATCAAATGGCTTGAAAAACATAAAAAACAATGTTTTATTAAAAAAAATTAAATGCAGCATGTCTGTTATATGCCTTTACTTTATTAAAAAAACGTATTTAAAAAATACAAGGCTTAAGACATTTATTTCCTTTTTTAATGAAGCCAAACACACAGCAGTGAAATGGTTAATCTAGCCCCACTCCCCCTCCCCCTCCCACAGACACACACACACAGAGAGCAGGCACATAGCCCCACTCCCCCTCCCCCTCCCCACACTCACAGACACACACACACAGACAGCAGTCACAGAGACGTAGGCTCAGAGAGAAATGACCATATTCAAACCAAAATATCTGACTTCCTCTTGGTTATTGCTAATGACTGTAAATTAGAAAGTTGTCTGGCTGGAGGAGAACTATATAAATACAGATTTTTGTAACTCTAGATGAAACTAACCCGCCCACTTTTGTCAAAAGGTGGCGCTACTGAGTCCCTGCACCACGCCCATTTCTGAAACTACGCACATGTCACCTGGCTAATAAATATGATCTGTCTGTCGAGTTTCATGCAATTTTAAGCAATTTCAGGCATGCTAAGAGTCTCAAAAGCATCCAAAAAGAATATTAAAGTTTGATGGATTGCCACAGCAACAGTTTCAAAGATATCAAGAATCCATTCACAGGTCTTCATCTGCCGTGTATTTACATTATACAGATGAAGTTTGAAGCAAATCGGGTAAAAAATAAGAGGGTGATTTCAAAGCATTTTGAAAGTGACACACTTCCTGGTGCCAGTTGGTGGCGCTATAACTTTGACTCACAATAGTCACATCCATGTGATCGGGCTCTTACAACGAACACACTGCTGAAGTTTCATCAAGATTAGTTAATGTATGCCGTAGTTATGACACACTTCCCGTTTCACGTTTCTCGCCATAATTTCGTTTCCTCGCCACGGCCAAACCGTTCGAGATATCAAAAATCCCCTCGCAAACTTTCATCCTCAATGTCTTGACTTCACGCTGACCGGTTTTTTGCGTGTTTTTTGGGGATTCTCTAGGAGGAGTGTTTCACATCCTTGCATGCGTTTTCCAAAAACCCCTTTTAAATAGCCGATTTCCCTGTTGGCTGGGGAAAAAAAGTTTTAGAGTGCGAAGTATATATGAAACGATGAGATCTACATGTGAAACCAAATTTTTCTTTTATTACTTGCAAGCGTGTTTGATTTAGGACCATTTTTTCCCGGGACCCTTTTTCCGGGGGCGTTTGGCGAGCCCTGCCACGCCCGGGGTACCATTTCACCCGGCCCTGAGGGGCGCAGGTTCGGGACATGTGTGCAAAGTTTCGGGAGTTTTTGGCATGTTAAGGCCCAAAAGTGTCCAAAGGTAGTAAAAAAGAAAGAAGAAGAATATAATTAATCCTTAGGAAAACTATAGGGCCTCTTCGCCCTTTGGGCTTGGGCCTAAATAAGCGCGAGCAGGGGATTACGGCCCAAGCCGGGGACCGCAACCTGGTGCACCAGGGTGGCGTTTCCGTGGCTTTGGCCTTCATGTGCTCGCAGTTATATTTAATATTAATTTTATTATATATTATATTTATATATATTAATATATTTATATTATATTAATAACCCGTGGACCGCCAGCCGGGTTTCCTTTAGGGTTATTGGCACGACGTGCCCAAAAATATTGCCGCTATCTGCGAACGGCTCGGGGTTTTCCCGCTTCAGAAAGATGATGTTGTAGAATTAGTGCGCTCTGGTTGGTATGGATTATTGGGATTTTTTAATTTATGAGAAATAAGTTATTTATATCGAAAAGAGAATAATTTAGTGTTGATTAAAATGAAAAAAAAAACAATTTTTGATCGGGAAATATGCACTTTTAATTTTTAAAATTTATTTAGGTTCATTTACCAAACATACAATCTTTTTTTAAAATTTAAAGCAAAAAATACTTTTTTTAAAATATATGGGTGTATGCACATAAAAAAAAAAAAAAAAAAATATATCCAAAAAAGAAAAGGGCCCCTTTTAAAGCAGTGGTTCTAAATCTTGGTCTAGGGTGCCACTGTTTCGGGCAAATTTTTATGTTCCTTTATGGACACACCCACTTCAGTTTTTTTAAAGTTTTCCTAACCAGCTGATGATCGAATCAGGTGTGTTAATGAGGGGGGAATACAAACTATGCAGAGCAGTGGCCCCCTAGGACCAGGATTTTAGATCCATGTTTTTAAAAGGGGTTAAAAACTTTTTTCCTGTAACACACACATCACACACAACACACACACGCAAAGTCACTTACTTTTAGATGCATTTTGACGGTTTTTCTTGTTTCAGCAGGGGAAAAATAGTTAAAAAAAAGATACAGCAAAAAACCATTGCGCATCTCACAGAAAACATGTTTTCTCATACTGAATGATTCAGCATTTTGGACAAATGGTTTACTCAAAGATTGAGATATCTTCGTCTCGTGATGGTGAAAGACACACGATGTTAAGTCCCATAAAAATAAAATATTGCCCAAAACTTACTTTTTTTGCCAAAATTGATCGTTTTGTGGTGAAAAATTCCCTCGTGAAAATCAATACACACAAAAAAATTTTTTGGCTGTAATTTTTAATTTCAAATTCTGAAAATGCCCCCCCCCTGCACTGGAGGACCTTTCCGATGACTAGGCTTGATGGTTTGGGTGTCTGCTTAAAATCCGTAAAACACGCCCCTCCAATGCTTAGACAGGGGACACAGGGTGTGTAAAGGGAGATGGCGGGGGTGCATTTTTCTAGATCAATCAGGTGCTAGTGGAAAAAAAAAAACACGCTCACTAATTTTTTCCTCTAAGTATTCGTTTTTTTCTCGGAAAAATTCACAGCACGGAGAAAAGCCCTTGCAACTTGGTTATGGACTTTTAAACAAAGAAGTATATTTACAGAAGTGAAAACCCAATTTTGAAAGTTCCATTGCAACACAGCGCCCCCAGCAGCGCTCGCTTCCGCCCTTTTGGGGGTGAATGAAAACCATTAAATTTTGCCAGTGCGAGGGCATTTTTAGGTTGAATAATTATGAAAAAGGAGGCAGGCCAGATTTTTTAACGCAGTGCCGAGGGGGGGTGCTTTTGATCATTGACAGGGGGGCTGCGCACTTATAGCCTATATTGTGCTCATTATTAAATGGCAAAACTTGAATTAATTTTTCAATCATTTTATTATCACAACCCAAAATTTTTTTTACTAAAAGGATAAGAACAACATTCAGAAATTTAATCAATATAAATTTTAAAAAAAGGATTATTTATAAAGTTTTTTACATAATATTCGTTATTTCAACATATGTGAGTGTGCAAATAATCAGAGATAGCTATTTCTTTCGTTTGGAAAAAAGTTTCGTTTAATATTTAGTTGCAAGCTTTCTATATTCTTTGTCTGAGGCATATTTCGGTTAATTTATGATGAGATTCGCCAGCGAGCGAGGGCCGGATGTCATGATTTTTGTTGTATATTTGCCATTTATTAATCCACGATTAAATTTAAAAAAAATAAAATTTAAGATAGGGAAATTTTTACAAAACGAAATTTAAATTTTAAAAAAAAAGGCTTTTTACAAAACACGCGTAGGTAATGAGCAAAAATATGTATGAGCACTTCTGGGCTCCCCTTTTCATACTCATGCTGTTACTTTATTTAAACTAGGGGAAAAAAAAAAATTATAAATTTTTGAACCCAAAAATGAAAAAATAAATGCGCTTATTTATTTGGGTACAAAACAGTATACAGTATTAGGCTACAAACTCTCTATTTGTACAAAATTAGGCCTATACACAGCAATAGAAACGCTTTACGTTAAAAATTCTTATTTCGTATATTAATGACCGTTAAAAGCAAGACTATGTAAACAAAACACACAGCCACTGCCCAATTTGTGGAATATGGGAAATAACGGAACAGCAAGTGCTTTAGGGTTCCATAAGTTCATCATGTTTTGTAGCTGATCCGGGGATTAAAACGTCAAAATATTTCAGGCCAGTGGAGTTGGTAACTATATAGTGTAAATGTGTAAGTTGCAAAAATTTGGAAATATTCTATAATGCAAGAAAAATACCTCAAAAAACTGTTTTTGTGTTTTTGTCCTTAACTCCTTTGGGAAAATATTCATCCAAATGGGGGGCCGCGCCCCCGAAGCGCCACTAGGGCTGTTACAGAAAATCAGGTTTCGCTCTTGCTTTAAGCCAGCATCGCGATCCCCCCCCCCCCCGTTTCCATGGTGACGGTCATGCTGTGGCCGTGATTCACCACAGAAAAAATTAGAATGAAAACGTTAGAGCTTTTATTATAAATATTAAAAAACCCGGGTTTTCTGTCTTTTACTATTTCTATTTGATTCTCAAAGTGTTTTAAGTGGTTTGTTTTGTTTTTAAAAAAACAGTTTCCCCCGAAATACAGGGCCCGGGGGGAAATGAAGAAGATAGATTTAAAACCTTTTAGTTACTTACACTGTGTGTCTGAGGGAATAAAATCCGTCGGCCCAAATATATTTGAATGGGTTGTTATGGGCTTCAATAGACCTTTGTGTATTTTACAAACTATAATTGTATTGTTTGCTATAGTTATATGCATTTAAATGTCTGAAACCTAAATAAACATTATGTGGTTAAAAAAACACTAAATATTTTGTGATATAATAGAAAAGGCACTAAAAACGGGGTTGTTTTGGGGCCCCAGCGCAAGCCACAGCGCGAAAGAAAACCAGTCTGGATTGGCTGCTTGTAACGTTTACATTGTACATCATGAAACATTCGCCCCTAGTGGTAGTGCTGCGATCAGAGGGGGAAAATAAAAAATTGGGTGTTTGAGATGTAGGGGAAAAATACCCTCCGCGTTGTGTTTACGCTTAGCTGTTCTAAATAAAACTGTAAAACCCCGTTTTGCGGGGCTTATTGTTTAAGTGAAAAATTAAAAACGTTACCCCCCCCCCCCTCCTCGATATCATCGTCCTTCGCGATTTTTTTCCGTACACTGTTGATGCCAAATTGGGACATGCAAACCTAGTTTCAATAAACCAATCCATACCTGTCATTCATGATTGACTCAGTGTTGAACAAATTTTTGGGAAAAATGAATGAATCAATGACTCGCTATTAAGACGGAAAAGCCTGGCGAACCCTAGTGCGGTTCAGTGTTATGTTTAAAGATCATTCTTTCAACGATTTTAATTGACTCATATTTAAAACAATTCTTAAATATTTAATGCTGTTATTTTTCAATGTAAATGATGTAATTTGATAGGGCCCTACCCAGGGTAAGGCAAATAGTATCTTATTTTTAAATATTTAAATTTTTGATCAAATTTACCAAAAAAATGAAAGATGAAGCATACATTAAAAAGATTGGACTAGGGGTGCCTTGCAGTATTACAATTTTGAAATTTTAAAATTATTTTTTGCAAACCCCCGTCAATTTGTGTGTGTGTGTGTGTGTGTGGGTGTGTGTGTGTGTGTGTGGTGTGTGGTGTTGTGTGTGTGTGTGTGTGTGTGTGGGGGGGGGGGTTGGTTTGTGTGGGTTGGTTTATGTGATTTATGAGGACACCAATTTGTTAATGACGTGTATTTCCTGGTATTAAAACTCTTTTGGGTGGTTTATGAGGGACCAATTTTTCCCAAAAGTTTTCCCATAAAAACAATGGCTTGAAAACAAAAAAAAAAAATGTTTTATTAAAAAAAAAATTAATGCGCTTTTTGTTTATGCCTTTATTAAAAAAAAAAAAGTATTTAAAAAATCCCAAAGGTTAAGACAATTATTTTTTTTTTATGAAGGCCAAACCCAAAACAGCAGTGAAATGGTTAATCTAGCCCCACTCCCCCCCCCCCTTCCCAAAATCACGGACACACACACAAAAGAAGGGGAATCCCCCCTAAAAAAAAAAAGGAAGTAGGCTCAGGGGAGAAAAGGCCCTATTCAAACCAAAAAAAAATCTGACTTTTCCCCTTGGTTTTTTACTATTTACTGTAAAATTTGGGAAAGTTTTTTTCTGGGTGGAGGGGAAAAAAATAAATCAGAAATTTTGTAAACTAGATTTAAAAAAAAACCCCCCCCCTTTTGTCAAAAGGTGGCGTACGAGGGCCTGCACCAGGCCGTTTCTGAAACTATGCACATGTCACTGCTAATAAATGTGATTTCTGTCGAGTTTTTATGCATTTTTAAACAATTTCGGATGCTAAGAGTCTCAAAAAACATCCAAAAAAAATATTAAAATTTGATGGTTGCCACAGCAACAGTTTTTAAAGATATCAGAACCATTCCAGGTCTTCATTGCCGTGTATTTACAATTTTTACAAAAGAAGTTTGAAGCAAATGGGGGGGTAAAAAAAAGGGGGTGATTTTTAAAGCATTTTGGAAAAATGACCACTTCTGCTGCCAGTTGGTGGGGGGCTATACTTTGCTCACATTGTCACCCATTGATCGGGCTTAAACGAAAAAACACTGCTGAAGTTTCATCAAGTTTTTTTAATGTTGCTGAAGTTTGGCACACTTCCTGTTTTAGTTTTCGCCATAATTTTGTTTCTCCCACGGCCCCAAAAAGTTCGAGATATAAAAAATCACCTCGCAACTTTTATCTCCCTGTCTTGGGCTTCACGCTGACCGGAGTTTTGTGCGTGTGTTTGAATTCTCAGGAGGGGGGGACTTCAAATTCCCTTTTCTTGGGTTTTTCCAACAACCCTAAAAAGCCCCTTCTGTTGGGGTTTGGGGTTTTAAAAAATAAGGGTGGGTGTTATATTTAAAAAAGGGGTGAGATCTAACATGTGTAGAGTTTCTATTATTAATCAAGGTGTTTGATTTATGGACCATGTTTTTGGACCCGGTTCCAGGGGGCGCTGTCGTAGCCCCCCTGCCACGCGTTGTGGGGTACCATCTTCAGCCCGGCCCTGATGGCCGCACGGGTTTGACATGTGTGCAAAGTTTGTCAGGAGTTTGTGAGCATGTTAAGGCCTCCAATTCTCCAAAAGGGTCCAAAAGGTAGTTAAAAAAAATAATAATAATAATATTAAATATAGCTGCGAGCAGCGAGCGATTACGGGCCCATGCCGGTGCACGCTACCTGATTGCACCAGGGTGGCAGGTACCGCCGGCTTGGACCTTCATCGCTGCTGCAGTCTATATTATTTATATATATATAATATATATTAATATATTATAATATATACTATATATATTTATTTAAATATATATATATATATATATATAATATATATATATTAAAGCGGTGGCATCACCACTGGGTGCCTTTAGGGTTATTGGGCACGACGTTGACACAAAATATCTGCTCGCTTCTGCCGAACGGCTCTGGTAGTCCGCTTCAGCACTGATGATGTTTTGTAAATAGTGTGCTTGGTTGGTCAGGACTTATTCGGATTTTTCTATTTTATACAGAATTAAGTTATTTATAATTCAGATGAGAGATAAAGTTAGTGTTGATTAAAAATGAAGGAAACAAATATATTGATCTGAAAGTATAGCACATTCATTTTACATTTATTTAGGTTCAATTACTCCAAACATACAATCTTAATTTAATTTAAGCAAACTTATACATCTAATAATACATGGGTTGTATGCACATTTTTTTTTTTATAAAAAATATATATATAGCCAAATGACAAGGCTTAAAAACTCTTGTACTGTAACAGAAACAATCTCTCTCTCAAACACACACACCACCCACACAAACACACACACACGACACACACATCACACAACACCACAAACACACACTCAACACACACACACAACTCAACAACACTCCAACACGTACACACACACCACCACACGTCAAGTCACTTTTTGATGCACTATTGAATAAGCAGAAAAATCTGGATTTTCTGCTCTGAAACTATAAATAAGCATACAAATTGAATAAGCACTTTGAATATTCTAAACAGAATATGATTAGTTCGCTAATGAATAAGTACTAGTACTTAATGGAAAAGATACTAATATCTAAAAATTAAGTACTAGTAGCATGAAAATAGAGACTAGTATGGTTAAAATGATTAAATTGTTAAAACGGTTGCCTTATTGGCTCAGAGAGAGGGATAGAGAGAGAAATGACATTTTAGTAATAGTACCTATTAATAGATACTAGTTTTATTCAATAAATATAGTTTAAGTCATTACATATTACTAGTTCCTATTAAATAGATACCAGTACTTATTCATTAGCTATAATTGTATTTCAAAAGAATATCTAAAGAATAAGACTTACTATTAAAGAAATAGGCCTTTTACTAAAGAATAAGCAATAGTCGCTAATGAATAAGTACTATTACTTAATGGTAATAGATACTAGAGAATCATCAAAAAAATATAGTACTAGTAGCTATGAAAAAAGAGACTTACTAGGTTAAAATGATTAAATGTTTAAAATCGGCTTGCCATATTGACTCAGAGCATCAAAAGCATCAAACAAGAATATTAAAAGTTTGATGCTTGCCACAGAACAGTTTCAAAGATATCAAGAATCCTTCACAGCGTCTTCATCTGCAGTGTATTTACATTATACAGATGAAGTTTGAAGCAAAATGGGTTATAATTAAGTGGGTCTGATTTCAAAGCTTTAGGAAGAGACACACTTTCCTGCTGCCAGTTGGTGGAGGCGTCGTATAACTTTGTCTCACTATTGTCACTATCCTTGTGATCGGACTCTTACAGCGAACACACCTGCTGAAGTTTCATCAAGATCTGTTTTTGTATGCAGAAGTTATAACACACTTCCTGTTTCCATTATGCGCCATAAATTCGTTTCCTCGCCCATGGCCAAACGGTTTCGAGGATATCAAAAATCCCCTGGCAATTTTTCATCCTCAATGTCTTGAACTTCATGGAATGCGTTTTCGTGGCGATGGTTGATTCTCTAGGAAGTGAATATCGAATTCCAGGGGCTTTACGCTTTCAAACAAACGGATATATAGGCCTGAAACTTCTGTTGGGCTGGGGGTTAAAGTAAAAAGTAAAAAGTACAAAGGATATTGAACCGTTATGATGAGATCTATATGTGTACCAAGTTTCATATTATTTACATGCAAGAGTGTTTGATTTATGGGACACCAAGTTTTCGGACCCGTTCCAGGGGGCGCTTGGCGAGCCCCCCTGGCCACGGCACGAGGTACTCAGCTTCAGCCCGGGCCCTGATGGCCGCGTTTTCTGACCGTAGTTAAAGTGTTAGTTTGTGCAAAGTTTCCGCGCAAGAGTTTTTGAGCATGTTCAAGGGCCCCAAAAGGGGCTAAGATCTACAAAAGTATCCAAAAAGAATATAAAGTTGATGCGTTGTCACGGAACAGCATATAAGATCTCAACAATCCTTTCACAGGTTACATCTGGGTTGTGTTACTCTTTATACACATCAAAATGTTTGAAGCAAATCGGGTAAAGCCTGTTTGATTTATGGACATGTTTTCGGACCCGTCAAGGGGGCGCTGTCGAGCCCCCCTGCCATGCGGGTACCAGCTTTAGCACGGCTGATGGCCCTGGTTTTTTGACCCGTGTGCAAAGTTTCAAGAGTTTTTGAGCATTTTATGGGCCCCCAAAAGTGCGTAAGAATTCAAAAGTATCCAAAAGAATATTAAAGTTTGTATCGTTGTCACTGGCAAACAGCATCTAAGATTATCAAAATCTTTCAAGGTCTACATCTGTGCTTGTGTCTACATTATACACATCAAGTTTGAAGCAATAGGGTCAAGCTGTGTTGGATTTATGGACCAAAATTGTCGGACCGTTCAAGGGGGCGCTTGTCGAGCCCATGCCTACGCCGGCAGGAGTACCAGCTTCAGCCTGGCCTGATGCGGGGTGGTTTTTGTCATGTGTGGCAAGTTTCACGAGTTTTCGAGACGTTGTAAGAACCCCAAAAGTGCGAAAGCATAAGTAATGCCATGAATAAGCTTAAAAAATAAAAAAGGAATAAATATTTAATGTTTGATGCATTTGCCATGGCAACAGTGTCTAAGATATCATAATCCTGTTCATCAGGTCTACATCTGCATGTGTCTACTTATGCACATGATGTTTGAAGCAAATCGAGGGATAATACTATTTGAGGTGTGATTTAAAAGCATTTTGGAAGTGACACACTTCCTGCTGCAGTGGTGGCGCTATATTTAGACTCACAATAGTCACTCCATGTGATCGGGCTTGTTACAACGAACACAATGTGAAGTTTCATCATGATTAGTTAATGTATGCGTAGTTATAACCGAGGTGGAAAGTAACGAATTTCATTTTACTCGCGTTTACTGTAATTGAGTAGTTTTTTTTTTTTGTGTACTTTACTTTTTAAGTAGTTTTTTAAATCTGTAATTTTACTTTTACTTAAGTATGTTTGTGTTTGTTTGAAGTATTGTAATTCGCTTACATTTAAAAACTTATCGTTATGAGTAAAAAAAAAAATATGCTTTTGATGAAAAACATCGCGCTCGGAAGGGCGGGGAGAAAACAGACGCGCTCAAAATCACAACACAATATGGAGGAAGATGACGGAAAGACAGGACGCACAGGGACCAGTGAACGCCGAAATGCTGTCGAAATCTCACTGCTCACATACGTTATGTGAAGCCTGGTAGGGAATACTTTGGATAGAGAAAAAATGGAGTTTTAAAAGTATTATAATGCGGGTTGTCACGGTAAAAAGCAAACTGGTAGAGTATGGATGAATAATTTAGAAAGTAAGCTGTCACAAATCACATCGCGGACATGAATCTGGGGATTATTAAAGCACAAAAGCCTGATATGTAAATATGATAATCTGCTTGTTTCTGCGTGTCTCTGTTGTGAATGAGCGTGCTGTTTTGTTCTACTTATAATCATACTCAAGTAACGCGACGCGCTAGCTGTTTTTCAGATCTCACAAACAATAGAGGACATGAATTGAACATTCGAAGCTGCTCTGAAGAGAATTAATTGATTCATTTTCATAATTTTATTGAGAAAACATTGTTAAATACATCAGAAACAGGAATTAACAACCTGGTCAAAATAAAAGTGCGGTTTTACTTGAAGAAATTATGTATTACTATTTTTGGCCTACAATAGATTGTAGGTACCTACTTTCATATAATTAATATTATACAACAACAATAATAATACTACTATTTATTTAACATTATTTAAGGAATATATATTATGTGTCTGGGTTTGAGTAAATCTGGTTTTGTAACTTTGCCAAAACAAAAAAACTAAAAGGTTATAAAAACGTTTGTAAAAAAAACATTTATTTGATTACAACGTTTTTGATAATATATGTTAGGGTGACATATTTTGGTCCTGAATAAAAATAAACAGGACATCGGCCGGCAGGCATCATATAGGCCTACTCAAATGATACGCGAAATTTACTCAAAGAAACCTTATTAATTTCAATAATTTAAAGTAGGTTATGCTTTCTTGTATGGATTTAGAATTTGTTATTATGTTATATGAAAACAGGACTGTCATGGGAAAACAGGACAGTTGGTTCACCCTAATATATGTATTAAATCATAAAAAGAAAAAAATTCTGGAAAATAAGGATACATGTCATAGTATATATTTTAAATTTTAATAAGTTAATGATAAAAATAAGTTTCTATAAATCTAATTCATAAATCAATTTTAATTAAACATTTCTAATCAACTTATTTCAATAAATTTATTGAAATGAGTTGATTAGATATTGTTTATTGAACAAATGTTTTCTTTTATTAATACTGTCATTTTAAAGCTGATGATAATAATATCCATCATTTAATACTAAGTTTATATAAACACATGATATTTTCATGAGTCGTTATCATACTGTGACAAACTCTATGTTACAGCCCTGAGAGAGTCCCCCACCAACCCCCGCTGATTAAAAGTACTCAGCTACTTTTACTCTGAGTACAGTTTAACGAGCTATTTTTACTTTTAATTGAGTTGATTTTAGACCTGGTACTTTTACTTGTATTAAGGTAAAATTTTATTGAAAGTATTGGCTACTTTTACTTGAGTAGAAAATTTTGTACTCTTTCCCACCTTGGTTATAACCACACTTCCTGTTTCACGTTTCTCGCACATAATTTGTTTCTCTCGCACGGCCACCAAACCGTTCGTGATATCAAATATCCCCTGGCAATTTTTCATCCTCAGTGTTCTATTGACTTCACGGCTGACAGAGAGTTTCGTGCCGTGTGTTTGAATTCTTAGGAGGAGTGTTTCAATTTCCTTTGCATGCGTTTTCCAAACAAGCCAAATAGCCGACTTCTGTGGGCTGGGTTAAAAATTTTAAGGCAAAATATATATGAAACGAGAATTACATGTGTACGATTTCATATTATTATTTGCAGCGTGTTTGATTTATGGCAATGTTTTCGGACCCTTTCCAAAGGGGGCGCTGTCGAGCCCCCCTGCCCCCCCGGGTACCATCTTCAGCCGGCCGATGGTGCGGGGGGTTCTGACATGTGGGCCAAGTTTGGGAGTTTTTGGCATGTTAAGGGCCTCCAAAATGTACAAAAGGGTTAGAAGAAAAAATTTAATAATAAAAATAAAATAAATATAGCTGCAAGCTAGCGGCTTAGGCCCAAGCCGGTGGCACCGCAACCCTGGTGAAACAGGGTGGGGGGTTACCGCCGGCTTTGGCCCTTCACGCGGGCTCGCAGCTAATTTATTTATTTATATAATATATATATAATATATATATTTATATTTATATATAATTATATATATATATATATATAAAGCCGGGTGCCACCCGCCACCCGGGTTCCCTTATTGGTTATTGTGCACGAGGGGGCCACAATTTATCTGCTCGTATCTGGAAGGTTTGGGTAGTCCGCTTCAGCACTGAAGTATGTTGTAGAATTAGTGTGCTTGGTTGGTCCTGGATTATTCGGGATTTTTTATTTTATCCCATAATAAGTTATTTATAATTCAGATGAGAATAAAGTTAGTGTTGATTAAAATGAAGGAAAACAAATATTTTGTTTCTGAAATTAGCACATTCATTTTACATTTATTTAGGTTCATTTACCAAAAATAAACAAATTTTATGAAAACAATTTTTTTTTTTTATAAAAAATATATACAAAAAGCAAGGTTTAAAAACTCTTGTCACTGTAACAGGAACAACAATCTCTCTCTCAAAACACCCCAACAACACAAAAACACAAAACACACCAAACACACAACACACACACACACACACCCACCACACCACACACACACACACCACACACACCCACACACCCACACAAAACACACAACAACACAGCAAAGTTACATTTTAGATGAAATATTTGAATAAGCAGAAAAATGGGAAATTTTCTGCTTTTGAATATATAAATAAGCATACAAATTGAAATAAAGCACTTTGATATTCTAAACAGATATAAGCATTAGTCGCTAATGAATAAGTACTAGGACTTAATGGAATAGTTTCTAATATCTAAAAATAAGTACTAGTAGCATGAAAATAGAGGACTAGTATTTTTTAAAATTTTATTAAATGTTAAAAAACGGCTTGCCTTTTTGGCTCAAAAAGAGAAAAAGAGAGAGAAAATGAACATTTTAGATAATAGACCCATTTAAAGAATAGTATTTATTCAATAATACTAGTTTAAAAGTCTATTACTTTTCTAGTACCCATTAAATAGATACCAGTACTTTTTCATTTGCTACTAAAAACTATTCAAAAGGAAATCTAAAGAATAAGCATACTATTAAAGAATAGGCACTAGTACTAAAGAATAAAACACTAGTCGCAATGAATAAGTACTATACTTAATGGAATAGATAATAGTATCTAAAAAATAAGTACTAGTAGCATGAAAAAAGAGACTACTGAGGTTAAAATGATTAAATGTTTAAAACGGCTTGCCATATTGACTCAGAGCATCCAAAAGCATCAAACAAGAATATTAAAGTTTGATGCGTTGCCACAGCAACAGTTTCTAAAGATATCAAGAATCCCTTCACAGGTCTTCATATGCAGTGTATTTACATTATACAGTATGAAGTTTGAAGCAAATCGGGTAAAAATAAGAGGGTGATGTTCAAAGCCTTTAGGAAGTGACACACTTCCTGCTGCCAGTTGGTGGCGCTATAACTTTGACTCACAATAGTCACATCCATGTGATCGGACTCTTACAGCGAACCACTGTGAAGTTTCATCAAGATCAGTTAATGTATGCAGAAGTTATAAACACACTTCCGTTTCCATTATTGCCATAAATTCGTTCCTCGCCACGGCCACAACCTTCGAGATAAATCAAAAAACCCTGGAAAATTTTTCATCCCCAATGTCTTGAATTCATGCTGGGTGAGTTTTCGTGGGATTGGTTGAATTCTCTAGGAGTGTATATCGAATTCCAGGGGCATACGCTTTCAAAACAAACCCTAATTACCGACTTCCCGTTGGGCTGGGGGGTAAAAAAGTAAAAAGTACAAAAGGGTATATGAATCGATTTAGAATCTATATGTGTACCCAAATTTCATATTATTACATGCAAGCGTGTTTGATTTATGGGACCAAGTTTTGGACCCCTTTCCAGGGGGCGTGTCGAGCCCCCTGCCACGCCCGGGGTACCAGCTTAAACCCCGGCCCCGAAGGCGCGGGTTTTGACCCGTGTGCAAAGTTTAAAAAGTTTTTGAGCATGTTAAGGGCCCCAAAGGGGGCTGAATCTCAAAGTAATCCAAAAAAGAATATTTTAAAATTTGATGCTTTGTCACGGGGAACAGCATCTAAGATATCAACCAATCCTTTCACAGGTCCCACACTGGCTGTGTCACATTATAACATAAAATTTTTTAAGCAATCGGGAAAAACTGTTTATTTAAGGGCAATTTTCGGGGCCCCGTTCCAGGGGCGCTGTCGAGCCCCCGCCACGCCCGGGACCACTTCAGCCGGGCCCGGTGGCGCGGGTTCTGACCGTTTTGCAAAGTTTCAAAAAGTTTTTAATGTTAAGGGGGGCCCAAAAATGCGCAAAATCCAAAAGTATCCAAAAGAATATTAAAAATTTGATGCGTTGTACGGCAAAAAGCATTAAGATATCAAAAAATCCTTTCACAGGTCTACATAGGCTTGTGTCACATTACACATCAAGTTTGAAGCAAAATGGTTAAAGCGGTTGGATATTTGGACAAATGTCGGACCTTCAAGGGGGCGAGTGGGCCCCCTCCCACGCCCGGGTGGTCCCTTCAGCCGGGGCCTGATGCCGGGGGGGTTTTTTTCCTTGGGCAAAGTTTCAAGGGGGTTTTCGAGAAAGTTAAGACCCCAAAAGTGCAAAAAGCTAAAAAAGCATGAAAAGCTTAAAAAAAGGAATTTTAATTTTTTGATGCATTCCAGGGGAAACAGTTCTAAGTTATCAAAACTTTACAGGTCTACATCTGGCATGGTCACATATGCAAATGAATTTTGAAGCAATGGGGGGGGTTAAAAAAAGGGGGGGTTTTAAAAAAGCATTTTGAAAGTGAAAACACTTCTGCTGCCGTTGGTGGGCGTAAAATTTTTGACTCACAATATTTCATCCATGTGATCGGGCTTTTTCAACAAAACACACGCTGAATTCACCCAAGATTTTTAAATGTATGCGGGTAGTTAACACACTTCTGTTTACGTTTCTCGCTTTAATTTCTTTTCCCTTTCCGCCAGGCCAAACAGTGAGATATCAAAATCCCCTCGCAAACTTTCATCCCCCCCAATGTCTTGACTTCACTGACGGTTTCGAGCGTGTGTTTGATTCTTCTGGAGGAGTTTTTTAAATTCCTTTGCAAGGGCGTTTTCCAACAAGCCTAAAAGCCGACTTCCTTTTGCTGGGGGTAAAAAGGGTTGAGTGGAAAATATATTTTGAAAGATGAGACACATGTGTACCGAGTTTCATATTATTACTGCAAGCGTGTTTGTTTTGGACCATGTTTTCGGGCCCCGTTCCAGGGGGGGCTGTCGAGCCCCCTGCACCCGGGGGGAAACCCTCTTTTTCCGGCTGATGGGCCCCGGGTTCTGACATGTGTGCAAGTTTCAGGGTTTTTGAGATGTTAAGGCCTCAAAAAGGTTCCCAAAAAAGGGAGTAAAAAAATAATTAAAAAGAAAAAAATAATAAATAATCTTAGGAAAACATAGGGCCCGCCCTTAGGGCTTGGGGCCTATTATTCTTAGGAAAACAATAGGGCCTTCGCCCTTTGGGCTTGGGCCCTTTAAAAAAAATCTTTGGAAACAATAGGGGGTTTGCCTTGGGTTGGGCCCTAAATTGGCTAAATCTTTAAACAGTTCAGCATTGTGCAAATGGGGGGGGGGGGGGGGGGGGGGGGGGGGGGGGGGGGGGGGGGGGGGGGGGGGGGGGGGGGGGGGGGGGTTTTGGGGGGGGGGGGCCCCGGCCCGGGGGAGAGGAGAATTATATGATGCGGCAGATACAGCTTCTACTAAGGCAAATGAACAGGTGTTATGTTTTTTATCTAATCTCTATACAAGAAATCAATAGTAAAGCAGTTAGTTTGATGCATTAACTGTAATTACTTGTCTTGTGTTCAGAAGAAGTTCATGGGACATTTGGAAGTTGTTTTCCAAAGACTAAAACACTTTCCAACATGTGTACTAAAGGGCCAGGAATCCAGTGTCTATCAGTTTTTTCCTCAGTGCTGGATTGCAACAGTTTGGTCGAATTTTTATGAAGAGACTTTCCAGAATGAACAGCAGCAGTTAAGTGTGAAAGAATTGGACTGAAATTCATGTTAGGCACCAGACCATATGTTGATTATGATAACATTCATTACCATGTGAATTCATGCTGGGGGACTAAGTTTTTCATCTTGTGCTGTTTTAAAATAAAACTGTTTCCTATTTGGTTTATTTTTTAATTAATGTAATTAAATAATTTTAATTAAATAAAATAATTTCATTTTGAATGCTTAAAATTGAATGAGGTATGGTAATGGGGACTTACTAACTAGCTTGGTGAGGTCTTTTGTAAAATAGGACTCTTGTATTTGACAAAGAATTTGTTAGCGATAAGTTGTATTTCTCAAAGTAAGTTAACTGGTTATCATATAAACGTGGGAAAAATATATCGTAGTTGTAGACATATAACTCCACATGAAAAACCGCAGTTTTGCAGAAGCTAAAGCAAAAAAGTTTTGCAATTATCTCTTTTGATTCGCATTGTTACCTCACTACTCTGCTGTATGGGTTCTACATAAATGCATCTAATTGCTATTTTTAGGTACTAATTATTCTTGGGAATTACTAATGACTTCATATATCATAATTGCCTAATGGCAGTCAAAGGCCATTTGATCGGTTTTCTTTGCTGTTTTTGAAGTCAAGACGATGCCTCGGTGGGGTCTGAAAGCAAAGCCTGAGGAAGGAGGCTTTGTTTTACTTGGAGGATTCCACCTTTTTGAAGATCTCCCAGTATCTTAAGTCCAGATCCGTTTCAACTTAAAGGTGACAGTGAGTGGAAAGGTGAGTTTAAATCATGTGAATTTAATATTTTAAAGTGGATAGAAATTATATGGGCCAATTTATTCAATGTTTTCTTTCTGCTTGAATTTGGTTTGGTGTTAAATGTCTGCATAACACATGGTGAAATAAATTTCTGTGGTAGGATTTACAGCACTTCAGTTTCTAAAGACCAAATTGGTTGGATGTGCACGGGGAGCCCAATACACCATCCAGGTCCGAGCCCAACCCAATGGATCTGTGTACAGCGGAGAGAAGGGATGAGACTGGAGTGATGGTCAAAAACCTTCATGTCCTCTTTCCTTTAGACAAAGGTTAGAAATATCTGACGCAGTAATGAACACAATGCATTTACTAACTCTAAAGGAACTCATTAACGTTTTTTTATTATCACAGAGTGGATCTTTATGGTTTGGTTACAGTGGCTTGCTCATCATTTGCTTCTGCATTGATCTCTTTCTTCTCCAGATTACTTCGAAATCTAATTCTCTGTTAATTATTTTAGAGCACTTCTTTTAGGCAACATTTGAGCTATGACAAAAAAATAGATCTAAAAGAATGCATATATAAAGAAATATAAAATAGATTGCTTAATTCTCGGCTTTAGTAAGGTCAAGAAGGCCTTGTGGCCATCAGTCCCAAACCTTAACAAGGTGCTGGAAAGCTTCCTGGCTGATATCAGTGGATTCACATTCGGTAACTGTTTTCAGCTTTGATGATTAATATTTTTTACCTGAGAACATCTTTTAATGACTACTTTTTAAAACATCATTATTTTTCATCAGCATTTGTTTATATACAACTTTTTTCTGTGGCTTTTTGAAGATTGCACTAGTGGTTACTCTTTTATAAAAATAGATTTTTCTCATATTACTGTCTAACTGTCTTCAATTTAGGACCAACACTTCAACATTTAAGCAATGTGATGATGACACTGCCACATCAGTGATGGAGATTCTTCCGAGTGGGAAGCTACAGTAAAACATGTTGGAAGTTCTAACCTGTGTCTCGCATCTGAGCATGGTTTCCTATCTGGTGAATAAAAAAAGAGGTGGAATTCAGAGAGGAGATTTGGAGAATGGCTCAAGATTATGTGATTTTGAACAACGATAAATTCCATGCTTTAACTGGGAATGACTTGTGTTACAGGATATTGCTTTTATCTTCATGTGATAATGAAAACTACACTCTGCCCCTAGTACCTGTTCTACCACCTTCCCAGAATGCTCCCACATAATATCTCAACAATTCTATCTCCTTCTAGCAGAACTGTCTAAACGTAATGTAGTATCATCAGCTAGCTGCAGTTACCCAATATGGAGATCTCGCAATAATATAAAATAATAATAATATAATACATTTTATTTCTAAATGCGCCTTTTTCTTAAACCCAAAGCGGCTACAGTAATAAAACACAAAACAGCAAAACAGCAATAAAAAACAGTCTTAAATAAATGTTGTCTTAATCACTTTTTAAAATGTTACCACATGGTGCATTTGAGGGCTAAGAGGATATTCCATATCTTCGGGGTTTTATGTATGAAAAGGCTCGTTCCCCATAGTCTGGAGCTTACATGAAGGCTTGATGTAGCAAAAGAGAATTGACAGAAACGTGAGAGAATGTGATGGAGTTATATGGGATAATGAATTCACAAAAAGATATTCTGGATGGCAGTCCATGTAGTGCTTGTAAGAATTTAAAGAAGAATTTTAAAAATCAATTCTGCATTATTTTTTAGGGCGAACAGGATTTTTGATTATATGTATCTTCTGAAAAAGATTTAGCTGGAAGGGCCAGAGAAACAAAGGCATTTACTATAATCTAACCTGGTTGTAATAAAGGCATGTATTAAGCCTTTCTGTGTCTGCCAAAAGAGAGAAAAGGTCTAATTCGTGCAACATTCTCTCTGATGGTCAAAAGCAGAATAGTTTTTGATATGTGCTTCAAATGTTAGCTGTGGATCAAAATGGACTCAAGATTCCGCACCTTTGAAGCGGGGGGGGGGATGAGGAATATAACAATACCAGTGTGTTAGCAAGGTAGAGTGTGTTTAATCTTTGATAAATTTAACTATGAAAATGTATATATAGGAGTTCAGTTTTGGATGAAGGCTTTATACTCACAAATTCAAAAGCTCCTCAGCTTCTGTTAAATGAGGAGTAAGAGGCCTGCGAGACCTTTTGGAAAAAGACATGTTCACTATTACAGAAGCACTTGTTTGAAGTTATCGTACTGTCTGACCTGAAGTGGAGATTGTTAAATGGTTGTAAAAAGTGGCCATTTAAAGTCAGTTGCTCTTTTGAACACACAAAGTCGGTTGCATATCTATCACACCAGTCTCTTGCTAATGTGATGTAGAAGTATTGTGGACTTCAGGAAAACTGAGAATTTAATTTTTTTTCTGTTGGTAATTTAGGACGTTGTGATGCTATTTTTATAGAGCTTAAGCACATTTACCTATGAATATTCTTTAAATGGAACTGTGTTATACATTTTGGCTTTATTGGTTATTATAAAATTCTTTAGCCGTATGCTTGCTTTATTTGTTATTGTAATAATTGAAATTATTGTATGATTACAACAAAAAGAAGCAATTAATGTCTTATTGGTAGATCAGTCAAAGCTTTATTGTATCAAAGACATCAAACAAGTAAAAATCTGGACAAATATCCAATATTTTGGAGCGTCTTTGAATGTAAATTTGACATTTTAACAAGACAGTCATTAAAATGCTAAACAAAGAAATGTGAGTCTTACTTCCCACACTAAAATGCATAAAATTGCTGTAGAATAAACATTTGTGCAATTGCTCTAATGAAATTAAGAGTGAACCTGAAAGACATGATTTGATAGCAAAAAGGTACAATACAAAACACAAAAAATGGTCATTTAAAAAACATACCTATAGAACTACACTGTATAATTTTAAGATTTAAAATTGATTATTTAATCAAACCTTTTTATACAAATCTCAAATTCAGCTTCATAAGAAATTTACGCTATAACGCACCAGGTAAGATCTATTCAAGTAATAGCTATCTCTCGCGTGCCTCATGATTGTCCAAAAAAAGTGGTAGACATTGAGGGGATCCACAATGGTCGCCTGTGGCAGGTGGAGCGAGTGACACAGTCTAGGGCCGAGTTTTAGTCCGCTGCAAGGCATTAAAGCACATGATCCTGACTTACATTGAGTTGGACACGGAGCAGCAGGATCCAGGCGGCTTTCCCTCTAGGAGAAGCAGGCGTAGGACCCAGCTCTGACAGACGCCCAGCCCTTCAGACACACTCACCGGCGCAAACTCAACCCGACACAGTGCCTGTTGCTGAACAAAAACCTGTGGTGGAAAAAAAAGAAAGAAAAAAAAGTTAATCGGAATAAAACATTTATCTTGAAGAAACGAAATTGATTTTAGCCATATTAAGGTTCTTGATTAGTAATAACGGCTGTTATAAATTACTTTTAATCTGTTTAGTGACCTGTTGGAAAAGTGGCTCTCTTCACTGACCCAGTCGACGGAATCTGCAAATAACAGCCTCAGGGAAATGCTTGCTCCTGAACAGATGCAACACCTATAATAAAACATTGAAAAAAAGCAGAAATATATCAGTCTCTTTTACTTATCGCCAAACAACTGGAGCAGCATGAATGCGTTTTGTAACTTTTTAACATTTAGGTAACTATGGGCTATTCTTTCACTTTTTTTTTTACATGATGGCTCGCTGCGATGTAGGAAGAGGAGAACTCTCATCCAAAGCCTCCAATCACCATGATCATTCCAACCATTCCACGCTACTTCAGTGAGCTCACCAAATCTCTGTGGCGTCGGCAGATATCATGGCAACGTCGGCATCACCTCGAAAGCGCTGCACCTAGAAGACCACAAATATCATCTCATTGGATCCTAATGATATGCCAATTACCTCAACCTGGTAGCCATAGAACAGCACAGAAAGACATAAGAGGGTGGGATAGGAATAAAGGATACCTTCAAGATACGATACGTGGCTCACGATACGGTCCTTGCAAATAAATACAGAAAATGATCTTCTAATACTGACAGCTCTCAGGGAATATGAGAAGGAAGTTTTGATTTAAATATTGCATTTAGGCCGTGGTTGACTTTGGACTTAAAGGTGCCATATGTCAAAATATCAATTCATATCCACATATTCCTTACCAGATGGGGGGCCAGTATACCTCACAGGAAAGTTTGCCTACTCTAGTTCTGTTTTTTAGTTTCAGGTTGTTAATCTTCTAAAAACCGTATAAATAGTCCGCCTTTGTCCGGCCAAAGGACTATTTTGATCGGTGAGGGGAATGCAGACTAGAATGTATGCTGCCGCTGGCTTGACAGGGCGCGTTACGTGCAGTGAGAGGAGCGAGCCCCGGCGCAGCTGCTGAGTGCGGCACAACTATCACGTCTCAAACAACAAGAGCGGTCTTGCTCTCTCTCCTCGCGGCCTAGCATATTAATCAATCATATTGGACACGATCGTTAAGGACGCAGTTTCAGTGGAAGCATTTGGAGATTTTTAGAGATATTAAAGAGATATCGTAGTTATTCGGTGTTGCAGTTTGGGCTGGTGGTTATGTATGTTGCCGCATACCGCTCCCTTGGCCGAAACTGGTATTACGACACCTGTCGGCCGAGCGTAGTAATTAAGACTTGCTATTTAGGTTTATAATATCGGCAGCACTAATAACTTGTCAAATTTTTAATGAGATCATTGAACTTATTGCTTTCATTCTTTTGATGCCTGTAGCTCATTTTTTGATTATTTTTACCTCAATTTTGACATTATGACCTTTAAAACTTGGCTGGGGATCTAATATTTTCTTTCTAATTTATCACACTGCTTTCCCGCCATCCGTTAAAAACCTTTTTCTTATGGCGCTTTTCCATGCATTGGTTCGGTACGGTTCGGTTCGGTTTTCTGAACGGTCTCACTTGTGTGGTGCTTTTCCACTGCATGGTACGGTTCGGTTCGGTTCGGTACGGACTCACTTGTGGTGCTTTTCCACTGCATGGGACGGTACGGTACGGGCTCGCTTCGGCTCGGCCTTTAAATGGTACCTCGATTCTGTTTGAGGTTCAAGCGTACGTACCGGTAATAAACATGTGACGTGAAAACTGCAGTTCATGATTGGTCAGACAGACAGAACACGACACTACTTGCGTCATTGTATTTGAGACACGAGACACTATACCGCTAATACAGAGAGCCAACGCGGGGGTAGTTAGCACCTGTGTTTTATATTCTTGGAAAAAAAAGAGAGCAAAACTCTAAAAACGAAAATGGGCTGAATCGGGTCCAAACAAAACCCGATTTTGCTCCGGCGGGCCCCCCAGAGCCGTTCCTGCCCCCCCGGGTTTCAAAAAAAAAAGGAGAGTTTCCCCCGGGTTTCCCTTTCAGGGTTGGGCCCCACACCCGCGAAAAGCCGTTTCTGCCCCCTCCCGGGCCCCTCCTTTCCTTGCCCTGTCCCTTGGGCCACTCAGGGGTGTTTTCCCGAAGTGCGGGGCCATATTTCCCCCCCTTCTCAAACTCAGTCTTGGGGGCCCGGGGGGGAAGGAGACGCTTTCGGCTTTTTCCCCTCACCCCCCCCGCTCTCTATAACTACCGGCCGCATCCCCGGAGGCAACGCTTCCCGGGGGGTATCGTCCTGGGTTCTTCGCCCCAATTCGGTTCGGTTACACTCTTCGTTTTGCCGCAAATCCCCCTGTTTCAACGGGGTGTTTCCTACTGTAGTGGGACAGCGCCGCTCAGGCTTTTTACTGCAGCAGGAAATTTTTCTTCCCCCCTTCTCAAAGGGCAATAGAGGAGATTTACTCCGGGGGAAAAACCGAGGGGGCTTTTACCCCGTTATTTCCCTTGGTCCCGAAAGGGAAGGGCGGCGGTTTGCGCCCCCATACGGGAAACCTCCGCCGGTAACTTCGCCCTTTAAAAAGGGAAATTAAAGATGTTGACGCTGAAAGCTATCATATCTCAGTTTGGGCCCGGGGTTTGGGGGTTCGTGACGTTTGACCAAAGGATGCTTATTTTACATCCGGTTTTTACAGCGACACGGGGCAATTCCTCAGGTTGCCGTTGGAGAAAGGGCTTTCCCCGGGTTCCAAGGGCCTTCCCTTGGGGCCTTTCTTTTGCTAAAAGGAAAAATTCAAAAATTTTGCATGGATGCAGCTCGGGGCCCCATTGGGGGCCCCAGGGCATCCGTGTTCAAAATTTTTCCGGGGACCGATTGGCTCATTTTAGCCCAATCCGGGGAAATAGGGGCCCACCACAGAGACGTCGTTCTGAGTCATATCCGTCTCTGGGTTTTTGAGGTTGAATCGGAGAAGGTTTTCTTGCCCCGGGCTCAAAGAAACCGTTTTTTTGGGGGGTGAACATGGTTTCCGTTTTTCTTGCGGGGCCCGTTTGGCCCCTGCAGGGAAATTTCCGCTTGCCGACATGCTTGGCTCGTTTTTCACTAGGCCATCTTGTGTCTGTGGGCCCCCTGCCGCGGATGCTGGGGGCCTTATGGCTGCGGCCCCCCTCCGGGGCTTCCGTGGGCCTACTCCACATGAGACCCCTTTTTTGGGTGGGTGAAACTCTCAGGGGGGTTTGCCCCCCGGGTCAACCCTTGCCTACTGGGGAAAGGGATCGCGCAGTTGCTTTCGAGCCCCTGGGCAGTTTGGCGGGGGGCCCTCTTTTTTTTCGGGGGGAAAGGGGTTTAGCATGGGTGCGGGTTTTTCTCGTCGCCAGATGATTACGCGGGGTGCCTCTCTCACCCGGGGGGGGAGCGGTTTTCGAGGGGGAGACCGCATGTGGGGTCTGGACCGGAGAGGCTCTCTCCTGGCACATAAATGCCTGGAGGGTTTAAAGGGGCCCTTTTTTGGCTCTGCTTATTTCCTCCCCCTTCTTTGGGGGGGTAAACCTGTCATTGTCAGAATGGAACCAAAAATGGCAGTGGTGTCTCATTTTGAACCGGAGGGAGGTTCCGGTCGCGCCCCCAGCAGGAAAGCGCGTCACCTTCTCCTGTGGTCTCAGAGCAGTTTTCCCATCTCTAAGAGCGGTTCATGTCCCAGGGGTTTCCCGAACCCCGCCCGCAGATTTTCTGTTTGGACGAAAAACCCATCGGGGGGGAATGGATGTTTAACCGCCGACGTTTGGGTCTAATCTGGAAAGGGTTTTTTGGGGAGGCGGAGGTTTGGGCCTCTTTGCATTCAAGAGTCCCTCCCAATTTCCCTCTTTGGTTTTTCCCTGGTCCCCCGGCCCCATTGGGGGTAGATGCGTTCGTTACCCTTTGGGCCCAAAGCAGAAACTTATGCCTTCCCGCCCCCTCAAATGATCCCGGCGGGGCTTGGCCAGAGTGAGA